>LPNX010300881.1:0-33822 GCA_001517045.1 Pseudotsuga menziesii | reverse complement strand
TCTGTCCAATGAGAAAGAACTAATATAACACTGGGCATCCATGACTGCTCTGAAATAACATAAATGGCTACATCGGTCCTCAAATCTGAGTGTCCTGAGGCTTGGTCCTGACATGGGAGAGTACAATAGTCCACTAAAACAAAAATGATCCATATAAACTGCTCATCTCAGCATCTCATATGTAAGAGATCTTGCTGAAAAATGTACTGTGTCTGAAAAATAGAATATGGTAGCCTGGCTACTATATATGTGATAACAAGTACCAAGATGTGCCAAGGTGAATCCATCGAAGAATACTTCACAAGGGTCTCCCCGTTCAAGGAGCAACTAGAGGCCATTGGAGACTCCCTTGATTAAGATGAGCTAGTTATGACTGCTCTCAATGGTCTCTGTTAAACTAGCAGCAACAAGGAAGGTCTTCTTGCATGCATGTGTTCTTGCATGCAGAAGACTTAAAATAGGAAACCAGTTGTATTTAATTTTCTTTTCATAAGTTTACTTTGGAAAATAAATTAAAGTGATCTAAATTAACTTTAGTGAACCACTAGTTAAAGTGAAAGTGAAATTAGAGTTTTTGTTTTACCACTAGTTAAAGTGAAAGTGAAATTAGGGTTTTCGCTTTACCTAAAGTTATAAAAGAGAGATCAATTGGTGGAGAGAACACACACTTGTTTTCCAACAGAGACAGGATACATACAAGGAGAGAAAGTCAGACAGAGGATTTAGCCGAGAAGATGGAGGAGCGAGCAGCAAGATCATCGAGCTCGTACAGCTGGGCTGTACACTCACACAGGAGGGTGTTGATGTTTAGCTAGGATTTGCCCAGTGATTCTGTCGAGTACTGCATTCGCCAGGTTTGGGTGAATTTGCAGTGATTGTAAAAGTTCCATATTTTCTCATAATAAAATCTATATCTGACTGCTGCAGCGGTTTTCCCATCTTGGGTTTTTTCGGGGGTTTCCATACCCAAAATAATAGTGTCAATATCGTGATGTGATGTTGTGATTTATTTCTCAGTTTTATATTCCGCTGCATACTGTAAAAGATATTCATGTGTGGTTATCAGTTGATATTTTGCATGCACTGTTTAGCCCTAGTTGAATATTAAAGGAAAATTTACATGGTATCAGAGTTTTGGTGAACTAAAACCGAGAGATTTGCAACAGCAGTGATAGATCAAGGGCAATCTATAGGAAGACACAAACCTAGACTTCCAGATCTAGAGTTTGATAGGTACACTTCACTATGGCCATGCAATTGAGAGTTGAGGAGAGACTCCAAGGTGCTCAAAACTTTCCTACATGCAAAGAAAGGATCACAAAGATCCTGGACGTCAGTGATGCAGAGGAGCACATTGACTCCAAGAAGGTTGCACCCACAGATCCGGCAGATTTAGAAGCTTGGAAGAAGGTTGATTCCATAGCCATGCTGATTATCATGGATGGAGTGAAGGACCATATAGTCCTTCACCTTTCTGGTAAGAAGACCGCAGCAGAGATGTGAACGGCTTTAGAGAGTTTGTACCAAAGCAAGAACGAGAACCAAAAGATGGTGTTGCAAGAGAGGATGCGCAACACCAAGATGGCCAAGGGAGAAGGAGTGGTGCCTTATCTCACGAGGCTCACACAGATTAGGGACAAGCTTGGAGTTGTTGGCTCTAAGACAGTGGATGAGGAGCTAGTTCGGATAGCCCTCAATGGCTTCTCTAAGCCATGGGACACCTTTGTCAAAGGTGGTGTGGCTAGGGAGAAGCTCCCTGATTGGCAGAGACTATGGGATGACTTTGTGCAGGAGGAGACCCGCATGGGTCAAGGATCAAGCTTATCCAGCAGTGCCCCACAGATTGTGGATGAGGAGGCTCTAGCCCTTACAAGGAAGAGCAAGGGGTAGGAAAAGAGGAAGAAGGATGGTAAGAAGAACCTTAACATGTCAAAAGTCAAGTGTTTTATCTGCCACAAGTAGGGACACTTTGCCTCCCAGTTCCCAGACAGGAAGAAGAAGAGTAACACTCAGATGGCTGGATTTGCAGAGGTGGATGATTTCAGCAGGAACTTCGATGAGGAGTTCTGTTTGATAGCTTGCATGGAAAGCACCACAAGGAGCAGCATATGGTACATTGACAATGGAGCATCAAGTCACATGACTGGACAAAAGAGATTCTTCAAAGACTTTCAGGAGGGTGGAATAGGGATCCACGTTGAGATGGCTGATGATGTGCGGTATCAGGCGCAGGGAGTTGGCACTGTTTCATTTAAGAGGGAGTCTGGCAAACCCCTCAGTTTCTCTGATGTGTTATATGTTCTAGGACTAACCAAGAACCTTATATCAGTCTCCACTCTGGAGGACAAGGGATATCAGGTGAAGTTCCGTGACCATAGAGTGTATATCAGGCCCAAGGGGTCAGATAGGAGCTTAGATCAGGTGATTGGCAGAAGGAGCGGGAAAGTGTACAGATTACACTTTGAGCCTGCAAAGGCTCTAGTCAGCAGCAATAGCAGCAGTCAGGGTGAGTTGTGGCATAGGAGGATGGCACATTTACACCATGGAGCACTGAAAAATTTGAGACAGGAAGTCATTGGAGTTCCTCACGTACAAGAGGAAAAGCATAACCACTACAAGGGTTACGCTTTGGGGAAGAACATTAGGAAGCCTTTCCCACAGAGTGAGCACAAGTCTAAGGAGCCCTTGGACTTGGTGCATTTGGATGTATGTGGACCTATGAGTGTCCATTCGTTCAGTGGTTATAGTTACTGTGTAACTTTCATTGATGACTATTCCAGGAAAACCTGGATCTATTTCCTGAAGGCCAAGTCAGAAGTCTTTGAGAGGTTCCGAGAGTTCAAGACTCTTGTGGAGAACCAAACATGAAAGAAGATTCGAGTGTTGAGGATAGATAATGGGGGTGAGTACACTTCCAATGAGTTTATGGAGTATTGTTCGGCTAAGGGGATCAAGAAGGAACACACTATGCCCCATACCCCACAGCAGAATGGAGTTGCAAAGCGGAAGAACAGGACTATGGTTGGAGCAACTAAGGCCATGCTATTTGACCAGGGATTACCACTATTCCTCTGGGTCGAGGCATACAGGACTGCAGTATACATTCAGAACAGGTGTCCCCACACAACCTTGGGGAGGAAGACACCGGAGGAGCTCCTCACAGGCACTAGGCCAGATGTGAGTCACATTTGCATATTTGGCAATGTCTGCTATTGTCATGTTCATGCTGACAATAGGAAGAAGCTGGACCCTTCTGGAGAGAAGGGGTTATGGTTACAACGAGATTTCGAAGGCATATAGAGTTTACATTCCTGCTCACAGGAGGATCATTGTGAGCAGGGATGTCCAGTTCGATGAGGACAGGGCCTTGCGGAGATCTCTGGACTTCCCAGCAGAGCAGTAGCCAGCACAAGAGTCGAGAGTCAAGTTGGAGGAGTCATATGTACAGGTACAGGTACAAACACAGAACATAGGTTCTAGTGGTTAGAGGGAGTCAGGTGGACAGGATCCTTCAGTCATTGACTTGAAGGATGAGCTGCAGCAGGAGATGGATATCCAGCAGCCGCAGCAGGTTGACACTAGGCCAAGGCCTAAGTGGTTTAGATCCACAGTGCAGGATTCCAGGCAGGTAGATCCTCCACAGACATCTCTTAGACGGAGTGTACCACCAGAGAGGCTTGGTTATATGGCAATGATGACAGAGTTGATTAACTCTGAACCTTCTAGCTCCGGGGAGGCTGCACAACATGATGCATGGCAGGAAGCTATGGTTGAGGAGTATGACTCCATTATGAAAAACCAAGTATGGGAGGTTGTGCCGAGGCCACAAGGGAAAAAGGTGGTGGGATCTAGATGGATCTATAAGGTGAAGCATGCAGCAGACGGAAGCGTGGAGAAGTATAGGGCGCGCTTCATGGCAAAGGGGTTTTCACAGAAGGAGCGTATTGATTATGAAGAGACCTTCGTCCTTGTTGCCAGGAATTCTTCCATTCGGACCATTATCTCACTAGCCGCTGAGATGGGTTGGTGTGTCCATCAGATGGACGTCAAGACTGCCTTCCTCAACGGAGTTATAGAGGAGGAGGTGTATATTGAGCAGCCAGAGGGGTTTGATGTGGAGGATAGGGAGACGCGTGTATGCAGACTGCATCGAGCTCTTTACGGGGTCAAGCAAGCACCTCCATGGTACTCGAGGATTGACAGCTATCTACGAGAGATGGGATTTCAGTGGAGTGAGGCTGACCACAACCTGTACTTCTTGACAGGTGAGGTGCCTCTCATACTGGTCTTATATGTGGATGATCTCTTTTTGACAGGAGATGAGAGGCTGATTGGAGACTGTAAGTCCGACCTTGCAGTAGAGTTTGAGATGAAAGACCTTGGGTTGATGCATTACTTTTTGGGCTTGGAAGTTTGGCAAAGAGATGGATGCTTCTTCATCGAACAGGGGAAGTATGCAGTAGAGATCCTGAAGAGATTTAGGATGGAGGACTGCAAGCCTATGGCCATACCTCTAGTTTCCAACTGGAGGAAGATTGATGCATCAGGATCAAACGGATTTGATCCTACCTTGTATCGTCAACTTATCGGATCGCTTATGTATCTGTTCAACACTCGACCAGAAATCAACTTTGCAGTGAACTCTTTGAGTTAGTTCATGGTGGACCCTCGGAGAGTGCATTCGACGGCTGCGACGCACATACTTCGCTACATTAGAGGTACAGTGGAGTATGGATTGGTTTATGAGCGCAGGGGGAGTGTACAATTAGCAAGTTTCACAGATGCTGACTAGGCAGGATGTGTAGAGGACCGTAAGAGTACATCAAGCTGTTGTTTTAGCATCGGATTGGGGGTTGTCTCTTGGTTCAGCAGGAAGCAGAATTCAGTTGCATTGAGCTCGACAGAGGCTGAGTACATGGCAGCCAGCATGGCTGCTTGTGAGGGTATGTGGCTAAGGAAGTTACTTGCAGGGTTGTTCGAGTGTGAGCTAGAGGCTACAGTAGTTCACTGTGACAATCAAAGTGGCATCAAGCTATCTGAGAATCCAGTGTTCCATGACCGGAGCAAACACATAGACATCAAATACCACTTCTTGAGAGATTGTGTTCAGAGGGGAACCATTCGGTTGGAGTACATACAGATAGATGAGCAGGTGGCGGACATTTTCACCAAGGCACTTTGCAGACAGAGTTTTGTGAAGTTCAGCAATAAGTTGGGGTTGCTACCGAATCCCTTCCTAGTAGTGTTAAACTAGCAGCAACAAGGAATGTCTTCCTGCATGCATGTGTTCTTGCATGCAGAAGACTTAAAATAGGAAACCAGTTGTATTTAATTTTCTTTTCCTAAGTTTACTTTGGAAAATAAATTAAAGTGATCTAAATTAACTTTAGGGAACCACTAGTTAAAGTGAAAGTGAAATTAGGGTTTTTGCTTTACCACTAGTTAATGTGAAAATGAAATTAGGGTTTTTGCTTTACCTAAAGTTATAAAAGAGAGATCAATTGGTGGAGAGAACACACACTTGTATTTCGACAGAGATAGGATACAGACAAGGAGAGAGTCAAACAGAGGATTTAGCTAAGAAGACGGAGGAGCGAGCAACAGGATCATCGAGCTTCATATAGCTGGGTTGTACACTCACACATAGGGTGTTGAGGTTTAGCTAGGATTTGCCCAGTGATTCTGCCGGGTACTGCATTCACCAGGTTTGAGTGAATTTGCAGTGATTGTAAAAGTTCCATATTTTCTCATAATAAAATCTATATCTGACTGCTGCACCAATTTTCCCATCTTGGGTTTTTCTGGGGCTTTCCATACCCAAAATAATAGTGTCAATATCGTGATGTGATGTTGTGATTTATTTCTCAGTTTTATATTCCGCTGCATATTGTAAAAGATATTCATGTGTGTTTATCAGTTGATATTTTGCATGCACTGTTTAGCCCTAGTTGAATATTAAAGGAAAATTTACAGTCTCACTAGACCTTGGGATTCATTCATCCAGACTATGTGTGCCAGAAAGGAAAGCATGAAATTCAACATTGTATTGGAAGATTGCATCCAAGAGAAGGCTAGAGTAGCCAATAGAGAAGCTCTACTTAAAGATGATGATCAATCCCTAGCCACCCATACCAAGAGAGGAAGAAGTCAATCTAACTTCAAGAAGGAAAGCCACACGGAGTCTCAACCTCCCAAGAAGTTCCGAAGAACAAGAGGAAACAATCCAAGAAGAAACCACTCCAACTTTCAATGTTTCAATTGTAACAAGCTAAGACACATTGCCAGAAATTGTCCATTGAAGAAAGAAGAATACAAGAAGAGGAACAACAACAAAAGACATCATGCACACCTAGTTGAAGATGAAGATGAATAAGAAGAGGAAGAAGGACCTCGAAGAAAACAAGCAAAAGAAGAAGATGCAAAAGAGTATGTATTATTTTATGCACTCTTTGGGTCTATGACATCTGGAGAAGATACATGGCTTATTGATAGTGGTGCTTCAAAGCACATGACGAGACAAAAGAAAACTCTGTCAAAACTTAAAGAGAAGAACTCTCCTCGGAAGGTATCACGAGGAGATGACTATCAATATCCTATCAAAGGAATTGGTTAAGCAAGCTATAAGCTTCATTTTGGAACCCCCATGAAGATGAAGGAAGTCTGATATGTACCAGGTTTGAAGAAGAACTTACTTTCTATCTCAGCATTAGATAAGAAAGGATGTAGGGTTGCATTCATAGATGGACAATTATTTATGTAGCCCAAAGGAAAATCAATTGAAGATGCAGTTGTCATTAGTGAAGAAGGAGGCTTATATAATCTCAAGAGACATTCAGAAAAAACCCTTGTTCATGAGACCACTAGTCCGAGTGAATTATGGCACAAGAGGCTTGCTCACATCAACTACAAATCACTACGCCATGTCAGCAAAGTAGTGATGGGTTTACCAGATTTGAAGATCGACCATGAAGGCATTTGCAAAGGATGTGTAAAAGGAAAGAATATCAAGAATCCATTTCTGAAGAGTGAGACAAAGACTAAAGGTGTGTTGGAATTAATCCATCTAGATGTATGTGGTCCAATTCCCTCCACATATTTGAGTGGTTATGAAATATTATGATACATTTATTGATGACTATTCAAGAAAGACATGGATATATTTCTTGAAAGCAAAGGATGAAGTATTTGGAAAATTCAAGAAATTTAAAGCCTTGATAGAGAATCATTCAGAAAGAAGAATCAAGACACCCACAACATACAATGGTAAAGAATATACTTCAAAATATTTTGAAGCCTTTTGTAAAGAAGCTGGAATCAAGAGGGAACTAACTACTCCCTACAATCCTCAACATAATGGTGTTGTGGAAAGAAAGAATAGGACCATTATGGAAGCAATGAAGATAATGATACATGATCAAGATCTTCCAATGTATGTATGGGTTGAAGCAACAAGGACGACAGTTTATGTACATAATAGATTATCCCATAGCGCCCTTGGATTCAAGACTCCAAAATAAATATTCACGGGGAAGAAGCTTGAAGTGAGCCACCTCAAGATATTTGATTTCCCAGTAAATGTTCACATACTAAAAGAAAAGAGAACCAAGTTGGACCTTTCCGGAAAGAAGGGAATATTTGTTGGATACAGTGAAGTCTCTAAAGCCTTCAGAATATACATTCCAGGATTCCATCACATGGAGATTAGTGGAGATGTAACATTTGATGAAGAAGCAGCTCTCAAGAGATCCAGAAAGTGCCAACATGAAGAAGTATATGAAGAAGATGTACCTCCCAGAATTATAGAAGTTACACCCTCCCCCGAAGATGAAACACCAGAAGACCATGATATGCTAGAACCTCAAGAACCTCCCACTATGAATATGTCACGAAAGAGAAAGCCTGCTTGGGCAAGAGAAATTATACAAAAAATAGAGAAGTATTGAGCTCCAGAAGGCTCCACAAGAGTAACCAAGAAGCCAAAGCCATTTTCCAGTTATGTGGCTTTGATGTGTGATCTTGTAGATCAAGAACCTACTAGTTATGAAGAAGCTATACAAAAGAAAGAATGGGTAGAAGAAATGCCATACAAGGTCATGAACTAACTTGAATTAACCACAACCCGAAAAATTTGGAAATGTTTATGCCATGGATTCACGACCGGTAGAATCCAAGGGAGTGATTGAGAATCTGAAAATGAAATTGGCGGCTTATCTAGATGTTGAGATCACTAGAATGTCTTGGTCATTGATATTACTGATGTTTGGGGCATGCTCCTTTCTAGAGAATGGGCAGTGAAATTAGGAGGTAGCATTCAACTAGATCTCACATATGCAACAATTTATCTATTAACAACGTTGTGAACATGTCATACACAGTAATGGATCCTGGTTCTAAATGATCAAACCATAGTTGAACATCCCCTTGTAAGGATGCAATTAAGGATCGGATATAAACATCTTAATTTTTTGCACCTCTAATTTCCATGTTGTTATCACATATACAAATTTCGAGCTACCATATTCTATTTTTCAGATTCCAGTACACTTTTTCAGCCAGTTCCCTTACATATGAGATGCTGAGATGAGCATCTATGATGGACATTAGAGGAAATTTCAACTCAAAATGGGCCTCCTAAGAAAAATAATAAAATAATAGTTAAAATAAGAAAAATAATATTTATTAATTTTGGAGGAAGAAAAGAAAAAAACTACTTTTTTTGTTCGTATTTTCGACAAATCTCCATGTGTTTTTACTCAAATTTCGATCGGGAGAGCTCATTGGATGCGGAATAAATTCCACATCCAACGAGTACCCACTCGCCATACTTTTGATGGACCTCGCTACCCCAAAAACAAGAAATACCTAAAAAAACGTGATGATGTCTCAACAAGCTCTCCTAATCGAAATTTGAGTAAAAACATAGGGAGATATGTAGAAAATACAAACAAAAAAATTAGGTTTTTTTATGATACCTATCCCCAAATTTATATTAAAAAAATGTTTAAGACCTATACGGTATTTCAAATTTAAAGAAATTTCATTGCTAACACATGATGACATGGAATTTGAATTAGGCTTAAAGGCCCATTTTGAGTTGAAATTTCCTCTAATGTCACTATTTGATGATGGACTATAGTACTTTCCCATGCCATGACTGAGTCTCAAGACACTCAGATTTGAGGGCTGATGTAGTCATTTAGCCATTTTGCAGAGCAGTAGTTCCCAGAGTTGCATCAGTAGTTCAGCATTGGACAGATGTTGGTTCAAATTAATTGTTTACATGTATATGACTCGGCAAATATTATCTTGTGTTATGGTTATCATTGCTTTTATATTCATTCTTGTGACATGTCTTAGCATCTAGTGTCATGATCTAGCGGTTAAATAAATATGTGGACTTGGATGTATTGATATTATGAATGTATGTCCCTACTTAGACCTGGAAGTTCTTGACCGATACTCATTGGTTTTACCCTCCTTAGGGATAATAGAGGTGATCATTCCCACCATAATTTGGCTTGCTAGTGTTGGTTTCATTGTTCACTATCTCCATTTCCTTCCAGTTATGTTTTTAGCCCGACCTACTACTTGACTTGTGGCATGGAGGACCTTTCCCCACTAGAGTCTCTTTGTTGGAAAAGATTCTCTGTTTATTTGTGTCTTGGCTCTGAGTTTCCTAGGTTGTGTTGGCTAAACCTGAAACAAATAGCACTGTCATCAATACAATGTATTTGGAAATGAAATAAATATCTTATGAAAAATCCCATTCATGAAAAGTAGTGTTTTTGAACATACATGAATGAAAGGCAAGCCTAATGAAATTGGCTTTGAAGTATGTTGAAATGAATATCTTGTGAAAAAACATTCATGAAAAGTAGCGTTTTTAAACATACATAAATGCATGAAGCCTAAATAATAAAAATATGTGTAATAAATACATGGACCAAGGCTATGGAAATTCGAAGGCCCACAAAGCATTGGTTCTTAAAAGTTATATCTAAAGATTACTGGCCCCACTTGTATTTGATTTGGATTGTGAGCATTTGTCAAGGTGAATAAGCACCTCTGAATGTAACTTATCCATTTGTCAGACATTGCCATCCCCTGTGTTGTTGCTTGTCCAGCATATGCTAGAGTGAGTATTCCATTTCCATATCCAAAGTGTCACAGTGTCAAGTTGGTAGTCACCCTTTATCCTAACCATTTGATTTCTAGCCCTCACCCTTCACTAGCAAATTGATTACAACTATGAAGTGAGTATGGTCTTGAAAGTCTGGTCTGAGTTATAGTTAATTAATGAAACTCTATATTTGGTCGATAGATCGCCAGTGAAATGATTGCTACTTGTTATAATTGTTATTTGAATGATTTGTAGAGCATGTCTTAACCTTTAAACACTTGCAGCAGATGGATGTTAGCCTGGGTTATATTATTGATTATTTGAGCATTTATAGATTATTATTCTATCTGTCTGGGAATACTGGATTTTGTACCTGATCATGTAGAGATCTGTAGGGTGTATGAGTATGCACCTTAGATGGATTTGAGCTCCCTAGGTCCAATGAGATAGTTTATTTTCGGTTTTGGGTAGTTACAATGATGATTTGTCTCAGTGTACCATTCTGATGCAGTTTTGCCATGCTGAATGACTTGTCAGAGCATAGAGGTGATTTGATTGGTTCACCTAGGGCGTTGTATGAGGAGGGGGTGGTCCAGCTACTTGATTTCACTATATTACCCCCCTCCCAAAGAGCTTGGTGGGATCATTTTGACAACGTTGACACTCTAGGAGGCAGTTTGGCCCATATCACGTTTCTCGAGGCAAGGAAATGGCATGGGATGAGTTTTGATGATGAGTGTGATGTCTTTCACTCATTTTCCAACAGTTTCAGCACTTGGATGGATCCACATCCATCTCTTCGACATATTTTATTATTTTCTGGAGCTTTTGGAGGCTCACGATTTCCTCAAAGAGGCACTATTTTGCATTTAAAACATTATATTTATTTTATTGTGCCACAGGGACACACTAGGGGAGTTAGTTAACACCCCCTGGACCCACCATGAGCTTTATTTGTTTTTTATTGAGTGGGATCCCCTCCCCTAGTGTGATTTGGTCCGTTGATATATTATATTATTGTATTGATCCATGTACTTTATGTTGAGCTCATCTCAACCGTTAATTAGAACATTTTGATCTTTTAATCTTAGCCACCCATTTGAAAAGTGGTTATGATTTTGGTATCTCTCATTCATATTTAAAGGAAAGAGCTTCTCATTGTAAAGGGGTCATTGGTTTTTGGAATCTTGATAATAGGAAAACTTTTCTTGTGGAAATTCTTGGGTCTCATTTGCATCTGGTGTTCTTCGATGGTGATTGGAAATTGTATTGCTTCCTAGCATTTGGGTATTTGTGATGAGATCTATATTTTTGTGGAAACTTTGTTTTGTCTACAGGAGGGCGACTTCACTTGGGCGTATTTGTAGGGCTTCCTCAACTCGCTTGTTTGGCATCGCTCGTATTAGGGAGTTATCATTAGTATAATTGTGATCTATGGTTTCATCTTGCTATTTTCTGTAGCATTTGTCTATTTCTCTTGATGCATCAAATCTGATATGGTTGATGTTTGTTATGCAGGAGAGAGGGCGTGTTACCAACTATTTTGTACAATAGTTGAACTTCCTATTGAGCCGCCAGTTATCGAGCATGATGAATGCTCATCTCTAGAGTTCAGAAGTTCAATGTGTTCCAGAGTTAGCCAGTTTTTGGCTGAACTGTTTATTTTTTGTAAAATACATGTTCATACCCCCTTGGGGAAATTGTAAAAAATGCCCTAGCATTTAAATTTTTATAAAAGGATCGGCTTCTTGGACTTAGGAATCAAGCCGACTAGCCCAGAGTGTTTTTTTCCTTGGTTATTATTGGTTGTTGAACAAACGACCAATAATTTCTGGGTTTTTCACTTGCACCTCCAAAGCTGGCGTAGTTGTCTTGATGTTTCAGTTTTGGGAGGTTATTAGAGCCTTCGTGTCAGTGTTTTTTGTCATGCTAGTCATTCTGATTGAGTCGTATGAACATGTACTAGGTCCCCCTAGAGTTTCGTTTGATTCCGATAAAAAATAATTTTCTCTGTTTCTTAAGCCATTTTTTAATGGTTTAAATGAGAAAATTCAAAATGTTAAAAAAGAATGATCCGGATTCTGTTTTCAGCATGGTTGGGCTCATTTTCAATCCCGAAGCAACGTCTTTACCCCAAGGGCCACTTTCACCATCAGTCGGGCAGCCAAAACACCCTGTGAGGCAGTATTTGGCTAAAAGAGCTTCAGAATGGCTTTTTAATGCTAAAATTGGACATTTTTGCACCTAAGTCCAAAAATAAAAAAGTCAAATTTGATTTTTTTAATGATAAAGGGTGACATGGCAGGTGGGCCATAGGTCTTACGACCCCCTTCAGGTCACATGGCATATAAAACTTTGAATAAAAAAGATGCTACGATTTAATTCATGAGGAGGGTGACGTGAGGTGAGCTCACATGTGGTGTGAGAGTGGTGATGTAGGATGGGGGGACCCATTCTCTCCAAATAAATTATAAAATAGAACCATAGTGGCATCCAAGCTTTGGGTTAAAAGAAGAGATCACAATTTAATTGAAGATGGAGGGTGACGTCAACATAGACTCACGCTACCCCTTGCATGCATGCGATTGGGTTGTGGGTGGACCCATCCCATGCATTGAATTTAAATTAAAACATGGCATATAACCAATGCATGAAAGTGGTTTCAATGTATTAATTGGATGACATCACAAGCCTTCATGCCAAGCTTTCGTACGGTTTCGCGCGAGGATATTAGGGACTCACGCATATGGAGTTTGGTGAGGAAAGGGATGACTCGCCGAACTGATTGGGTGTGTTGGTAGTTCAGCCTCAGTTCAGCCTTAATTCAACTCTGGTTCAGCTCAGTTCAAGCTCACTTAACTAAGCTTGATCTCTGGTTCATTAAAAGCCCCTGAGGCTTGGTTTTTTGTATAAGTAGAGGCTCTTGGAGCTCTATTCTTCATGGAGAGTTTTGGCATAGAAACTCTGTTGGATTTTGTAAGCTTCTTTTGTTAATAAAATATTGAGACTTTGGAGGTCATTTGATGGGCTTTTAGCATTGTGTCTTCATCCTATGTGAAGTAATATCTCTCTCACCCTACCCTTGTATTGCAATTTGATTATTATGTTTATTGAAGACTAACAATCTAGTACTTAGGCTTCTAATCAAATTTGCATTGAGTGTTTGTATCTTCAAGGATTGCATCTAGTGGGAGCTCTCGACATCTAATACCTTCACCATACAAATGTTCCATTATTAAAATATTTTGTTTGCAGGGTTTCAAGCGGTTCCGAATCTTTCTTGCCTTCTCCAACAAATTTCTAAAAAGCTCTTTCTGGTTACTTGGTTACTGTCTTCTTTGTGATTTCTTCCCCATCTTGAAGACCTTTTTCTCATCACCTTCTCCCTCTCTTTCACCCCTGTCGCTGCCCCATTTCTACTGTTTGATTCCCTCTCTTTTCACCCCTTTCGCTGCCCTATTTTTCACTTTTGTTGCAGCCAACTATCCCTTTTGTTGGCTGCCCTCTTTCGTCATTATTTTCAGCCTCTTCCTTCATTGTTTTGCAGCACTCTTTACTACTGTTCGCTCCCCCTTTTTTCCTCTTTTCCTCATTCATTTCAGCCCTCTTTTTGCCCCCTCTTTGCTCCATTTTACCCTCTACTTCTTTCTGACTTTGCATGTAAAATTTTTGCATCTTAGATTTAAGTATGTAGACCTTAATCTTAGATTAGTTTCAAGTTTGATTTATTTTGCTAATGACTAATGAGTGCATGAGTTGTTTGGATTTTTGTTTGTTGTAGGTATTGAGAAGAGAATAAAGTGCAAAGGTGAAGCAAAGAGAGACTTGAACCTAAAACACTTGGAGATTACCCAAAGAAGAAGAGAAACACATCAAGAGACCATAAGGAAGATCCAAAACCCAATGAAGATGGTGTTAAACAAGAAGATCTAAAGCTTCTCACTCTCCTTATTGTAAAATAAATCATAAAACTTCTTGTTCCAAGTTTTTTGCTTACTTTCAGTTCCCAAAAGGTTGAAAATCCTCAATATTGTACTTGATTAATAAAAAGGCTAAGTGGGATAATGCCTTCCACACTTTGTGTTTTATTTCCCCCATTTGGGGAAGAGCCTTGGGTTGTTCTTTTGTTTGGTTATTAGCATGCTTAGAGTAGTTTCATTTGATGCTTAGAACACTAGTTGCTAGTTCAGCTTATTTTTGCTAAGCTAGTTTCTTTCAAGTCATTGTTTATTAATCTTTTTGAGCTATCATTTGGTTTCCACATTTACAATCTGCTTGTCTTTTAAAAAGAAACCAAAGTCTCTTGAACTTGCCATAACCCAAGTCAAGAGCGCTCTCTGTCGGAGAGCATAGTTACATTGCATTTTCCTTGCATTAGGCATATAGATTAGCCAAAGTCTCTTGAACTTTTGTCATAAGACAAAGTCAAGAGCACTCTCTGTCGAAGAGGTTCATCTGTGTGCTCATAATTAATAAAATACTTCCAACTCACATTTCCCCACTAAAATTTACTTCGTTGCTTTCCGCCACCAAGTATGCTCCGCCGACCCTAAAAAGTTGGATTCGTACTCAAAACGATGGTTGGATTTGTTAATCGGACAAGTGAAAAAATTAATAAAACTTTCACCCCATAACCAACAAACCGACGTTGTCGATAAATACTGAGGTAGTGGGCAAATTCTTGCTAGTGATGCCGGAACAAACCGTTGTCTCAGAGTTCAACCAGGTTGGTTAAATTCCTTGGACACCTAGCCTAGAATACTGGACGGTCCGACATGTCATTGAGAGGAGCCACTGAAGGTATATCTTCTGGTTGATACCTTGTGTTCTTAGCCATAATAATCAAGATCACTAAAAATTTATAAAATTTACAAAGAACACTTGTAAAATGATCTCACAAACATACTGAACGCTTGTATCTTTGCATCCCAAGCACTACAATCTTGACTCCGTTACCCATCGGATAAGGCACTGGTCTTGTGCTCATTTCATTTATATATCTGAAGTGCATATTTTATTTCATTATGGATGCCTTTGGTTAAATCAATCAGTTGTGTTGTCCTTGAATTATTGCAAGTATACCTTTGTGCTATTTAAATTTTAAATCTGTGATCTTTTCATCATAATAAACTCCTAAACAACACACATCTGCATCACCATACACCAAAAACACTTAAAATACATTGAGCCATAGAAACTCTTTGTTAGGGGCTACCCCCCTTGGCTTCGTTAAGAGTTAGCCTAAACGAAGGAGCTAGGAGTAGGTGACAGTACCTAGCTCTGTGCTTGCCCCCAAGGCCACACCTCTCCCACTTTATCAAGTGAGGAAACAGCTTTTATTAGATTTCTGCTGCTGGTGTGCATTCAACGGAAAACATCTTTTAGCGTCGTTGCCGGGGACAAATCTTTTTGTTTCTAGATGACCTTGGTTTTTTTTTAGTTTTTTACCTTTTTCCCTCTTTGGTAGATTTTTTGTCCAATCAACTTTTTGAAATTAGACTTGAATCCACCTTGTGACTCCACTGTCAGTAAACACCTCAAGGTATTCAACTAGAAGAAACTCTAAAGGTTTGCTCAATTTCATCCCCGAGCCTAAAAAGGTTTATAGGAGGAGACTGAACAAACTTGCTTCTCGTAGGATCCTTGAAGAACTTGGATCTGAGTCTGTCTCGGACATCCATATTTTGTTTCAATAAAATTTTAAAAACTCTGAAAATAATAATTGTTTCCTTACCACGATGAACGAGTACTTTACTCAGTTAGACTTCTCTCAGATAGCAGGTCAACCCCATGAGGTTCCTGAAAAGGCCATTGATAAGCTTGTCACTTTCATAGGCGCTGATGCCTCTACCTCTGCTGAGCAACATCTCAGATATTTTTCCAAACATTGTGGTGCCTATGTCAAAGGTGTTGACAAACAACAAGATGCATACATGACTCTATTTGCTTTATCTTTGGATGGTAAAGCTGGAAACTGGTATCACAACCTGCCAAAAAATGCATTCGCTACCATGGCAGCCTTCAAGACTGCCTTCCTCAACAAATTTGGCAGTAAAAAAGAACCTAGACATCTAGTGGCATCCTTAACCAGTATGAAGAAATCTGTTACGGAAACCATGGATGAATTCAACAATAGGCTCACAGAGTTATCAAATTACATCCCTACTACTTATGCTCCTCCCGTAACTTCCACTTTGGATTATTGCATAGAAGCACTAAGTGGCAAAATCCAATATCAGATAAGAGACAAGGAGCCCACCACATTGCTTGAAGCTCAAGGGTTGGCTATCAAAATTGACAAAAACATGCAGTCTTCAGGAGAATCAAACATCCAGGGTTACTCTAGATCGTCCATGTCTCTGAAAACTGTGGAACCTAAAGAGAAAGAGCCATCCAACACTGCTTATGAAAAGAAAATCATTGAAATGGCTGAAAAGATTGAAGAAATGGAAAGAAAGCACGTAGCACAATTAAAAGAAGTTCAGAACCGGGTTATCACTGTTGAAAGGACGCAACCCCCCCCACCTCCTAGAACGTTTCCTGCAAAACCAACAGTGGCAAAGAAGAAATCCCAACCATGAACAGAGGCCTCCTCATCAGCTAGAGGCTGCTAATGTGTCTGAGCCTTACAAGCCATTTTGTAGGGCATGCAAAGATTTCCATGAGGAATCTGGTTGCCATTATGCATGTTATGTTCAGGAACATGGTTATCCCAAGGGTTGTGGTCCCGGCACATCTGCAAGTGAGCCTGACTTCATCCACAATGTAGGAGACATCTATAACAATCATAGGGATAATTAGAATCAAGCCAACCAATGTCATCAGAGGGTTGATCATTTGATTGAATATTATGGGGAAATGCCTTCAAATAGCAACAATGTTCAGAACTTTAAAGGCATGACATATCAAAGAAGACCAAAGGAAGGACCATCTACCCAAACTACTTCAAAGGTAACAATTCCTCATATCCCTCCAGAAATTAATGATGAAAAGGAATCTGTTGCTCTAACTTTTGATTTAGGTAGTTGGTTGGCAACCTCCAAATTTCTAGTTCCCGTATTTGAGTTATGTAAAATTCCTAGTCAGAAAGAGAAACTGTTAAAAATGTTAGAACCCCAAACTGATGATGTTCCCCTCCCTACCTCAAAGATTGTTGCACTTGAAAGACCTGCAGCTCCCAAGAAAGTAACTTTTGCCAATACAGTAGAACAACCTTCACCCAGTCAAGAAAATGTCTATGAAGATCCTCCTGTAATCTTGCATACTAAGGACCCAAGAAAAAACGATCATCCGCCCTTCTATATATCATTGATGATGGGTGATCTTCTCCTGCACAACTCTATGCTAAGGGGGGCGGGGTGGTCATTATTTCACCAGAGGGTAAGGTTTTCAACTTTGCTTTTAGATTGGAATTTGAAGCAACCAACAATGTGACAGAATATGAGGCACTTCTACTAGGCATCGATATTGCTAAGGACATGGGAATCAAATTGCTTAGTATTAAGGGGGATTCTGACCTAATTGTCCAACAAGTTAAGGGTCAGTTTGCGTGTAAATGTGAAAGGTTAAAGAAGTATAGAAATGCAATCTGGGATACAATGGAATTTTTTGATGCCCTTAATATAGAAGCAATCCCTAGAGATCAGAATAGTGTCGCCGACAGACTAGTAGTTTTAGCTTCGACACTTCAGCCATCCGATGAGATGTTAGAGGGGGGTTGTCCTTTGGAAATCAACTTCAGACCTTCAATTCCCGATAATATTGAACATTGGCAGGTTTTCCAAGATGATGAACAAATATTGAAATTTATTAATCATATTGATGAATTTTCCAATTATAAAGCCAATGAACATGAGGAAGGTAAAGAATATAGGGATGAGGGTAACTGCTTCAATCCTGTGACACGTGGCTTTGTCGCCTTAGAGAACATCTTTGACAGACAGGATAGAAGAAAAAGTAGTGTTGAACAAATGAATCCGGGTGACTACATAGAAATCAACATTGGAACAGAAATAGAACCAAGAATAAAAAAAATTGGAAAGGGTACTTCTGAAAAAGAAAGGAACAACCTTATAAACTTGGTAAAAAAATATAGGGATGTATTTGCCTTCACTTATGACGAACTCAAAGCATATAGGGAAGATTGTTAGATTTTTAACATTAAGCTAGCATTACATTAGGATCTTTAACTGAGAGAATAACAAACACAGCAATCAAACACAAGAGACAATGAACACAGTGTTTTTCCTCGAGGAAACCATAAATGGAGAAAACCCCGCAACTTCCTAAGAGATAGAATCAGCACCAAAAGTAAGACCCCAAAACAGTAAGATGATCTCCCGACAGCAGTAGCCTCTTTCTTCCTAGCCCTAGTGTCTTCTTCTTCCTCAACTATGCGCTACAACTGAGTGTGAGTGAGTGTGTGATAAATAGAGAGACTCACTCTCTATTTATACTAATTCCCCACTTGGCAATAACCTACTGGGGCGACTTCTCTAGGAGAGTCTAATAACCTTAGTGCCCTGGAACTGCAGGGAATTTAACCCTTGGCCAATAGGAGGGTTACCCACATTGACTTGACATCACTTGTTTACATTATAGAAACTCCCGATCGGGACATTGGGGCATGACATGACTCAATTACATTACAAACACTTCCTCGAATAAACATCAGGGTACAATACATAAGAAATACAAGTGAATACATTCTGAAGTTACAATTACATCAACACTCCCTCTTAACTAGGAAGGTATTCTCTCGACACAATTTATCAGCACAAGTATTCTTCTCTGTATCATCTGGATCATCATCGAGTCCTTGTCATATTCAAGTCATCTTCATCTGGATCTAGATCATCATCACTGGATCTGGATCATCACTCGATCTAGATCATCTCTGGTCTGGAACATCTCTGCTGGATCATCATCACAAGCGCTATCTCTTGATTCTTCTCGTCACAGGAAGTTCTACAGAGCCATCCCTTTTTCATGCTGGTTGTAGGCCTAGCCTCCATGTAGGTCTTCTTCCAGCACTTATATCTGACCCTAAGTCAGAATGGCCTGCCCAACACTTATATCTGATCATGTAGGAACCAATCCTATAATCATATCAGAAAGGCATGCCCAGCACTCACATCTGACCATGTGGGAACACATCCCACAACCCTGTCAGAAAGGCCCAGCACTCACATCTGACAACCAATGTCAGAAAGGCTCAGTACTTCATTCGACCATGTGAGGAACCAATCCTCCATGCCAAAAGGATCTGCACTTACATTTGACAACCAATGTCAGAAAGGCTCAGCACTTAAATTCGACCATGCAAGGAACCAATCCGTCATGCCGAAAGGGCTCTGCACTTACATCTGACAACCAATGTCAGAAAGGATCTGCACTCACATCTGATCATGTAGGAGCCAATCCTACAGTCACATCAGAATGGCCCTCAATCCCAGACTAAGCTTTCCTGGTAACTGACCAGGTGCCTCCATTCCAAGAATGGCATTTAGCGCTTATATCTGATCATGTAGGAACCAATCCTATAGTCATAACATAATGGCTCAGCACTCATATCTGACATGTGAGGAACCAATCCTCTCATCATGACATAATGGCCCAGCCCTTACATCTAACCATGGAAGGAACCAATCCTCTCACCATGTCAGAATGGCTCACGGACTCATCACTTTCCTTTGGAGGGAACCTCGATCTGTAGAACACCAAGCTTCTCCCTGAAGTATTCAAACTTCACCCTAGCCAATGGCTTTGTCAACACATCAGCTATCTATTCGTCCGTCGCAACATACTGGAGCTTCACTGCTCCCCTCTGCACCATATCCCTGATATAGTGATACTTGATCTCGATATGCTTCGACTTGTCATGGAACACCGGGTTCTCCGACAACTTCACGCAACTCTAGTTGTCACAATGTATACAAGTAGCATCCAAGTGGAGATCAAATAAATCAGACATTAGCTTCCTGAGCCATACTGCCTCACAACTAGTTGGACAAGCTGCGACATACTCTGCTTCATCTGTTCTCAGTTCCACACAAGATTGCTTCCTGCTAAACCAAGAGATCACACCTAATCCCATACTGAAGCAACACCCTGAAGTGCTATTCCTATCGATGGCACTGCCTTCCCAATCTGAATCAACATAACCCTCCAGGTTAATCTTCTGATTCGCCTCATACTTGAGCCCATAATCAATTGTACCCCTCAGGTACCTCAGGATATGCTTTGCAGCAATCAAGTGAACATGTCTTGGATCTGTCAAAAACTAGCTCAAGGTGTTCACAGCAAAGCATATGTCTGGTCTCGTGTTCGTCAGGTACATCAAGGACCTAATCATCTAACGATACATCATAGCATCAACCGCTTCTGATGAAGCATCACTCAATAGCTTCAGGTTCGATGCCATAGGTGTGGTCATGGCCTTGCAGTCCATCATCTTGAACATCTTCAGGATCTCTACTGCATACTTCCCTTGTCCAAGGGAGATTCCATATTCTGCCACACCTCAATGCCTAGAAAATAGTGCATCATACCCAAGTCCTTCATTTCAAACTTGGCAACAAGCTTCCTCTTCGTATCAGTAATCAACCCATCCATACCTGTTAGAAACAGATCATCTACATACAGTAGGAGCATCACTGGGTTGCCATCTTCAACCTTGTAGTAAAGGTTGGAATCTGCTTTACTCTTGGTAAAGCCCAAACTGGATAGAAATCCATCGATTCTGCCGTACCATGTCCTGGGTGTCTGTTTCAAACCGTACAGGGCTTTCTTCAATCTACACACATGAGACTCCCTATCATGTGTCTCAAAACCGAGTGGTTGCTCTACATACACTTCCTCTTTCACTACACCATTCAAGAAAGTAGTCTTGACATCCATTTGGTGTATCTTCAATTTCATCATTGTAGCCAGAGCAAGTACTGATCTGATGGAAGTGTATCTGGATACAAGTGCAAAGGTTTCTTCATAATCTATTACTTTTTTCTATGAGAAGCCACGAGCCACGAATCTTGCTTTATATTTTTCTATGCTGCCATATGCAGCATGCTTGATCTTGTAGATCCATTTGGAAGTTATAACCAACTTCCCTTTTGGTCTTGGGACAACATCCCAAACATCATTCTTCATGATCGATTGATACTCTTCGATCATAGCATCCTTCCATTCTTTCCGTTCTGTCGCTTCTTCATAGTTGGAAGGTTCTTTATTGATAAAGTCACACAATAAAGCTACATACCCAGAGCAGGACTTGGTCCTCTTCCTTTCTCTGTGATTCTCTTCTGGAGCCCCATATCTTTCCGCACCTTGGATAGCTTCCCGTACCCAAGCAGGATTCCTCTTGTGAGGATTCTTCTCCTGAGGTGGATCTACAGGTTCTTGAGGTTCTTTCAAATTCTTGATCTTCTTCTTGAGTTTCTTCGTTCATGGTTGTGTCATGAATTCTGGGTGCTTCTGATTCTTCAGGATCTTCAGCAGGTCTCTTCCTGGATTTGTTGTAAGCCGAGTCTTCGTCAAATGTTACATCCCTGCTGATGTCGATCTTCTTGAATCCTAGGAAGTATATTCTATAAGCCTTCGAGCTTTCAGAGTATCCCACAAATATACCCTTCTTTCCTGAAGGATCTAACTTTATCCTCTTTTCTTTTGGAATGTGTATGTACACTGGACATCCGAATGTTCTAAGATGGCTGACTTCTGGTTTCTTGCTGGAAAAGACTTCTTCAGGTGTCTTGTTCTCGAGTACTCTGTGTGGAGTACAGTTCTGTACATACACCGCTGTTATGGCAGCTTCTGCCCATAGATGCATGGGAAGATCTTGATCATGAAGCATTGCTCTTGCAGCTTCCATGATAGTTCTATTCTTCCTTTCAGCAACCCCATTTTGTTGTGGATTATATGGAGTGGATAACTCCCTCTTAATCCCTGAATCTTTGCATAACTCTTTGAATTCATTTGATGTGAATTCTCCGCCATTATCTGATCGAAAGGTCTTGATCTTCTTTTCTGTGTGGTTCTTGATCAAGGCTTTGAATTCCTTGAACTTGCTGAAAACTTCATCTTTGTTCTTCATGAAGTAAATCCATGTCTTCCTAGAAAAGTCATCAATGAAGGAAACATAGTATACATACCCACTTAGTAAACTTGATGACATTGGTCCGCATACATCGGAGTGGATGATTTCCAAGATTCCTTTTGCCTTGCTCTCGCTACTTGGAAATGTCTTCTTTCTATTCTTTCCTTTCTCACATCCTTTGCAAACTCCTTCATGTTTTTCTTGAATTTCTGGAAGACCTTCAACAACTTTGCTTGCAAGTGGTAGTGCTCTCTAGTGCACATGTGCAAGCTTTCTATGCCAAAGTTCATTTGGCTCTACTATGTCATGGACCAAAGCTTGTTCTGGATGGCCCTTCAATTTGTATAGTCCTCCTTGTTCTCCAATTATTATTGCATCGTCAATAGTCTTTCCTCTTGGCCACATGAGGACTTGGCCATCTACAAATGCAACCCTCATGCCTTTTGCATCCAGTGCCAATATGGAGAGAAGATTCTTCTTTAGTCTTGGTACAAACAAGACATCCTTCATTTTCATAGACTTTCCAGAGTCTAGCTTGTAGGAGGATTCACCACTACCTTTTATGGGATATTGGTAGTCATCCCCAAGTTTCACCTTACGAGGTGAATTATGTTCGGATAGTTTCTCAAAGGATTCCTTGAAACCTGTCGTGTTTGGGAGCCCCACTGTCAATAAGCCAATCTTTGCTTCCTTGAGTGATAGTTCCCGTGAAAGCGGAGATCAGAACATATTCTTTATCACTTGAAGAGTCTTCACTTTCTTTTTTACTTTCTTCTTGGGAGGATCATCATCCTCAGCAGTGTGAGCATGATGTCTTCTTTTAGAGTTCTTCTTCTTCTTGGATCCATTCTTATTCATGGGACAACTTCTAGCAAAGTGTCCTCTTTCATCACATGTATAACATCTGAGTTTGGATGGATCCCTTCTTACAAAATTATTTTTCTGATGAGAATGCTTACCTTGGTGATGATGATTTTCCCTTCTTTCTTTCTTGGAGTGTACTGTGAGAGCTTGATATTCACTTCCCATCTTTTCTTCTCGAGTTGCTATTCGAGCTTTTTCTTGTGAACATTCTTCCCACATTCTACCGAACTTGATTAGCTTTTTCGTAGCACAGATTCCTTGGATGAAAGAATCCCATGACCTAGGGAGACCATTCAAGGTTGTCATCACAATTTCTGCATTCTCCACTTCTTCATCTACTGCTTCAAGTTGTTCTTTGATCTGGGAGACCCTTGTGAAGTATGACTGGATGGTCTCCTCATTCTGGACCTTTACATTCTTCAACTGGTTCCTTAGAGTCATCTTCCTGTTTATGTTCTTCCCTTCAAATAGTTTGGTTAGGGCATCAAACATAGCTTTAGGTGTCTTGAGGGAGGACACCTATGGTATGAGGTGATCCTTGATTGAATCAGCAATAATCCTCTTTGCCATAACCAACTTCTTCTTATGTAAGTCCTTAACCTCATCTTCCTCTGGAACTGGAACCTCCTCATGGATGTAGGAGTCCAACTCATTTTCTTCCAGGACCAGGGAGATCCTATACTTCCAGGCTCGGAAGTTATCAGCTCCCTCAAGCTTTTCATCAAGCTTGGCATGATGAGACATCTTAACTGAGAACCTCAAATGGAAATACAAAAGATTTAGATCTTAGCAGGTTAAGATGTCGGATCTGGATTTGGAGCTGAAATTCTGCAGTGCTGGTTCAAGAGCAGATTAGGGTTTTGCTTTTCCGGACTTCTGTCCAACCAAATGCTTTGATCTTGATCTCTAAACTTCGATTTTGAGGAGGAGATCAATCCAGGCCTAGGCTCACTGAAAAATTCCACTTCTGTAGAAAGCCCTAATTTTCGACAGCAGTGTCGGGTCCAAAACTGAAAAAGCTCATAATTGAATTCTTCCATTAGAGGAAATTTCAACTCAAAATGGGCCTCATAAAATGAACTAATAAAATAATAGTTAAAATAATAAAATAATATTTATTAATTTTGGAGGAAGAAAAAAAAAACTACTTTTTTGTTTGTTATTTTGACATATCTCCCCGTGTTTTTACTCAAATTTCGATCGGGAGAGTTCGTTGGATGCGGAATTAAATTCCGCATCCAACGAGTACCCACTCGGCATACTTTTGACGGACCCCGCTACCCCAAAAACAAGAAATACCTGAAAAAACGGAATGATGACATACTCGGCATACTTTTGACGGACCTCGGTACCCCAAAAACAAGAAATACCTGAAAAAACGAAATGATGTCATCATTTCGTTTTTTCAGGTATTTCTTGTTTTTGGGGTAGCGGGGTCCGTCAAAAGTATGCCGAGTGGGTACTCGTTGGATGCGGAATTTAATTCCGCATCCAACGAGCTCTCCCGATCGAAATTTGAGTAAAAACACGGGGAGATATGTCAAAAATACAAACAAAAAAAGTAGTTTTTTTATGATACCTATCCCCAAATTTATATTAAAAAAGTATTTGAGACCTATACGGTATTTCAAATTTAAAGAAATTTCATTGGCTAACACATGATGACATGGAATTTGAATAAAAGTTAAAAGGCCCATTTTGAGTTGAAATTTCCTCTAATGTTCGACAGAAAGAAGCGCCCTAGGGAGGAGAGTTAATCCAACTTTCTTTTGCTGAAAATCTATGGAGAGAGATCCACAAAGTAGGAACCCCTAGTTCCCGCAGCTGCAAAGTGTCTTCCTCTCAGGTTAGCTTTGATACCATGTTAGATTTTAACATTAAGCTAGAATTACATTAGGATCTTTAACTGAGAGAATAACAAGCACAACAATCAAACACAAGAGACAACAAACACAGTGTTTTTCCTCGGGGAAACCATAAATGGAGAAAACCCCGCAACTTCCTCAGAGATAGAATCAACACCAAAAGTAAGACCCCAAAATAGTAAGATAATCCCCCAATAGCAGTAGCCTCTTTCTTCCTAGCCCCAGTGTCTTCTTCTTCCTCAGCTATGCGCTACAACTAAGTGTGAGTGAGTGTGTGATAAATAGAGAGACTCACTGTCTATTTATACTAATTCCTGACTTGACAATAACCTACTAGGGCCGACTTCTCTAGGAGAGTCTAATAACCCTAGTGCCCCGGAATTGTGGGGACTTTAACCCTTGACCAATAGGAGGGTTACCCACATTGACTTGACATGACTTGTTTACATTATAGAAACTCCCGATCGGAACATCGGGGCATGACATGACTCAATTACATTACAAACACTTCCCGGAATAAACATCGAGGTACAATACATAAGAAATACAACTGAATACATTCCGAAGTTACAATTATATCAACAAAGATGTTTTTCAACACACCATCCCCTTGAAACCAGAATGTCAAAAAGGCAAGCCTTTTAGACAAAAAATTAGGTAAATAAATCCTAAGTTGGCACCCATAGTAAAGGAGTTAGAACAGATGTTAGCAGCAAGAATAATAGCTCCTATGAGACATTCAACGTGGTGTTCTAACTTAGTGGTAGTTAGAAAAAAGAATGGGAGTTTAAGGATATGTATAGATTTTAGAAATCTAAACATAGGGTGTCAGAAGGACAATTACCCCCTCCCCAACATGGAGACCCTCCTCCAACGGGTCACTGGATCGAGCATGATGTCAATGCTTGATGGTTTTTCAGGCTATAACCAGGTTGTCATCCAAGAAGAGGATAGACACAAAACAACTTTCACCACTCCTTGGGGCACATTTGAGTATCTGAGAATGCCCTTTGGCCTTTTAAATGTCGGAGCTACCTTCCAAAGGGCCATGGATTATGCCTTCAAGGAGTTGATTGGAAAAATCATTAAGATCTACCAAGATGATCTCACTGTATTTTCGAAAGAAAGATCCAAACATTTTGTTCATCTCAAGAAGATATTCGAGCGATGTAGGAAATATGGCATTTCCTTGAATCCGGCTAAGTTAGTACTAGGTATTGAAGAAGGAAAACTTTTGGGTCACATCATCAACAAAGACGGGGTCAAAATTGATCATGAAAGAATAGAGGCCATAAAAAATATTCCTCTTCCAAGAAATGTTAAGGGTTCACCAATGGAGTCACGTTGTGGAGTCGCCAGGTGAATGAAAAATGTAATGATCGAAAGATATGTCGGCGGGGAAGTATGATGCGAGAGAGAAAAATAAGTGAATGTAAAGTTAAGCAATGTGAAATGCATTCACTGCATTTAAAATCCGGATGCGATGTGATTCAGAAGATCAACGTGAAGTAAACTACTCAGAAACATCAAAGGTAATCCTCTACCTCCCCGAAAACGGCGCCAAAAGATTTTATCACACAATGTGTAGCTACCCACTAAAGGTATCCAATTCAGGACGGTAGAGGTGAGGTAGCTAACCGGTGACACCACGAGGGCCTCGTCCACTATAGATGAAGGGTAGTTGTCACACTGGACGAGCTCTTGTTGCTTTAGATCAATTCGAAGAATGACCAATGAGGAGACCGTACTAGCCTAAGAGGGCCGAGGGTTAGGAAATGAATAAAAGAGGAGAGATGAGTGAGGTAGTCTAGATCTAGGGAATAGATGTTGTATAGAAGTTAGGGAAAATTTGGGGAGGCTTAGCAAATAGGGAAAATGACAGAACTTGATCTGAAAAGTACCACAAATAGTTTAAAAACATAGATCTAGAGAGATCTAGCCACACACAAAGGAAGCCTAAAGGGACCCACCCATGGTTTATGCAAAAGTGGACATGGTGGACCCAAAAAGGTATATCGAGGCAAGGAATGACTAGATCAGGATGCTTGAAGGATAGATCTGTGAAAATCAAGTGGGTTCAAGCATACCCAACTGATAGACCTGAAGATTTGGCCACTCACCCAAAGGGGGAGCCCCCACCTACAAAGACTAGTGCTAGATCCCGGGGCAAATGGAATCTGATTTCTATGAAATTCGAGATCTAGGGTTTACTCAACAATCTCCAAGTGGGTTTTGATGTCCGTCATAAAAAACTCACTGGATCTATCAAATCTACAAAACTAGGGTTTGAAAGAAAGAGTTCTGCTTGACAATTGGATGAAAATAATGAAAAAACAATACTAACCTTGCAGATCGTACCTGAAAATACTTGTTTTCGTCTTGTATATCGATTATCCTTCCACTTAGATACAATTTCAAGCAAGATCCAGCATGAAACGAAATAAAAATGCCCAATGAAGGTAGTGCGCCTCCTCTTCTCCACCTGCAAAATCAAACTATTGAAGTGAGATTTGTTCACGGATGAAAAAGATATAAGCTATGTACGTCATCTACAGAGAAAAATCCAATGCACGAAGTAACAATTGAAAGACTCCCTGAAGATGAAACCATTTGCTCAGAAGATGATGCAAGACGCCTTAGCAATCTCCTCCAACCAATTCGCTACCCTGCAAAAGATCAATACGGCCTCCACGGAAAAATAGTTGTTTGCATGCAAGATCCACTGAAATGTCTAGGCAGGAGGCATAATAATCACATCCAAGTACATTAAAAAAGCTTCCAAGAGTTTCTGCCAAAGTTTTCTTGTATTCAATATTCTTAGAGCCAAAAGTCCCTTTACGCATGAGAGAGCGTCTCAATATATAGATCTCTCAAGTATATAAAACCTAGATCCAAAAAGATCAAGGATCACGATCAAAAGGTAGAAACAAATCTAATCAACGACTAAGATTAGCTGGATACATCATACATAGATCAACTCAATAATAGAAGGGGGACGCACCACTAGAAAGCTCAAGGAGTGAGGCGCACCACATGAAGATGACCTGTTACCACCTGAGTTGCACTCAGTTGAACTTTCAAGTAAGTCATCAAAAATGAACAAGCACTTGTTCAAATTCAAAGTTCAAAAGTCCATTCAGGCCCTCCAAGGCCCCTTTTTCACTTTTTTACCACATGTTCATACCCCGTGGGGAGATTGTAAAAGCTATGCTAGCATGGGTATTTTGTAAAGAAATTGGCTTCCTAGGACTTAAACATCAATTCAGGTATTCCAAGGTGCTTTTTCCTCATTAATTATATGTTGTTCAAAAGACGACTTATAATTTTCGAGCTTTTCACCTGCTCCTCCAAAGCTGGAATGGTTGTCTCGATGGTTAAACCCTGGGAGGTTATTAAAGTTCGTGTCAATGTATATGAACATGCTAGACATTAGTATTGAGTCATATAGACATGTGCTAGGCCCCCCTATGTTTGTTTTTTAAGTTTTGTAAAAAATCCGTAAACTTAGGCTATTTTTTAATAGTTTAATTGGGAAAGTTAAAAATGGAATAAAAGTGTGGTCTAGAGTCAGAATTTGCCATGGGGTGGTCGTTTTCACACCCACAGCACCCACTTTACCCTTAGACCCACTTTCCCAAGTTTTCAAGTATTTATCTCCAAAATTTAATATTACTCGAAAATAGAAAAAAGACCAAAAAATTGGAGAATAAAGGAAAAAGACAAATTCCTTAATTAGTGGAAACATGTCGGAGACATGTCCGGAGTTCAAGGAAGTTAACTAAACATAAAATAAGAGTTAACTGATGATTCTAATCGACATTTGGTATCAAATCTAATTACTATGAGTTTGCCAGATTAAGGGGATGTTTTTCTCCTTAGAAGGGGGCGCAATCGCTCATGTGGCACCCATTCGACATGTTTTGGAGATCCTAAGGAGGGGTTGTGCCTACCTCTTGAGAGGTGGCACATTTTTCTTGAGTGTAGCTCCCTCTAATTTCCCCAAATCAAGGGATAAACTCACTCTCAATCTCAAATTCACCCCTAGTCTTCTTCAATTAGCAAATGCAATGCTCCTTCTCCATTGTGGAGGAGTCAGAGTACTATATTTTTGTTATTGAGAATAAAAGAGGCTTTGGAGGCCCATCTTGTGTGATGCTATCAATTGAGTGGACGTATTATCTTGATTTCATGAGGTAATTTGTATTTAGTCGTTGTGCACTTGCTTAATGAAGATCTAGCCTACTAGTAGGAATGGTATCAATTTTGTAGGAAGGATTACTAAAACTTGTTTGATTTAGTTAATCTTTTATTTGCAATAAGTTAGAGATTCAAGATTTATATGTATCATTTTCTTATGCTCATGTTCTCTTGGTTTCTATCTTATTTCATTTCTAGATTTAATGGGTTGTGTACAAGTATGTTGCTAGTTGTAGGCCACCTAATTTGAAGAATCAAAGAGCTTTCTTGCTCTTGTTCTCTCAGATTTCTTTCGGAAGATCAAACCCTCGGTGTCCTACACGTCAAAACCTTTGAAGTTTTCTTTGCTCAAGGATCCACGCTGCTCTTCTCTTTCTCTTCATACCTCATTTTCTTTGGTTACTATTTTAACTTGCAAAACGAATTAGATCTATCATTTCAAAGTTAAAATCATAATTAGATCTAGTTTCTTTTGGAACTAAATAGATGCTAGTTGTTTTATAAAGAAGTATTATTTGCAAGCAAGATCTAATATAGAGATTCTTCGTTTCTTAGTTTCCTTCTTGTTAGATCTATAGGCTAGGATGAAAGTCTTGTATTTTGGTATTTAAAAGTTAAATTTTGCAAGATAAAAAGTGCTTTCTATTGGCTTCCCTAAAATTGAGCCAATATCCTCAAAGGACTTGTCCTTTTGAGTTATTTTGTCATTTCTTTAAAGCAGTTTAACTTAGAATTTTTTCCAAACTTTTTTGTAGTACTTTCCCAAACACTCTTAAAGTGTTTGGGATCATTTCTCTAATAAAGTCGTTGACTGTTTTTTGTCTTTTGTCGAACAAGTAGAGAGGCACGCTGCTAAAATTTTGAAGTTTCAGTGAACCAGATACTCTCTACTATGTGCTTTAGCCGATGTGTCTCACTAATGTCTTCTTCATGTTTTCAGACTCTCTAAAAATGAAAACACCATCGAGCATTTACCTTCTCAGGCTCGCTAACTTCTATCCCTTCTTCGTGTTCCTTAAACTATGAAGAAGGCCCCAACGGTGTCTCTAGGCGCCACCACATATGATTCGCATTACGACAACTTTCCCCCATTGGGTCACCTTTGTTCAAATTACTCTGCAATGACTCTCCCTTGGATCCCCTGGATATCATTAGTCCAATTACTTCCCCCAGTATTTTCCTTTGCAGTTATCTTCTCGGTTTTACAAATATGATCCCTTTCCCATGAGTCAATTTCATTTGTTGCCAACTATTCCCTGTCGTCATACTCTGAACAAATGAATTTTGAGTCCCTCGTACTCCCCTTCCCCTGTTCCCCATTCAGTGTGTCAATCCCCTAATTATTCCACATATTTGGTTATCCCCCTCGTGCATCTAATCAAGGAAACATCATTGCCTTGTTAGTTTCAGGTCTCCCTCTATCAACGTCAAAACATCTATTCCAGAGGATAGACCCGTAGGTCCCTATATCCTGGTTTCATCTACCTCATTGATGAGTTCCTTGGACCACTTGAAAGGAGTCATTAGTGCCTTTGGGGTGGTTGTGTCATGTGCTCAACTTCAGCTACATCATCGCACCTTTGAGATTCGTACAGGGTATTGGTTCCTTCATTATTTAGTCGAAGACACCGGTTGTCACCTGACTCTAACACATTAGTGAGTCTACTATGGGACCCATACAGTCTCATGTCCCTTGTGATTTTCGGCCTGCGTTGGTGACAGTGTTCGGAAGCCCATCAGTGTCATGCTTTTGTGTATCTCTAGTACTTGATGTTGTATATTGTACCACAGAGATTCTGACTCGGTCATTGAGTCCATCCAATTATGTACACCTCCAGATTCAGCAGAGCATCAGTTGTGACGATATTGCATTCCATGAGAATGCCATTGTTCCTATGAATAAGTTCTTCAGATCAACATTTGTATTTATCCTCCCATTTAGGCCACCATGATCTATCACCATTTGTATATGTATTGATTGGCTCCATATTTTGAGCCTTGATCCCCATTATTTATTTTTTGAGACATTGTTATGAGCATGGGTATGCCTGCCTGATCCATATACATGTCAGACTCTATATGTATCTCATCCATTTTTGAGAAGTAATACAAACCAAAAGCCATCGTAGTTTGCACGAGGAAACTCCACTCCTCTGTGGTCCTCTCCAGTCTCTCAATCATTATCACCTTTTTCCCATGATCGTATGATGTCTATCGACCATACGATGAGCTCCTACCCTCACACATCACGGGGCATTCTGTTAACACCGAAAAATGTTCAACTAACTCTCTATGGTCTAAACCATAATCATACATCATATTCCCACCATTATTTCCTCCATTTTGACCTTCACAATTGTATTTCCACTAAATATGGTCCAAAACATCATTATTCCTTTCTCATAAATGAAGGGAAGATGAGCATTTATTGTGATTTATCCCCACTCTCTCCAAAAAAGGGTCAAAAAACCTAAAAAATGAGAATGGGTCAAAATACCATAGATAAATACCATGGACAATAAAATACCATGGGTCAAAAACCATAGGACCATCCTATAAATACATTGTGAAGGACTCCCACAAAACACTTTTTGCCATTTTGTCTCAGTCACACTATACACTTTTTCTGCCATCATTCCCATATTTTGCCATGCCACAGTGTACATTGAGTTCACTTCGTACCCATTTGGATCCATTCCCCTATTTGACAACTATTCGTGGAAGAGACTGGAAACCCAAACTGTAGAGTTGTTGGACCATTTATGAGGACAACTACGGTGGTCCACTTTCAAAAAAGGTATTTTTTGTTCTTGCTATGCATTAGTTGGTAGTATATACTTGAAAACCCCTAAAAAAAATTGTTATTGTTGAACTCTACCCTATGTCCGAAATTGTCTAGGGTTGGTGCTTTTGTACGTAGTAGGGGAGAAATCCCCACTACAAGTAACTCATTGTTAAGGTTTTAATTCATTTCACATTAACTCCTAGAATTAATCATTTCTTTTGTCGAGTAAAAACCTTATATTTTACTTTTCATAGGGACCATCCCCCTAAGCTTCAGTAGGAGTTGGCCTAGACGGAGGAACTGAGTATCAGGTGACAACACTTGGCTCGAGCTTGCCCCCAAGGTCACACCCAGTGACTTGAAGATTTTTGCCATGTGACCTAAGGTGCAAACTAGGCGACAACATGACCAAAAATCATAAGATATCACATGGTGGGGCTAGGAGGTTATAATATCATTCACTAGCATGCCCCCGTGGCACAATAACAAGGTGTGGTGGCAAATAATATCAAGGAGTGATAAAAAATCACTAGGACACCCCCCTCAAAAATACATCAAAACTCCCTCCAAGTGAATAAATCAAGGATGTGTGGACCCCATGTAGAGTGAAGTTGATGCCGAATGATGAAGTTGACCCAAAAATTGTGCCTCTAACCAATTCCATGCCATTTCCTTGCCTAATTTTCCCAAATTGATTTCCTCATTAGCCATTTTTCATCATCAAAATGCTGCCTCGGGAATATAAAAATGTCAATATCTCACCGAGGACCAAAAACTGAAACCAAATGACTGCACGGATGGGTCTGGCACCATAGTACTATGGTACAATCGACTGGATGCACCCCATGATTCCCTATGGCTCCCTAGGAGAACTCACCATTATCTGCACTGTGTTTTATTTTTTAATTTCCTAGGGCAAATCTGCTACAAAATTCCTAAAAGACCCATATCTCTCATGTAATTGCCCAAAACTGAAAACCGGTTGCACCAACAGACTTAGAATGTCCAAACCAACTAGGAATGAGTACTCATACCCAATATGTCTGTCACAAAGGTACGTCAAAGGCCCCATCCATGTCAAAACCACAATAATATTAAAGCATGTAAATGTTGATAATCATAAAAATAATACAAGCCATCATAGTAAACCATCATCTGAAGCATGAATATGTCTAATGGACACCGATAGAACATAAATAATCATCATCCACAACTATCGGTCTAAACCTCATCTCAGACCGTGCTCCTGGCTTGGTCACACTGGGTTGACCAGGTTAAGAATGATCAAATGATGACCCAAGTGCTAAACTCTAATACTACAAAGTACAAATGAACATGTATGCTCAATTATCTATGCTAACAGTGAGACTCGAGTACAAGTAGCTTTTGTTGGCGATTATAAGTGTTAGCACTCAGAATGTACCCAGGTTGTAAAAGGCACACCCCGAGGTAACAGCAAAACCACTTTAGGAAGATATTGATATTCTCTCCCTGAGAGGGATCTCTCAATATGAACTTTGCAAATTGCAAGATCAATCGGTAACAATATTTAAAAGTTTATTTGGTTGAAACAATCACATATCCATTGGGCAACGGAGTCATATACATATAAAAAGATTCCCAAATTGCATACACGGGATTTTCCAAAGGCAAGATAATCACATAATTGCAGTCATTTCATTTGTCAGGGTGAAAATAGAAGAAATGAGAGAACAGCCCATCAATACAGAGCGTCTAAGACGAATTCCATATCAACTTTAGTAGAAAAGATCATATAATACCTGAAACGATGTATAGAGCATAAGCATATGAATTCTAAACATCAAACACTATGTTCCAGATACGACAGAAGAGAAACGAAATGGAGCGTTACACAGGAAAAATTACAAATCACACA
>LPNX010300854.1:207606-232981 GCA_001517045.1 Pseudotsuga menziesii | reverse complement strand
CCCCCCTCTAACCACATTCACCCATCCCTCCACCCCATCCTAGACCTCGTCCCCCTCCTCCATATTCCCCCACCACCCTCGTTTCCTCTTCCAAGGTGGCTTGTTCCATTCTACAGCCAGTTGGGCTTTATCGTCGTACATCACCACTTCACCCACTCCAGTCCACGCCCTCTCCCACTGTTCCCCCTAGTGTTGTATCTAACATCTATGTGGCTACATCCTCCGCTATGCCATCCACCCTAGCATCAGAGTAGGTTGTACAACCCACTGCTCCACTTGTCACCCCTTAGGAGCAGTCAATTGCTCCACCTTCCAGCCCTTAAGACGATCCTATTGTGTTCTCGGCGAGATTGATTAGTTTATGAAAATCTCGTTCAATATTAACAAAAATTAACATAGCAGTAAATTGTATGAGTTATCTTACTGTTTAAATGTTGCAGGGTGGCATTGCTGAGAGACTTGGATCACGGAGGAGGGTAGCCCACTCACCACTTACGGTCTCGTCTCAGGTGAGGTATTTAAAATTTGAAAACGTAGTTTTGATATTTAAATTGTGTTTTATACTTGTATAATTTCTTGTAGGAGTTGAAATTTGATTGTTTTCATTTTAGAGCCCAAGGGGAGGTGGTCAAAGCAGCTGGGAGAACTGAGCTTCCTCTAGCTCGAAGAAGAGGAAGATCGATTTTGGAGTTGGACCTAGGTGCTCCAAGGGTGGGTAGGAGGATTGAGAGAGCCTCCTATGTACACTAGCCATGATGTGTCATTTTGGCACGAGTTGCCATATTTTGTATAGGGTACGAGTTGCCATATTTTGTATAGGGCACGAGACCCCCATGACTCTCCCTATATCGCTAACTATAATATCCATTTTAGACTACCCTAGAACATCACTAACTCATCCTATGCTTCCCTAACATATTCACTATAATATCCTATTTAGGGCAGCCCTAATAGACTTCTTACCCACCAATCATATCCTAAGGTCACTTCCTTTCCTTCCTATCTTACCCACTAACTAACGCCTCACCTCAAATTTGTCCATAACCTAATTTAAAATGGCACAAAGACACCCTAAAGGGACTGTATATAAACAATCATTCTCAGCCATAGTTAAACAAATTTGACAGTGGTATATAAACATCCATAACTTGGCAAAATACTAGAAAATTTCTTGAATTGCTTGCAAGTCATTGTGTCATCAAAATCCAAGTGAATATACTTCTTATCATTCCTACTTGACTGGAAATTACATCTTGAACTGGCATAAGACATTTCACTTTGGAAATTACATCTTGGACTATCATAAGACATTTTACTTGACTGGAAATTACATCTTGCATTGTCATAAGAAATTTTACTTGACTAGAAATTTTATTTGGTTTAACAGTCCCATTGGCTTGGAAACTTGTCACTTATAAAATTGTTTATCATTGATGTTTACTTAAAAAGATTGTACCTTTGTCCTGGTTAGCTAAAAAGTGAAATATAGGACTGTCATAATGCTAAATGCTTGGCTGAAAATACTTTTATGTCGGTTGCAAGAGAGGTTGACTTTGTACGATATGATGAGAACGTCCCATCAACACCACTAACATGCTTCAACCACATGCATAATTGAAATTAAAACATCCCATAATGCTAATGTCCCATAAAAATTGTCCTTCCTTGAAAAATAAAAAAATGAAACAAGTTCATGAATATGTGTCTTCTATAATGATCTATTTAGCACTTGCAATTTTAATGAGCTCTTGTACTTGTTGCAATTCTAATGATTTAAGGGTTAGCATCCATAACCTAGGGTTTAGAATCCATGAGGAAACCCTAACCCTAACTGAATTTTAAAGGTTAGCATGCATAACCTGAGATTTATAATCAATCAGGAAACCCTGACAGGTAATATCCTATTTAGGACAGCCCTAATAGCCTTCTTTCCCACCTATCATAGCCTAAGGCCATTTGCTTGCCTTCCTATCTTACCCACTCACTTCCTATCTTGTCATCCCTATTGATCCTTCCTTTGGTAGCAACATGTTCTCTTTGGGTGTACAATCATGGTTTGAAGGGTAATTTTGGCGAGCAAGTTCTGTTTATTTCAGAGGATTTTCCTTAGTCATCATCTTTATGGCCTACATAAGTGCATGATGACCTATCCAAAGGTTTGCACTTAGGATATCTAACAAAATAAACACCATTAAATCTTGCTTAACAAATTCAACCCAAAATTGTCTCAAATTAGCATGCATAACCAATGCTAGAATCTACCCAATCATAAAGATAATATAAGCTAAAATTCAAATCTCCACACTATAATTGTTTTCCTCGTTACGGTTTATAAACCCTAATCATCTTTCATCATAGAATCACATGGCATTTCAGGCAAGTCTAGCATGTAACTATTCATAAATTACAATAGTGTTAGATAGGGTTTAGGATAACAAAGAAATTCAATTCATAACCTAGGGTTTAATTCAATTGTAACAATTTGATAATTTGAGTATTATTCCTAGCATTTGCACACATTGGTATTTGAATTTGTGAACATATGAAATAGTAAGTAGTTCATATTAATCCCAATAAAATTATTTCATGTATGTGCATAGCCTAGGTATAGGGCCTTTTGGTTTTTACTTAAATGATACTAACCAATCTAATAATATATACCTAAAGAGGTCATAAAACCCTAGTTCCATCTCATAACATGTGAACCCTAGTTATAATATGCAATTTGTAGTTCATGAAACCCTAGTTGGTTTTCAATTTGTAAGTGTAGCCTAGGGCTATATGGCCATTTATTTTCTACTTAAATAATACTAACCAGTCTAATTTGATCTTCAAACCTAAAGAGTTCACAAAACCCTAGTTTCATTAGAGAGAATTTGAGGTCAAAAATGGGCCTCAAAAGGACCAAAATGTACTATAAAAATCAACCAATTACATTCTAGTAGATGACATCATCCCCCATGGTTGAGGTGGCATTGCATGAGTTAAGAATGCTTATTTGCCACATTTTCTATGGTGGATGAAAATCCATAGTTAACCAAGGTAGTGGTACAAGTACTTTTAAGTCATAAAGTGAAGTACTCACAATAAAAATCATTTCACACTTTCTCATAAAATAATATTATTGTTATTTTTAAGTAAAGTACTCACAATTCACTTTCTCATAAAATAATATTATTCTCATTTTCAAGTAAAGTACTCATAATTCATAAAAATGTCTTTTCACATTTTTTTATAAAATAACATATTGTCATTTTCATGTTTTTCAATTTTAAATTATATATTCATTCAATTGTATTTAATATCATAATGTCAAACTAATATATATATATAATCTTGTACTTTTAAAATAAATTAAATTCATGAATGATATTTATATTAAAAAAATATGTTAGTTATGCATATAAATTAAATTCATTTTTGTTTAATTGTATTTACAAGTTCAAGACAAATAAATGTTAAAGGACAATAAATTTTTGGGAATTTTCAATGAATCTTAGTCACATCATTCTAGAGTTAGTTTATTAATTTTATTTGTAGTCAATTTAGAAAAGTAACTCAACCATGGTTATTTATATTGTGCATAAAAAGTAGTGTAGGAGGTGAGTTGTCATATATACCTACCCCATAAAACCTCTAACTCATAATATTTTAATATATCTTATATTTTTGTAGTACATCTCTTAGAAGGCCCATTTTTGACCTCAAATTCTCTCTAATGGTAGTTCTATGTCTCAATATGTGAAGCCTAGTTTTATTATGCAGGTTGTTGGCTTATATTCTAGTACATCAATAATATAATGCCGCAACATGTGCTTTCTTAGTGATATCTAGACACATTGGGCCATGAAAACATGAGGGGGAGGGCCTTTTTCAACCCAAGTTATAACATGCAATTGTAGTTCATGAAACCCTAGTTGGTTTAGGATGTGTACATGTACATGTGTTTCTACTTCCATTTCATAACCTAAAAAGAGTTCACAAAACCCTACCAACTAATATAACATACCATAACATACTAACATCATAGTACATACCCTACAATACCCTATGATACTAACATCATACCATATACTAACATACCATACCATACCATACTGACATACAACATACCATACCATTTTAGTTCCATCACATAACTTGTAAAGAGGTCAAAAAACCCTACTTCCATCTGATAACTTCTCAACCCTAGTTATAGCATGCAATTGTAGATCATGAAACTATAGCATGCAATTGTAGTTCATGAAACCCTAGTATGCAATTGTAGTTCATGAAACCCTAGTATGAAAGTCTCAACAAGATTGTAGTTCATGAAACCCTAGCATGCAATGGTAGTTCATGAAACTGTAGGTGTGTTTCTCTTTTCCATCTCATAAATTGTAAAGAGGTCATAAAACCCTACTTCCATCTCATAACTTTTCAACCCTAGTTATAGCATGCAATTTGTAGTTCATGAAACTATAGCATGCAATTGTAGTTCATGAAACCCTAGTATGCAATTGTAGTTCATGAAACCCTAGTATGAAATTCTCAATGAGATTTTAGTTCATGAAACCATAGTATGAAATTCTCAATGAGATTGTAGTTCATTAAACCCTAGCATGCAATGGTAGTTCATGAAACCATAGGTGTGTTTCTCTTTTCCATCTCATAACTTGTAAAGAGCTCATAAATCCATATTTCTAGATCTCATAACTTCTCAAATATAGTTAAAGCATGAAATTGTAGTTCATGAAACCCTAGTATGAAAGTCTCACTGAGATTGTAGTTCATGAAACCCTAGCATGCAATGGTAGTTGATGAAACCGTAGGTGTGTTTCTCTTTTCCATCTCATAACTTGTAAAGAGCTCATAAATCCATATTTCCATCTCATAACTTCTCAATCCTAGTTATAGCATGCAATTTGTAGTTCATGAAAGCCTGGTTGGTTTTGGATTCGTACATGTACACGTGTTTCTACTTCCATCTCATAGCTTTTAAAGAGGTCACAAAACCCTAGTTCCATATCATAACTTCTCAACAATAGTTATAGCATGCAATTGTAGTTCACAAAACCCTAGTTGGTTTTCAATTTGTACATGTACATGTGTTTCATCTCATAAATTATCAACCCTGGCTATAGCATGCAATTGTAGTTCATGAAACCCTAGTATGCAAGTCTCAATGAGATTGTAGTTCATGAAACCCTAGCATGCATTAAGGTATCCACACTATAATTGTTTTCCTCGTTAGGCTTTATAAACCTGAATCATCTTTCATCATAGAAGCACATGGCATTTCAGACAAGTCTAGCACCAGTTTCGACGTCAACATGTCTATCCTAGGATGATTCCTCAAACCCTAGGTCTTTGTCTATTGCATCAGCGCAAGCACCAATACCTCCATGGAAAATCAACTAAACTTAAAAAAATATTCTTCTAAGCAAGGAATCAAAAGAAGCTCAAGACTTATCAAGTTAATTTTTCCATGGTCTTTCCCTAACCTCCATGTATCACACAAGAACAAGACTGTAATATCACCAAAGACATTAGCTCTTTTAATTGTATCTTCTACAAGGTTGGAACCCTAATTCTAGCTCCTTTGCCTTGACAACAAGAGCTATAGATTCTGCAAGACAACCATCAATTCCTCTAGTATTATATCTCCTTCTCCAAGGTTTACTTACATCTATAAACCCTAGTCTCCTTATGCATATACAAGTTTCATCATGTAATGCATTCCTCCTCTAGTTGTGTACTGCATCTTCTTGTTCCCAATGCTCCTCGACATATGTGTCAAAGGTGTTTACAATGCTGCAATGTTTATCCTCAATATGTGTGCCAAGGTGGTTACTATGCTCATTTGTTCTCCTCAACATGTGTGTGAAGGTGGTCACTATGGTCCAATATTTCACTTCTCTTCATCCTAATATCACAAGGCAACCCAACAAAATAAACCCTAGTCCAAGTGTACGTTAACACCATGAAGATACATCCATTTAGGGCACTCTTTCCAAGCATATAACATATCTAGAACCTCTTATTACAACAAATTACAACATCAATAAATCTACTGAGCAAAACCCTATTTACGAAACTGATACACAGTGGAGTCACTGGGCCATGCAAATGTGGTGGAGAGGGCCTGCTAGAGGTAATGGAATTCTAGGTTCCCAACGAAGTTGATAGCTCATCGATCTGACCTCCGGTTGCCAAGTTATGTTGAGTTGCAAGTCACATGAAAATGTCATTCAGGGACACTTGGTCACTCTCAGTCTGGGAGCGAAAAACCAAATGGAGTAGCAAGATTGCATGTCGTTGGCTCCGACAGGTGTGTATGGCCAATGTCGACATGGGAACACCACCAAGACTGGCACGAAGGAGGGTTTTTTAGATTTGTCCCACCAATGTGAGAGTTGCATTGAAGGAAACTGAGCAAAACCCCAGTTTACGAAACCGATGCAAAGTGGAGTCACTGGGATATGTAAACGTAGTGGAGAGGGCCCACTAGAGGTAATGGCATGCTAGGATACCAACGGAGTCGACAACTTGTCGATCCGACCTACAGTTTTCGAGTTATGTCGAGTTGCAAGTTGCATGAAAATGTCGTTCAAGGACACTTGGTCACTCTCGGTCCGGGAGCAAAAAACCAAATGGAGCAGCAATATTGCATGTTGTTGGCTCTGACAGGTGTGTATGGCTAATGCCGACATGGGAACAGCATCAAGACTAGCATGGAGGAGGGCTTTACAGAGTTGACCCACCAGTGCGAGAGTTGCATTGAAGAAAACTGATCAAAACTCTAGTTTACAAAACCGATGCATAGTGGAGACACTGGCCCATGAAAACATGGTGGAGAGAGCCCACTAGAGATAATGGCATGCCAGGAGACCAATGGAGTCAATGAATCATCGATCCGACCTATGGATGCCGAGTTATGTCGATTTGAAAGTCGCATGAAAATTTCTTTCAAGGGCACTTGGTCACTCTTGGTCTGGGAGTGAGAAAACAAATGGAGCAGCAAGATTGCATGCCGTTGGATCCAACAGGTGTGTATGGCCAATGCTGACATGGGAACACCACCAGGACTGGCATGGAGGATGGTTTTTCAGATTTGACCCACTAGTGTGAGAGTTACATGGGCCCTCTAAAGGTAATGGCATGCCAGGAGACCAATGGAGTCGACGCCTCATCGATCTGACCTCCGGTTGCCGAGTTATGTCGAGCTGCAAGTCTCATGAAAATGTCGTTCAGGGACACTTGGTCACTCTAGGTCCGAGATGACATGCTAATTGTTTGGCATGGTAAGAGAATTATTAAAAGGTTGAAGAAGGGCTTGGGAAGTCAATTTTCAATGAAGTCTTTGGGTCCAACACAGCAAATATTGGGCATGAACTATATTTCTCCAAAAAAGGATAGATGAAATGTTATAGAAACTCTATCTCTTAAACATGAACAACTCTTTGACCTTGCTCTATGTTATACCTTATGCTTTCTCATTAAATTATAATTATTGACTCAAATAGAAGAAGGATAAAAACTTACTAGAATAGTAATTAAAATTTAGAGATGAAAGAATAATGCACTAGTCAAATACCATTTCACAATATTAGAGCAGTTATTTTTTGAATAGTAGCTCGATGCAACACAAATTGGAGAGAAAGTTCCAAAGATAGTGGTTGACCAGGAAGGACATGTAGAGAACAATATAAAGTGCAGAGTTAGAAAACCTGTGAATGACATGATGTTTAAAATCCTATAGAAAAGGTAAGAGAAACATGGGTGAAAGATTAAACAAGTGAAGGGTGTCTATTGAAGATACATGCATCAAACATTTTCACTTGAAAGTTACATTCAAATAATTCAATCTCTAATTAAAAAGAACAGAAAGAATTGAGAATGAAAATGATGAAAATTTGTATTCTTGCATAGTCAAATGTAGAGAATCGTGTGCTTGTGCAAGCTAACATGTCAAAATCTATTAAAAGACAAGATGACCATGAGTGGTTGACATTGACAACTACTATTAAAAGACAAGACGATCATGATAACTTACTCCTCTTTCTATGTGAACTCTGCAAAATCCTTTCCCTTTCCATCTATATCGATGTCATGTCTGAATATATAGCATGTATAAATACTTATTACCAAGATGGTGCATAAAACAGATCATACTTGGTAATAAGTAATTATACATGCTATATATTCATACATGACATCAATATAGATGGAAAGGGAAAGGCTTTTGTAGAGTTCACGTAGAAAGAGGAGTAAGTTATCATGATCGTCTTGTCTTTTAATAGTAGCTGTCAATTTCAATCACTCATGGAACTGGCATCCAAGTGGAGTGTAAGTGCAATTACCCAATCTCATTCAATATAGCCAGTTGGATCCTCTCTGTTGCTAATTGCCTCCATCAATCTCTCGTGCTCTGAATGAGGCAAGAAATAACGTACCTTGGTTGAGTTGTTCATTGACATTGTCTGTAGATGGATGTTCATGCCAACAATCAAGTTTATGAAATGATAGACCACAGAACCTAGTCTGTAATCCACGAATACATTCCCACTAGTTCTTCTTGATTTCCCATCTAGTGTAATATATTCACCCTCAACCACCATCGAGCCAATAGCAAATTCATTTCCTTCATCATCAATCAATGATCTGTTCAGGATTTTCTTACCTCGAATGCATCGTGCCAACCAATAATCTGTGCCCCATTCATTGTCTTTCAGGGAAACAACTGCATATATGTGTCCTAGTTGTACAAGATCTGAGATATGGTCTTAGTCTGTCGAAATCGCTAACTAACCCTCCTCTAAGTGGGTTGTTTCACTGACTACACATGGGTCTAATGCAAGTGAAACATGATCCCAATCATCAACCCAATCCATGCATTCACATTCATCCCATTCACCATTGCTACAAGGGTTGCAAAAGCAAGCAAGTTTTCACGTCCATATTTCAAATAGGGGGTTGTTTGAGATTCGAACCGAATGAAATACATGTGTTCCTTGTACTGTGCCACAACTATAGGAATGTGATTGGTCTATGTCAATCACATGCCAAAAATTCCTGACTGGCCTTCCTACCACTGAAGTTTGGTTTGACATTATTGCTGAGCACCATTGAACTATGGATTCTGCATCTTTGATATGGGGGTTTCTGGTAAACCTCATCTCCTCCCTTCGTAGTGCAGTCTTGATGCATGCACCGGCCCCGTCATGCTCACCTTTGTTGTGCCCGGTATCAAAGTAGTTCCATATATGCGGCACATTATAAATCTTATGTAACATACTCGTCCATTGGAAGACTCAAATTTTTTTGAACTAGCCCACACAATGATCTGACCATATCCAATGCTGATCCATCTGTATATCTCCCTCCTTTAGCTGATCATAGAAAATTTGAAAATAGTGTTGCACATAATGCAAATCATGGCATTTGTCATCACTTATGTAAAAGTTTTTCTCCTTCTGTATTATCCTGTTGTTAACGCTGCTCTCAGGGCCATGCCTATACGTAATATGTACCATGATGCTGACTTGGTCGGAATGGTAGTATTGACTCTGAATTTCATTTTGTGGCTAAAGGATGTAGTTTTCTGCAAAATCCACAATTGACAATATGGTCCCAATGGGAAAGCTATCCCTGCATTTTCTGTACTGCTCATCTTGCCATCGCGCTACGTGCACATGTTGAACATACTGCTCGGTTTTCTTGTAGAACTCCATCAAAAAATCACATACCCGTACCTGTTGCCATGAAAACCAGGGTCGTATTAGAATGTGACCTTTAAAGAATTTATATGTAGAAACTGAACATGTAAGAGGAAAAACATGCAATAATCATTTGCACCCGTGACTTCACCAATGTAATCTTTTTAATTTCCTTCGCACTATCTGATTGATAGGTTACATACTTGAAGCTATGCATATCCATGCTCATATTACCAAATTGATGCTCATCACTTCCATGAATGCAACGGTTCAAAAGAGAAAACCCACTGCACCTGAAACAATTCCCATATAGACATGATTTTCCATAGTATTTTTGTCCTTCATGCCTTGGACACATTATGCTGATGATAAATTCTCTTGATGCATTCAGTGGTATTACAGATTCATTGCAGCCTTGCTCAAGGTTAGTATGCAAATCACAAAATATATGTTTATACGTGTCATAAAAATATTCATATTCTACATGGTATCTACAACAACATGTGTTTCGAGCAATGCATATACGAACGTACCATGGTTTACATTTCTCAAAGGACCTTTGGCCCGGGTTCAATTGTGCGTGCTCATTCTTGAATCTCTCATAGAGTTCAGTCTGTGTTGTGTCAAGGAAGTGTTTGACGTGGGGTTCACGTTCAGTAGAACCTTTTCTCAGCTTTAGCACATCTCTTTTATTAGATGAAGGTCTGGTAAGATCATGCCAGGACATTTGTACTAATTCCTTGAAAACATCAATTAGCTTCATATATCGATGAGGGAACCTGCCAACAAAATCCCAACAATATTTTCCACCTGGAGTCTACAGATTTTCTCTTATAACAGAGTACTTCTAAACAGTTTTTCTATTTAATTTAAGTATCTAAGAAGTGTGTGAAAGGAGGCGATGTTGCTATGTGGACTTTCTTACAACTGATTCTGATAACACATGATGAGATGCACAAATATCTTTAGTACAAGACTTCTTCCCAATCGCATTAAAATCATATTGGAGATTTCTAACAATATGATTGTTAGCATCTAAAATTCTAACCATCTTTATGCCCAGAATTCTCCTAACAACAACTAAAAAATTTGAATTTAACAAATATAGTAATAATTGACATTTACCTGCATCGCCTTTGGATTCAAAATATTCCTTCATTAATTTGTTACATTTCCAATCGATAATGTGTTTAAGAAACTTACCTTCAAGTCCTAACAAATAAATTTCATCCACATGGATACGTCTAGGAGTCCTTTTTCTTGCACTAGACAGTCGAGGTAGGGAATGTGGACATGAGCTACGGATCCCAGGGCTTCTTTGTTGTCATGAATCATTCACATGTCGGTCCATATTGGGAGTGTTCTCAACATGGTTGTGTTCTTCTGGAAGAGATTGCAAATCAATCATTGCTCCTAGTTCCAACACTTCATACTCAACGTCTCTCAATACACCTATGCTTTCAAGAGCTTCAACATGGCTGGTTGATGGATTATTGGTTGGAGACTGTGTTGATGTTGGAACTTGAGTTGGGTCCATTGGATGCAACCTATTCACTCGTGGTTCTAAATTAGAGGTTGTTATGTCATCAAATCTATTAGGATCGAATGCAGTATCACTGGAAATGTCTGGACCATGTCTCACTCTCTCCATTGCCAACCTGTCCTTTTCTCTTACCTCATTTTCCTTTTCAATGGGCATATTCCTTCTAGTTTGTCTTTCTCTGTTACATGAGTTTCCCATATCCAAAAGTTTCTTTATCAAAACTATGAGGTCTACCCCTGCATAAGAAGCAACAAATAAGGTATTAGTTCCATTATACAATATCTATGATGCGTTCCAACATAAATAACTAAATTATAGATCTGTTAGTATGCTAATTATTGGCATTGATACATAATCATTGATTAAAGGTTTCTCTTTAGGTTTGGACCAAATTTTCATTTCTATACTCTATTTGAGTCAAGTAAAGATAATCAATTTTGCAGGTATTACAGCTATAGGATTCTGACTTCCTTTGTGTTCAAAAAGTATTGGAAGTCAAAATAAGATGAGTGAAATGAGGATGTTGCAAATACCTCGAAAAAGGGAGAAATCATTGAGGTAGAGGCATCCTTGTCAAGCTCAAAGCCATGTTATGATAAATCTAGCATGAAGAGGAGAGCATGGACAAGTTGGTGAACTGTTCAATATGGACCCTCTCCCATGATTGCTTCCAAGGTTTTTATACAAATTGAAGAGTCTCAATAAATAACCTCATCTATGCCATCCTTGTGGGAAATCAAAACATATTCATGTGCAAATGGTTATTGGTATACATTGCATACTTCATCTTGTATAGAGAATATGGACAACTTGGTGAACTATTCAATATAGACCCTCTCCCATGATTACTTCGAAGTTTTTTTTTTTAAATTGAAGAGTCTCAAGATATAACTTCATCTATGCCATCATTGTGTAAAATCAAAATATATTCATGTGCAAATGTAAATTAGTTAACATGGCATACTTCATCTTGTATGGAGAATATGAGGCTTGTTTAGATGTGAAGTTGGGATTTATTCTTGTGAAATTAGATGTTTTCTATGAGAGAGATATTGTTGTAGGGATATCATAAAACATAAATCAATGAAATGATCTGAAAACTTTTGAATTAAAACAATTATTTACAATTCACCATACCTATTCAAAATGATCTCTTCTTCCAATGAAAACTTGTAGTGTGAATCTTTCCACTAAATTCCAGGACCACTGAATATGTTTGTTAGATTCCAAGAGTGAGCTTCCATCCAATTAGATCAAAGAGTGGTGATGGATTGTGAGCCAAATTGCACAGTTGAGGAACAAAAAAAACTTGTGAACAACAAAAGAAAACCCGTGAAAATAGGTAGCAATCCAAGGAATTCAGAACTATATTTTTTTACCTACTAACAGGTGCATGCACGTGCCTTTAATCATGCGCATGTGTGTATAATACCACATGCATGCATTGACATGCACAAAAACTTAAACCCATGTGCGCGCATTGACACACACGCAAACTTAAACCCGCGTGCGCGCATTGACACACACACAAACTTAAACCCGTGCATGCCCCTGTCTAACATTTAGAGCATTTACTCACTAACATTTATTTCATTTAATGACTAACATTCTTCAACAATGACTTTGTATTCATGATTATTTTGAGTATTTTTACAATATAGTCTAAAACCTATCATCACCACTACAATATAGTCTAAACCTACCATCATCATCATCATCCTCATCCTCATTATCATCATCATCACCATCATTGTTTATCATCATTGTCATCGTCATCATCATCATCATCATCATCATCCTCATCCTCATCATCATAGTCATCATCCTTATCAGCATCATTTTCATCATCCTCATCATCATCATCACTAACATTTTTCATCATCATCATCACCATCCTCCTCCTCATCATTGTCATCATCATCATCATCATCATCATCATCATCATCATCATCCTCATCATCATCGTCGTCATCATCATCATTTTTCACCATCATCATCGTCGTTGTCATCACCATCTTCCTCCTCCTCTTCCTCCTCATCATCATCATAGTCATCAGCCTCATCATCATCATTGTCATCATCCTCCTCCTCCTCATCATCATTGTTCATCATCATCATTCCATTGGAAATGCTTGGAAATAAAATCAAAACAATCTTTCAACTAAACCTATCATCATCATCATCCTCCTCTTCCTCATCCTCCCCCTCATCATCATCATCACCATCATTTTTCGTCATCATTGTCATCATCATCATTATCCTCATCCTAATCCTCATCATCATAGTCATCATCCTCATCATCATCATTGAAATCATCCTTATCATCATCATCACAATCATCATCATCATCATCATTGTTCCTCATCATCGTCAGCATCGTAATCATCATCATTGTTCACCATCACCATCATCATCCCCATCATTTTTCATCTTCATAGTCATCCTCCTCCTCCTCCTCCTCCTCATCTTCTTCATCAACATCATCATCATCCTGATCATCGCAATCATCATCATCATCATCATAATCATTGTCATCATAGTAATAGTCATCATGATCATCATCATCCTCATCCTCATCATCATCATAACCATCATTGTTCATCATCATAGTCATTATAATCCTCCTCCTCATAATCATTGTCATCATCAACATCATCCTCCTCCTCATCATCATCATCCTCATCCTCTTCATCATCATAGTCATCATCATCATCATCATCATTGTCATCATCATCATCACCAACATTGTTCGTCATCGTCATCCTCCTCCTCCTCCTCCTCCTCTTCATCATCATCATCCCCATCCTCATCATCATTGTCATCATCACCATTATTGTTCACCATCATCATCATCGTCGTCATCATCATCATCATCATCATCATCATCATCCTCATCCTCATCATCATAGTCATCATCCTCATCATCATCATTGTCATCCTCCTCCTCCTCATCATCATCATTCCATTGCAAATGCTTGGAAATAAAATCAAAGAAAAGTTTCAACTAAACCTATCATCATCATCATCATTGTTCCTCATCATCGTCGTCATCATCATCATCCTCGTCCTCATCCTCATCATCACCATCATTGTTCATCATCATTATCATCGTCATCATCATCCTCATCCTAATCCTCATCATCATAGTCATCATCCTCATCATCATGATTGAAATCATCCTTATCATCATCATCACAATTATCATCATCATCATTGCCATCATCACCATCATCATCTCCATCATTGTTCATCCTCATAGTCATCTTCATAGTCATCCTCCTCCTCCTCCTCCTCATCATCTTCATCATCAACATCAACATCCTCATCATCGCAATCATCATCATCATCATCATAGTCACTGTCATCATAGTAATAGTCATCGTGATCATCATGCTCGTCATCGTCATCATCATCATCACCATCATTGGTCATCATCATAGTCATTATAATCCTCATCATCATCATCATCGGCGTCATCAACATCCTCATCCTCATCATCCTCATCATCTTCATCCTCTTCATCATCATAGTCATCATCATCATCATCATCATTGTCATCATCATCATCACTAACATTGTTCGTCATCATCATCATCATCATCCTCATCATCATGCTCATCCTCCTCCTCATCATCATCATCATCACCATCATTGTTCACCATCATCAACATCGTCATCATCATCATTATCATCATCCTTCTCCTCCTCATCATCATAGTCATAATCCTCACCATCATCATCATCATCATCATCATCATCATCATCATCATCATCCTTGTCCTCTTCATCATCATAGTCATAATCCTCACCATCATCATTGTCATCATCCTCCTCCTCCTCATCATCATTCCATTGCAAATGCTTGGAAATAAAATCAAAGCAAAGTTTCAACTAAACCTATCATCATCATCATCATTGTTCCTCATTGTCGTCGTCATCATCATCATCCTCACCCTCATCCTCATCCTCATCATCATCACCACCATCATTGTTTGTCATCATTGTCATCGTCATCATAATCCTCATCATCATCCTCATCATCATCATTGAAATCACCCTTATCATCCTCATCACAATCATCATCATAATTGTTCCTCATGATCATCATCATCATCATTGTTCATCATCACCATCATCATCGCCATCATTGTTCATCCTCATAGTCATCATCATCATCCTCCTCATCATCATCTTCGTCACCAACATCATCATCACAATTATCATCATCATCATCATAATCAGTGTCATCATAGTAATAGTCATCATGATCCTCCTCCTCCTCCTCCTCATCATCATCATCACCATCATTGTTCATCATCATAGTCATTATAATCCTCCTCCTCCTCCTCATCATCATCATCGTCATCATCGTCATCCTATTCATCATCATCATCATCATCATCATCATCATCATCATTGTCATAGTCATTATCCTCATCATCCTCATTGTCATCATCATCCACATCATCATCATAGTCATCCTCCTCCTCATCCTCATCATAGTCATCATCCTCATCATCCTCCTCCTCCTCATCATCATAGTCATCATCCTCATTTGATCATCATTGTCATCATCCTCCTCATCATCATCATCATTCCATTGCAAATGCTTGAAAATAAAATCAAAACAAAGTGTTTACTTAGCAAATGCGCGCATGCATCTCTAATGTGTGTGCACAAAGTAGCGCGAACGCAGTTTTAGTGCATGCGCACCCAGAGAGTGCGATCACGCTTCTAGTGCATGCGCATTATGTTTTAAACTACGCGCGCACATGATTTAAATTTAGAATTTTGGTGGCACCTTTTTTCCAACCAACGTGGTGGATGACTTGGCTCCATTGGTTTTATGTTCGGGTTTCCCAACCAAGTGGTTTGGACTGTCTTATGACATAAAAACTTGTTTTGTACCACTTCTGCTATTTCGTGCATGATTTTCTATATGCCACTCTTGTCCACTGTTAATGAAAATTCACACACTTGTGTAGCTCTGTCTGTAGATTCTGAATATGTAATTTTTATTTAAATCTATTATCTTTTTCTATTTTTTATTTAATTCTAAATGGACTAACATCAATCTAACACAAAAGGTAGGCTATTTACTTCGGCTATAACTTTTGATTGCCTCACCTATTTAAAAAACGGAAAAGAACCCGGCACAAGAAGACACAAAGACCTACATCCTAAAAAATATATCGTTCATTGACTATGTTAAGACCAAGATGTGGTGAGCCAACGCTCGACCTTGTCATTTTAGGGCGTCACTGACTTCCTTAATTTGAAAAATAAAAAATATAACATAAATAAATATGGAAAAATATCGCTGCACTAAACAGACCTGTTATATACAACTGTATATAATTTTTTCACAAAATTCCACCATTTGCATACCAAACGAGTGGACCAACGCAAACATATTCATTATTTTTTGGGAAAAATATAACATACCAACCTTAGAAGAACCTCTTTTTTTGGCATTTATGCTTAGTTTCCATAAATAAAAGTTATATATTCTGGAAGGTAATCCGATTGTCCATGTTTCTTATTCTTACACCATATTTCAAAAAGTTGTATAGGTACCTCTAATATTGCTTTTTGACGTTTAGACTTCTGTTTTTCTAGAAGTCCATTGCAACAAACACGTCATAAGTGGCCAACATTAGCTTGCACCAGCCCTTAAATCCCTCTACCTACATACCCTACTTTGATGCGAGGGTTAAAAGGCTATGGGTCTTACTTAGATTTTGTAAGCTAAAGAATTTTTCTTTTACTTAAAATCATAGGTCTTACTTAGCTTCTGTAAGCTAAAGCATTTTTCTTTTACTTGAAATCATGCAGGTGTTTTCATTGGAGGGTTGGTCTTGTATTTCTAAACATATAAGAGCCAAAGGTAAGGATACCATGGTGACCCTAACAAAGCTCGGGGATGAATAAGGAAAAATTAAAGAAGATTATTACACTGTAACTATGTAATGTTATTTTTACAATATACTAGAACTAGTTTTGTATCATGTAAATTATATAACATCGAAACTTGTTTTAAAAATATAGGGAAGTGGGTTCGAGATTTAAACTCCACGCAAAGGTAGGTGTTCCTATTTAAGTGCCCACGTGAATGGGCTACATGGTGCTTTACAGCTATCAAGGGATTAAACCCTAACGTACTAAAGCCAAGGGTTTTTGTCTTTTGATTTAACCTTTTGTGTTGAGGACTGGTGGGGAAAGTCAAAGGCTGTTGACTCTTCCAACACTAGTACATGTGATCAATTTTGCCACGTTAGTTTTACTTTCATGGAAAAATCAAGGGTAATTTATGCATTTTTACAATTTTTTTTAAGAAGCCCCGACTTTCGTCGCTATATCCACGCCAGACCGTCGCTATAGCAACGGCACCGTCTTTTGTTGACTTATAAAACGGTCAAGGCGTCGATACAGTGACGGCCAAGAGTTTAAGCGGTTATGTTTGATTTTTTTGTGAATTTTGTTCAGTGCGTGCAGTTATGTTTGTTTTTTTTGGTGAATTTTGTATGCCATAACCGACCATGGATGATCTTTCTAGCCCGAAACAACGTCTCTCATAGAGGAGTGACCATGGGGGAACTCAGCTCATAGACCAAATCAGCTCATAGCGTTCCCAATATTGTATCCTCTGCCAATGCGGATTCCAATAGAGCCCCTTCAGTTATTTTGATGAACACCTAATCCGGCTGCGTTGGTTTATTTCATTTTGGGATGGCTTTTCAAGTGGAATGCCCCTTTACTTTACAGCCCGCCCCTCCTTGTTCGAAGTGGCTACATACCTATAAGTGGATATGGGCCTGGAACCACATGAAGGGAAGCTACGGGATATGGCCCTGGAATGGATTATTGACCAGGATCTAGGTTGTTGTAGTTGCTCTAGGAACTTAGGTTGAGGGTTTCCATTGGAGTTGGTAGTTGAGAATTTTGTGACAAAGGAGGTTCCATTTAACCCTGATTTATTGAAGCATATGTTCCCAAATATTGAATGGAAGGCTCTCCATGTTGTAGCAAAGAAGATGGATGAGAATGATCTCCCAGAACAAGTGGATGCAAGTATGTTAGAAAATGATGATTTCTTGCACATGTTTCATCATGCTCTTTTAGAATTGTACCTAGAAGAAGGTGCCCTGATTTGCCCTGAAACTGGAAGGTGATTTCCAATCCACAAGGGTATTCCAAATATGTTGCTTCATGAAGACGAGGTGTAAGAATAAGTAATATGTACAGTTGAAGAGCCTATTTTATCATAATGTTTGAAAGGTCCTTAAATTCACAGTCAAATGTTTTGCAGGATGTTGTATGCATGAAATGACTGCACACAGGCCAGCATTTAAAGCATTTGTAAGTTTCCATTTTATCTTTGTTTTTTAGTTTTTTTGGAAGTTGCCCCTTATGTATTCAAGGATTTAGATAGATACATAGGTAGCAGAGGAGATTCAGGTATTCATTGCTTTAATATCTGTGTGCCTAAACAGATTCTGGGCTTAGATATTTGTGGAGATACAATGGTCGGTGACGACATGCAAAGAGGAATCTCTGGCGGGCAAAAGAAGCGTGTCACAACCGCTATGCCTGTTAATCATATTGGAGATTCTTCTGAACAAACTAGAGATGTGTGTGTAAGTATAGATATCATTAATATGCACAAAAATCATTACAGTTCTAAATTTTTTCTTAAAATGTTCATTTTGTAGGGGAGTTGATTGTTGGACCTACCAAGACTCTCTTCATGGATGAAATCTCAACAGGACTTGACAGCTCTACCACATATCAAATAGTTAAATGCCTGCAGCAGTTCACCCATCTCATGGATGCGACAATTCTCATGTCTTTGTTGCAGCCAGCACCGGAAAAATTTGAACTTTTTGATGACATAATACTCTTATCAGAGGGGCAGATTGTCTACCATGGACCTAGGGAGAATGTGCTAGAGTTTTTTTGAAAGCTGTGGATTCAAATGCCCTGAAAGAAAGGGCACTGCAGACTTCTTACAAGAGGTATTTAGATTATAAAATTTCAAAATAATTATTGATTTCATATAATCAGTGCTTTCCAATTCAAATTGTCCATTAAGCTTACATTTCCTTGCCAATATCCCATGGTTACAGGTTACATCTAAGAAGGATCAAGAACAATACTGGGCAGACAATGGGCAGCCTTACCACTATGTACCTGTCAAGGAATTTGTATCTAGATTCAAGCAGTTTAAAACAGGTTTGGATTTCAAAAATGAGTTATCAGTCCCTTATACTAAGAACAGAAGTCACAGAGCAGCTTTGGTGTTCCATAGGAACCCTGTCCCCAAAAGAGAGATCTTCAAGGCCTGTTTTGCAAAAGAATGGCTTCTTGTCAAGCGGAATTCCTTTGTTTACATTTTCAAAACTGTACAGGTGAGATGCTTCAGACTCTATAATTTGGTTTGATTTGAGATAAGTCATATGCTATTTCAAAATGTTAATATTAGAAGAGAATAATCAGCACAAGGCTAAATAATATCTTATTGGAACCATTTCTCTTTGCATATTATAACTGATGCCTTGATTGGATCCACTGTATTCTTGAGGACTGAAATGCATTAGAAAACATTAAATGATGCAAATATGTACCTTGGAGCACTTTTTTTCAGCCTCATCACCAATATGTTCAATGGATTTTCTGAATTGTCCATGACAATTTTCAGGCTCCCTGTGTTCTTCAAACAGCGGGATCTTCTCTTCTACCCTGCATGGGCTTTCACTATTCCTACTTTTTTACTGAGAAGTCTGATGTCATTGTTGGAAGTTGGCATTTGGGTGGTGATGACTTACTTTACCATAGGGTTTGCCCCTGAAGCTAGCAGGTACTATCAAATTGAATAAATTGTTTATCAAGATTGTTTCCATTATCAGTAATTTAAGCTTAATCTCTTCATTGCATTCTTTCCTTCTAGCTGACACCAATCTTTTTTCCCTTCAGGGTTTTTGGTCAAATTCTTCTCATCTTCCTAGTTCATTAGATGGCATCATCCCTGTTCCGCCTTATAGCAGGAGTTTGCAGAACAATGATTATAGCTAATACTGGAGGAGCTTTATCTCTTCTTATAATCTTCATGCTTGGAGGATTCATTCTTCCTAGAGGTTAGAATTCTTTTCATTTCTAACTCATGGACATAAAATCTTTCTAAGAGACAAACGAAGAACTGATGCAAGACTAGAAGGTTAAACAAGTAGGAAGTTAATTTGTCACTGTAATCATATGAAAGGATTGTGGTCTTTTAACAATGAAGCATCGGTTTACAATCAAATTAACAGCTTGATGAATTTCCAATGCAGATAACATCCCAAAATGGTAGATATGGGGCTACTGGTGCTCCCCTTTGATGTATGCAGAGAATGTGATCTCTGTGAATGAGATGCTTGCTCCTAGATGGAAGAATGTAAGGTTTCGACCTTGTTAATCCACTCAGAATTCCATGAAATTTTATAGAACCAATGGAAATAATCTATGAGATTTTAACTATCAAGAGGTTTTATACACTTATGCATCACATTGACTAGTTTCATGGAACCATGTTAACCTTNTATGAGATTTTAACTATCAAGAGGTTTTATACACCTATGCATCACATTGACTAGTTTCATGGAACCATGTTGACCTTTAGAGTGCAAATGATACCACAAATTTGGGCCTTATTGCGCTGAAGAGTCATAGCATCTTTCCACAAGCATATTGGTATTGGATAGGAGCTGGTGCTTTGTTGGTATTTACACTACTCTTCAATGTGCTTTTTAACTTTTCTCTTANTGGGCCTTACTGCGCTGAAGAGTCATAGCATCTTTCCACAAGCATATTGGTATTGGATAGGAGCTGGTGCTTTGTTGGGATTTACACTACTCTTCAATGTTCTTTTTAACTTGGCTCTTACATATCTAAATTGTGAGTTGTTTCACTACACATGTACCTGCCATTCTCTTTTTGTTCATCTTTATTTTACCAAATCTTTTCCAATATGAAATGATATGGGATTTGTTTGTGTGTAGCTCTTGGGAAATCTCAAGCTGTAATTTCTCAGGAAGTTTTTAAAGAAATGCAATCCCAACATAATGGTATAGAGCAAGGGCTCAATACAAGACCATCAAGGTCAAGAAAGGGATCTTTCTCACGCTCTGTGTCTTCTGCAGATGCCAATAATTCCTGTAAGAAAACTGTTAACCATCTCTTGCTCAGATTATGTTGAACAGATTAAACTTTCAAGGGTTTAGATAGAAGATGAATTCCATGTTTCTCAGTTCTATAACAAATTCTTCATTGTTTGGTTATGCAGCTGAAATGCAGATCAGACAAATGGGCAGCCGATCAACTAATCTAGCAGGCAATAATGAGGTGGCTTTGGTGACTACAACAAGAGTTGCTCCAAAGCGAGGAATGATTCTTCCATTTCAACCACTAGCCATGTCTTTTGAAGATGTCAAATACTTCATTGACATGCCCCCTATATGGAACTTGAGCCATGAGACTAATCTATCATATGATCCAGCTATTGCCAATATTTGTGGATTCTCTTGCTTGGAAGGTTTGGCTGACTAAAGTCTAATCCTGGATTTGTTTGCAGGAAATGAAGGAACAAGGAGTGACTGAAGATAGACTTCAATTGCTCCGAGATGTTACTGGTTCATTCAGACCTGGTGTTCTTACAGCATTGATGGGGGTCAGTGGTGCAGGGAAGACAACTCTCATGGATGTCTTAGCTGGAAGGAAGACTGGAGGATATATCGAGGGTGATATCCAGATCTCCGGATTTCCCAAAAAACAAGAAACCTTTGCTCGAATTTCTGGTTACTGTGAACAGAATGATATACATTCTCCACAGGTCACTATTTGGGAATCACTGTTATATTCGGCATTTCTCCGTCTTCCAAAGGATGTTGACAATGAAACCAAATTTGTAAGTCTACAAACACTAATCAGTTTTTCTAATATGACATGGTGCCAAATTGTCATTTTACTGACTTGCAAAAGATTCAAATTACAGGCCTTTGTTGATGAGGTCATGGAACTTGTGGAATTAGACAATTTAAGGGATGCACTGGTAGGCTTTCCTGGTGTGACTGGATTGTCAACTGAAGAAAGGAAAAGGCTAACAATAGATGTGGAGCTTGTTGCAAATCCTTCTATAATGTTCATGGATGAACCCACTTATGGTTTGGATGCCAGAGTAGCTGCAATTGTTATGCGAACTGTTCGTAATACAGTAGATACGAACATTATCTCCTTCAGATGAAAATAGAAAATCATTTTGCAAGTCAACATTATCTCCTTCAGATGAAAATAGAAACTCTAGGCAGGGTTTAGAGATGTTGAACTTATCCTTTGCGCAGTTTGTAAGGAAGAGTACCCATCCTCTGTCCAACAAAAGTGGCAATTCAATAACAAATAGACTGGCTGCTAGTCTCCAACGCGGCCTTCATGTTTTTTATATCCACCAACAAAGTTCAGCTGTAAGAAAATCTTCTGCAAGATTCTCTTTCCAAACTTTAAACCTGAAGACGCCAACTCAGCTTCTTCAAGTAAGTATCTACCTTGTGTAATTTGAAGATCATAATCATTGCACCACCAACTCATTCAAGGTTTATATATTTCCTTAATTGGCCTCTGCGTCTGTTTTTGTTCTCGAAGGAAAATTAGCTGTTATGAATTTCATGTAATGTTATCTCAACATGTTTTTTATGTGTTTTTCTTTAATAATTTATTTTATTTACAGCCATACATGTTTTTTTTCCCCAGAAAAAAATCTTAATGTTATTTATTTATCAAGAAAATTAGATTTCGTAGATGTTCTATCAATCTTCATCCACCATTTCAAAACTACCCATGTTTAGACATTTTCTGTTCACTTTGTTGACATAGACACTAACTCTAACAATATATAATGTCCATAACAGCGAGTAGATTACATTGCTAATGTAAGCAAATTGTGTGTGCTCATGAAGGTTTTAGAGAGAATACATTGAACATGAGTCAGATCATTTTGTGTTCATTTGATTTTGTATATGACCAATCTGCATTTGTTTGTTTACTTTCATTTTTATGGGTCAGATTACTGCCCAAAAAGCCCCTGCATATGCCCCCTCTGAGCAAGTAGGGGGAGCCATACAGGATTTGTTCAAATGGGGAATGTAAATAACAATGTTATCAGTGGGTTATCCTAAGTTATTGGCGTTTACATAGAAGGAGAAACGTGTTTGAAGGTATTAGGGCCAGAGAGCTACAAAGTGAGTCAACTGTCATACCATATAGGTTCTTTGTTTAGTATTTTTATATAAGATGTATATGTTTCTTTCTTTTAATTAAAACTAAAATTTCAATGAAGAGAACAAATTTTGCCAGGAAAAGTATAATTCATTTCTTTCAAGGACATGTTTGAGAAGAATAATTTCTTTCCACACTTCTTCCACTTGACATTATTATCCTACCATCTATTTTATACTTTCTTTTACTTGCCTTAAATATAATTTAAATTCATACAAAATTTATGAGCACAAAGATACAATAACATTGAACAATGCTAATTTATTAAAACATATTTAGCGTGAGTGCATAGTGGACTAGTCTTTGTTTTTGCCTTCCCCTGTCCTTGTGTTCTGTCTAAGCTCAAATGTAGCTAGCAGGGCTTTCAGATGATGCATTATTTGTTGAATGGTAGACCAGACCTCTAGGGAAGAATGTGGAAGGTTAATCTGCAACATTAGTTGAATAGCATCTACCAGACAAAATTAGGGTGCCCATCTGGAAGCATATGCAGCCCCCCTCCACATAATTAATTGTTGGATAGATCATAGATGGATTTGTTCCCTCCCTAATACTCGTTAAAAGTAAGATAAAAGCATGTGATTATATCTGGGTTTTAAACAAGTTCCCCAACCGCTTCTCTATACATGAGTTGTTATTATGAAGATGCTAGCCAAAAGTTGAATAGCTGATGCACCGATGCATAATTATTCCCACAGCTACCTTGTGTGCAGTTGTTTAATTATTTCCCTCATCTCTAGTTAATTTCTTTTGGTATGAAAGAAATATGCTGATTTCAAAGATTTCAACTGAACACTGTTTTGGTGTCAATAATGGGCAGCATGTGCTACTTTGGTAATTTTTACTAACAACCTTTATCTTTTGTATTATAGTAGGGCAATATGTTGGAGACCAGCAATTGTGAACAAGGCGTGTTTCTCTCTTGAATGAAGGGACGGTTTCTATACAGTCTGTAAACCAGTCCTGCTCAGCTATGTTTCAGCCTAATGATTTCCTGCAGCCAGAGATAATGAAGTTGCCAAAGATGAGCACATTCAGGTTCACTGCCAAAAGTCCTTGAGATTCTGACTGTCTCAAAAGTGTAGTTGATCAGATTGGAAAACATCCATTTTCCAGCTCAAATGGGATCAGTTGTATGAATTCGATTGATAAGAGAACTGAGCAATCAGTGTCTAACTCTTCCAGAATAAAAATGGATGAAAGCAGACAGATACTCTCATTTGAAAATGAAACAGACACTATTGATCTTCAGGGTTTCTGATTCATTTTTCAGGTCAGATGAGATTGGAATTTGTGAGTATGATGATTGATAAGAGAAGTGGACTATTGGTGTGTAACTTTTCCAGAATAGAGATAGATGAAATCAGACATAGTCTCATTTGAATATGAGGTAGATACTGTTGATCTTGAGGGTTTTTGACATATTGTGGATGCTGCTCGAGGCTAATTTTATTCCATAAGATATGCATTTACCAGATCTTAGGCACTTTTTACTAAAATTTGTTTTTCCTTGTTCTCCTGCAGGATTTTGTCTATCCTTGGATTCAAGCCAGATTTATTTTTTCCAAATTTATTTCAATATTCCAGAAGATTGAGCGAGAGTGGTGTGAAGGATAGTTCTTTTGAAGTTAATACGCGGAATGTTTCCTCATTATCTCTAGTTTGAATTTTTCCTGTGTGGCAGTAAATATGCGTAAGGCAAGTACTGGAATGCTTTCCCTACTTTGGCATTGGGTTTGATATGAATCCCTTGTAAAATGATTCAAAGATTATGTAGTTAAACAGAAAGTGTCACATTGGCAAAAATTTGAGAACGTTGAGACTGGAA
>LPNX010300854.1:166083-207375 GCA_001517045.1 Pseudotsuga menziesii | reverse complement strand
GTTGTTCCATACAACATGCCCCTGGGATGCAAATTTCAGTCTTTTGGAAATAAGGAATGTTAATTGAAATTCTGGCTGAGTCAAAGAGAAGCTATCAACTGTTCTTGTACTTGAATTTGGGATGGAAACTTTGGTTCACTTCTTGTTTTTCTACATTAAAATCTTTTGGGCTTTGCTATTTTTGGTTTTATTAGACATGTGTTCAGAACCAAACATATGTTATTATTTCTTGTGGTTACCTTCCATGTAGATTACCTGTTTTATGGCATGATTGTGGGGAACCAAAAATAGTGACGTTTTTAATAAAAACAGCCTTGCAACTGAGTACGAAGAATTTAGGAAATTAGCAAATTCTCCCATCATAGTTATGTCCAATGGTTGTGTTTTTTTTTTCACCATGCCATCAATGCTAATTTGGTGTTCTGTTTCTTTTGGGCTTTGCTATTTTTGGTTTTATTAGACTTGTGTTCAGAACCAAACATATGTTATTATTTCTTGTGGTTACCATCCATGTAGATTACCTGTTTTATGGCATGATTGTGGGGAACCAAAAATAGTGATGTTTTTAATAAAAACAGCCTTGCAACTGAGTACGAAGAATTTAGGAAATTAGCAAATTCTCCCATCATTGTTATGTCCAATGGTTTTGTTTTTCTTTTCACCATGCCATCAATGCTAATTTGGTGTTATGTTTCTTTTGGCCCGAGTCTTAAATACACACTTGACTGTTGTTGTGACTTCCCAGCTTGTTTGTATCCAAGGCGTTTGATTTTTAATGCATGCCCATTCCAAACGAATTACATATATTTCATAAGCTCTACCAAACTATGCTCCACACGAGGGCATAGTTTGGTAGTCCATTGACTACCAATATTTTATGACAATATACAAATGGCATTGTAGGCACATAAGCACGTTCAGTTTCAGTGCCAAAAGACCTCGAGACTCTGGTTGTCTCAAAAGAGTAGTAGATCAGATTGGAAAACATCCATTTTCCAGCTCGTATGGGATTGGGAGTGTAAAGTTGATTGATAATGGATCATCAGTGTTTAACTCTTTAGTATATAGTTTGATGAAATTAGAAATATACTCATTTGAAAATGAGAGACACTATTGATCCTTGGGGTTTCTGATACAGTTTCCAGCTCACATAGGAACGGGAGTGTAAAATTGATTGATTGACACTTCCACATGGAATTGGTATTAATACATTTCTATTTTTTTTTTAAAACAGTTCTAGCCGTGGATACAGTGACGACAATTTTTTAAAAAATTCACAGTCGTGGATACAGCAACGGTGTGCCATGGAACTTTTTCAAGTCTGACCATCGCATGTATAGCATTCCCGTCGCTATACCTGGGGTTTTTCCGTCGCTATAGCGACATCTTCTTGTCGCTATAGCGACGACTTAGACATGTAAATAGTTATAGAACATTGTCCCTGTATCAACGGAAAATTAGGGGTCGTCGCTATTGCGATGAAAAAGTTGCCATGGGAAAAAAAACACTTAGACGTGGCAATATCCACGCTTATCCATGGATATTGCCACGTTTTTGCCATGGCAAAATTGATCACATGTACTAGTGCAACACTCTTCCCTTCATTCGAGTCTGTGGATGATTTTTTCAATGTCTTCGTTGCTTTTGGTAAGGGATTTTGGAGACATAGTCTCGGCCTACCATTTTTTTCTTTGCTGATATTTCAAACTGAGGTAAATATGTTTTTTTTCTTGTTTGTTTCCATTTTTAAAACAAAGCATTACTTTACCAAAATAAGGTTTTCACCTATGCATCGTTTTTGTTTGGAAGGTGATTCGATGGGTTGTTTGGCTTAGAGGAACTCGGGTTGAGGATGGATAACACTGTAGGTTCTTGTAAGACCCTGCATCCTTGACCCTACAGTCCTTGTCAATGTGCAAAGAAGGAAAAGTGTTTCCATCCTATTTCTATTTTTCGTTGGATATTTAAAGGTTTACTCAACCCCCATAATTTTGTAGTAAACATTCTAATGTTTTAGTAGAGACAAGATGGTTTTTTTGAAAGCCTTTAGTCTTATACAACGTTGATGTTTAAACCTCTATTTTATATACATAACATGAGTCTACACAGAAGTTGTATAAATTCGTTTTTATTTAAATATTAAGAACTAAGTTTGTAATTCCCTATTTTTTAGCGTTGAGTATGGGCTCTGGATAAACGCTAGGAGTTACTGAAAAATTAATATGTTGAGTGAAAATGACTCTGATAAAACATTGATCACATCTTACTTATTTTGAAGTGCTTAAATGAAATTTTGAATTTCTGTATCTCATCAAGTACTGAAGAACTACCATGTTAAATGAGGTAATCCAACATGCAAGGAAGTTTAGAGTTTCCTAACCCCTACCTGAAGGCCAAGTAATAAAGAAGTGACTATAAGCTAAAAAGAAAAGTGTCATGTGATTAGGGATCAGGCTATATGATACTTAAAGTAAAAATTTTAACGATGATATATATAAATATATTGTTTATACATAATATGTATAAAAGAGTAAGCATAAGTAATAATACTAGTAACTATGAATAATAATGAAAGGATATATATATAATTATTATCACTAATATAAATTAAATATTAGATACCCAAAAGAGTCAAAGTAGGAACTAGTCAAAAGTTCCTAAGTTAAACTTAAATAAATATTAAATTTACCTAAATTAAGTAGAAATAGTTATTTCAAGAAAGAAAATGATTCTTGATTTAACTGTCCCTTTTCCTATAAAGTCCATCTATAAATACCCAAGCCAAACAGAGGCTTGGGGGTCTTTTGATTATTCCATCATTGTACCTGATTATTCTCAAGAGAGTTCTTGGAGAGCATTTTTCCCAAGAAGAAAAGAAAACTGATACAGAATTTGTTATCCCAGATAGGAGAGCCTTACCTTAGGATCTCTAAGCTACTTGTTGGAACCTGTTGGAGTCATTTACCCAACATGCATACTTATTTGGTCAATTTTGGCATATTTACCAACTATCCTAAGTTTAATTAACTTACTTGGCATCAAATGAGCACACTATGACATCAACATGAGCACACCCATGCCCTCCTTCAGTCAAGGAGGCCAACTAAGTGTTCTCCTTGATTTGGGGAGGCTAACTAGGATTCTTCATTCAAATAGGGAGCACTTTTGGGTTGGTATGAGTGTCATAAGTGCACCTAATTGCTAAGTGATTGTTGTTTCACCTAAAAATTAGTTAAGCTGAGTTGTAAAGGTGCCTCCATCTATTATTTGCCTATTTTTGGATAATATTTATGAACTGGAGACAACTAGGGCGCCTCCAACCAATTCTGATGACAAGTGGCACTTCAGTTAATTCCATCGGAGCTACTTGGGGTTAGGGATGCACTACCACCTTGATTTCGACATACAGTGACATGTGTTGAGTCACATTCAGCTAGAATTAGTCATCTATTACACTCTAATTCAGTTAGGACTTGGTGTGACAGTCAGTTATTGATTGGTTTAGTGGTTAACTAAGTGTGTCAAGTGTGTCTGAAATTCAGTTAAGATACACTCATCCATGTAATTCAAATGACCTCCTTGAGTATTCGAATTATCTTGGCATTCATGCATTCTACATGATACTATGTTGTATTGTTCACTCTATTATTGATTATACAGAACCACAACCTCCTATTGCAGGACCGTTGCATCATTTTCATGTGTAATTTGTCAATTGAATAACTTATGAGTTTAAAGTTTATCCAAGATTGTTGTGAGATAACTAATATGGTATCTGATCTTACGGTGGGACAAATCTATTTTCTTCAAAAACATGGTTTTTGATGGATCTTGCATGCAAAATTGAGCAAAAGCTCAAATTCCAATAGTACACCAGAAGCATAATGTTTACCACTTAATACCCCAAGTTAAGGAATTTTCGATGAAGCTTTCTTGATCAATTATTCTGGGTGTGATGAAAATATGAAATTTGAGGGTTGTTCATGTAATGTCCCCATTTTAAAATAATTGCATAGTGGGAAAATTCCATCAATCCTACTAGCTCCCTAGGTTGGGTGGAAACATTGGGAAGTTAATAAGGGAGCTAATAAATGATGTTTAGACATTAGAAGGAATAAAATATTTATTGAATAAGGTTAATTAAATGAATTCAAGTGAAGAATGAAATGTCTAGAAAAAATGGAGACATATGGAGACTATGGGGCCCACTCAAGCTAGAATTCCTATGTTAAATGGAATCCACCTCTTGAAATCTCAAATACATGGAAATCCTATTTTTTTGGATGGATTATAAGGTAAATATACTTGTCCATATACTTAATAGGTCTAATTTGTGATGAAGTGTAACTTACATGAGCAAGGAAGAGCCAAATGTGGAGTTTTATGGACACCTGGCTAGATTCCCCACTTCTTTGTTGCAAACTCTTATAATATTGGTAGATTTGAATGGCTGTGTAAACTATTGATTATTCATGAATGAATGGAATGTAACTGAAGAATATTTTAGTTTTAATATTCATTAACTGATATTTTTTTGCCATTGGTTTGAATTCCATAACCATTGGATTAAATTGCATCTCATTTCCCCAAGGGTTCAAAACTAGTTTTTATATATTTGATTTAAGGAAGTGATAATAACCATGGAAGTTTGATTTTTTCAGCATATGAGTCCCAGTTTATGTCCTATACATATACCCTTCATAAATTTAAGAATTAAAGTGGGTTTCTATACATTTGGGAGGCCATTTCGGCAATTACCCGGGGGGGATTTGAGCCCCAAAATTGCTAATAAAATCATCTATCTTGTTCAGAATTTAGTACAAACTTGAAGAAGTGATTGGAGGTCCAAAATACATCCATGAAAAATAATAATTAAGTTATTATATCATTCATACACCTTATATGAATATTTGGGAGCAATTGGTCCAATTTGGAGACCAAGACACTAAGACTAGTTAAGAGCAAAAATTGTGGAAAATTGGAAAATTGGGCATTTTAGTAAAAAATTTAAAAAGGGACATTACAAGTGGTATCAGAGCATGGTATGGGAACCTTATGGTTTTAAATAAGATTCAAAGTAATAAACCATCATCCTTAGAATATGAATTGCAAGGTGCTTAGCTTGTAGAAGAAGAATTGGGAAAAAAAGGGCACCTTGGACTAAAACTATGGCTCGCGAGGAAGAAGACCACGCTAAGGATAAAATGGAGTATATACAACTTATAATACGTTTTTTTGAATAAATGAACCAAAATATAGTAGTCATTTCCCAACATATAACAAAAGGATTCGAATTGATGGCCATTCAAATGGGAAGCAAAGGGATAACAGGAGATAGTGGTAGTTTAAAATCAACAGAAAATAAGACAATGAGTGAGCACATTTTCTCACAAACAAGACCTAATAATAGATCCCATGAATTAAAAATAACACCAAGACCTAATGCACCTAAATTTCTTACTCCCAAAGAATATACTAACATTCAATTTGAAATTGATACAATCACAAAAGGTTGGGCTAAATTGGATGAAGAGTGTAGGAAGAGTATAACATTTGAACAGTACTTCACTATGGAAAACAAATTCAGAAATAAGAAGGGAAATAAGTCTCTTTACCAAAATAAAGAATTGAATTGTGGCATAGGTAAAGTGCCACTTGCTAATTTTGATTGTTCATCTCAAAGCTCTGCTAACACTTGGGTGTAGAAATTGGATGTGTATTTCTAGATAAATACAATGGTGAAAGAAGAAGCTTTAAAAATGGCTATTTTGCACTCGGAGGGAGATGCCAATGAATGGTGGTTCCATGGAATGAAAACCTTGGGTCATGATCAGGTCAAAAAATATGCGGAATTTGTTAACAGGGTTTTATAAAGGTTTGAGCAAAAATATCCAGAATTGTCCTTTAGAGAACTAGCACAATTGAAGCAGGTAGGGACTCCTATTGAGTATATGCTAGAATTCCAAAGATTATCAGTTAAGGTGGCTGATGTATCTATGGAAGGGTTAGTATTTATTTTTAATGAAGGTTTGGAAGATCCCTTAAAAGGTTTGGTCAAATCCCATAATCCTACTAACTTAAATGATGTAATGAGCTTGACTAAAGACCTTCAAAGTGTGCTCCCTAAAACAAGTTTTCCTCCCAAGCCTAACTCCATATTTGAAAGAAATCCTTGACAAAAGGATGAACCTGATATGAAGATTTGTCAAATATATACATATGAAAATAATAATAAATAAGGACAAAACAAGGATGAACTTTGAAGAAAAATATTGTGCTTTACATGCTTCCAACCATGGACACCGGGGCATAAATGTGCCAAAGGAAAAGCTCAATGCATAGAAGTATTTTCTGATAATGATGAGTATGAGGGGGGTATTGATGAACAATAGAAAATTTTATATCAGGAGTAGAAGTATGAGACAACATCCGAAGAATAAAAACAAGAAGAAAATCAGCCCTCATTGGACAAAGCAAGAATGGCATTACTTTCAGTAGTGCCTCACTATCACACTATTCGATGTAAGGGTGTGGTATTGGGACAAAGAGATTCAGTTTTGGTAGATGGAGTAGCTACAAATAATTTCATTGATGCAGAGATAGTGGAGAAAATAAAAATACCAAGTGAACCATTTGATGGCTTCACAATTGTCATCCTAGGTCACAACACAACGCAATGCAACACCTGGATTCCAAAGTTGTTAGTGACCATAGGTAACTATAATTTTGTTGATAGTTTTTATGTGGTTCATGTTTCTGATAATAATATAGTATTGGGACTGTAATGGCTGTATTCTATAGGAGAGCATTTAGTAAATGATCAAATTCTTGAAATGAAATTTCAAGATTCAACATGTGCACTAAGGGTTGTGAGAAGGCAGCACACTTACCCAAAACAGGTAGTAAATTGAAAAAGTATGTGATATATATTGAGGCATGGTGATGTATAATGGAATTATGAATGTTATGTAACCTCTCCCAAGACAAAAATAATATTTGTTAAAATCCCAAAAGAGATAGAGACACTTTTGCACAAATATGAATTTTTTTTCATAGATCTTCCACATGGTAGACCACCTGATAGGGGGATTGAGAATAACATTGTTTTGGAGGAGGGTACTTCACCCATTCAGATACCACCTTATAGACATCTGAAGAAGTTCATATATGATATTGAGAATTCCATTCAATAACTCTTAGAGTTGGGATTCATTAAACCAAGATCTAGCCCTTATGCTTCTTCAGTAGTATTGGTAAAGAAAAAAGATGGAACTTTGAGGATGTGTATAGAATTTAGAGATTTAAACAAGAAGAAAATCAAGAATAGATATCCTATTCATAGGATTTATGAGATCATGGATGAGCTATTTGGATCTAATTACTTTTCCAAGATTAACCTTAGATCTGGTTATCACCAAATTCGGATGAAGGAGGAAGATGTGCAAAAGACTACTTCTTGATGTCATTATGGTCACTTTGAGTTTCTTGTTATGCCATTTGGTTTGAATAATGCTCCAGCCACATTTCAAGCATGTATGAATAGAATCTTTTGTAAGCATATTGGAAGGAGTTTTTAGTCTTCTTTGATGATATTCTCATTTACAGTAAAACTTGGGAAGAGCACTTGCAACACCTAGAGGTGGTGTTGAAAACTTTGCATGAACAATATTTGTATGCTAAGATGTCTAAATGTGAATTTGGGATGAAAGAACTATTATATATTGGGAAAATTATTGGGAAAGGTGGAGTGGAAGTGCACATGGAAAATATCACGAGCATCTTAGAATGGCCATCACCAAAAAACATCGCAGAATTAAGAGGTTTCATTGGAATATGTACACACTACAGGAAGTTTGTGAAAGGATTCTCCAAGTTGAATTCTCCACTCACTAACATGAATAAGAAGGATGATTTCAAGTGGAATGAATATGATAAAAAGGCCTTACAAAATATGAAATAGGTAATGAGTAGTTGTCTCATACTTGCATTACCTGATTTTTCTAAGCCTTTCATTGTTGAATGTGATGCCTTGGGTGGAGGAGTAGGGGTTGTCCTAAAGCAAGGCCAACACCCTATACCCTTGGAGAGAAGAAATTTTCAGCCTCATGAAAATATTTACTCCATATATGACAAATATATGTTGGACAACATGCATTCCTTGTCCAAATTTCGACAATACTTGGTAGGCAACAAGTTTGTGGTGAAAACATACCACAATAGTCTAAGACACTTCCTTACCCAAAAGGATCTAAATGAAAGGAAAAAAAAGTTGGTAAGAAAGATCCAAGATTATTATTTTGATATTGAATATGTGAAAGGAAAGAATAACATTGTAGCATATGCATTATCTTGAAAACCTTCTTTTTCTCTCATGGCCATTGCTAAAACTTGGAAGGACACGCTACTAGTTGAATATGCCAAAGATAAGTTTGCTTGTGATGTATTAGATGGACTCATGGGAGATGATAACTACAGATTTTGGAGGGCTTGATATAATATAAGGAATAATTTATTTGGTTCAATATTCAGAGCTTAAGTACAAAGTTTTGAAGGAAGCACATGACTCCCCACTAGCAGGCCATCCGAGGATATTCAAAACCTATAGGAAACTAAGGAAAGGGTTCTATTGGAAGGGGATAAAGGAATATGTTAAAAATTATGTGAATGAATATAAGTTATGTCAGGAAAAAAATCATAACTCACATATCCACCTGAGTTACTACAACCTTTTCCCATTCCAGAAAAAAATGGGACAATATATCGATGGATTTCATCACAAATTTTCCCAAATATTTGCGCAAGGATTGCATATGTGTGGTAGTGGATAGATTGACTAATTTTGATCATTTATTTTCTGTTACATCTTATTTTAGTGCTGCACAAGCAGCTGACCTTTTTTTTCAGAGAAATCTTAAGGTTGCATGGGCTCCCCAAGAGCATTGTGAGTGATAGAGATGGTAGATTCATGAGTGATTTTTGGCAAGAAATTTTCATATTGGAGGGCACTCAGTTGACTACAAGTACAAGCTACCATCCCCAAACTGATGGACAAATAGAGAGGGTGAAAAAATGGTTGGAAGGGTACCTCCGAAACTATGTGGGAGAACAACAGAAAGCTTGGACAAAATGGCTACATTTGGGTGAGTTTTGCTACAACACCACCTTTCACGTGTCAATAGGAATGTCTCATTTTAGAGAATTATATGGTTATGATGAAATTAAATTTTCTGATATGATATTTGGTGATACTAGAGCTCCAAAATCTAAATATCGGGTGGAAGAATGCCAAGAAATTTTAAATCTTTTAATAGACAATTTGCAGGATGCCCAAAATCAACAAAAACAATATGCAGATAAAGAAAGAGAGGAAAGGACTTTCCAGGTTGATGATTTAGTTTATTTTAGGTTTCATCCATACAAAAAATAATCTCTCAAAAATAATTGAGCAGAAAAGTTAAAGCCAAGATACTATGGGCCATACAAGGTGACCTGAAAAATTGGAGAAGTAGCATATGAGTTGGAACTTCCGGAAGGGAGTAAAATTCATAATGTATTTCATGTTTATTTTCTCAAGAAATATATTTGTCATAAAATTGTAATTTCATATACACTCCCTCATTTGGATGATGAAGTATATCTCACACTTATTCCGGAAAAAGGTTTTGAAGACAAGGGAGAGAAGATTGAGGAGCAGGACAATAAAAAAATACTTGGTGCAATGGAAGCATCTACCGAGTGAAGATTCCACATGGGAAGAGGAGAATGTTTTGAAGCATACAAATCTAAAATTTGTTTAGGACAATAAATATTGGGTGGGGAGGACTGTAATGTCCCCATTTTAAAATAATTACATAGTGGGAAAATTCCATCAATCCTACTAGTTCCCTAGGTTGGGTGGAAACATTGGAAAGTTAATAAGGGAGATAATAAATGATGTTTATACATTAGAAATAATAAAATATTTATTTAATAAGGTAAATTAAATAAATTCAAGTGAATAATGAAATGGCTAGGAAAAATGGAGACATATGGAGACTATGGGGCCCACTTAAGCTAGAATTCCTATGTTAAATGGCATCCACCTCTTGCAATCTAAAATATATGGAAATAATAATGTTTTGGATACATTATAAGGTCAATATAATTTTACATATACTTCATAGGTCGAATTTAATATGAAGTGTAACTTACATGAGCAAGGAAGATCCAAATGGGGAGTTTCATGGACACTTGGTTAGATTCCCCTTACAATTATGACATCTATGACACCAATGATGGAGATTCTATGAAAGTTATGACACAAGTCAGATATTAAGGCTGACATATGACATCTATGACATATCAGGTTGAAATATATCATCCAATAGATCTCATATGTGATTTGGAGAAGCCCAATGGGTTCCTACTCAATTTTGGGAGAAGATGGAAGGTGAAGAGAGAGGCCACATGGCATAGCATGATCAGCCACACCAATTCAACTTGGATTTTATTTATGGATGTATTTGGAAGCTGAGGAGACCATTAATTTTTATAAAATTCAGGGATCAGCCATGATAAGGATATTTTTGATCAATTGTGAAATTTGTTGTTGTGAAGAGAGAGAGCTAGTGAGTGACTAGTTCATGCTTGAGCCAATTTCGAGGGTGAAAGATTCTCATCCTAATTGGTGATTGGAGAGGCCAATAAGGTATTTTAAGGAGAATAAATGGAGTTATAATATATAGTCACATATACAGAAACTCGTGGACACTTCAGGATTCAGCTCATTCCCCCTCCCATCTCACATTCTTTCACCATTTTTCAGCCCAAGGGACTGAGGCACACTTGGTGAGCCATTTATCGTTTTGAGGGAGATCCTCTTGATATATAATTTTGTATTATAATTTAAATACTCTTATGTATATTTTAAAAATTTATCAGGTCAAAAGGCCAATATATTTTATGTATTATTGATCAGTAATAAAGAAACAATGCCATTTTCCACTTCTTTGTTGCAAACTCTTATAATATTGGTAGATTTGAATGGATGTGTAAAATATTGATTATTCATGAATGAATAGACTGTCATTGAATCATATTTGAGGTTTCATATTCATTAACTAATATTTTTTTTCCATTGGGTCGAATTCCAAAACCATTGGATTAAATTGCATCTCATTTCCCCAAGGGTTCAAAACTAGTTTTTATATATTTGATTGAAATAAGTGATAATAACCATTGGAGTTAATTTGGCTCAGCATATGAGTCCCTGTTGATTTCCTCTACACATTACCTTACTCAATTTGATAATTTGGGTTGGTTTATGTACATTTGAGAGGCCATTCCGTCAATAACCTAGGGGGGGATTTGAGCCCCAAAACTGCTAATAAAATCATCTATCTTGTTCAGAATTTAGTACAAAATTGAAGAAGTGATTGGAGGTCCATAATACATCCATGAAAATAATAATTAATTTATTATATCATTCATACACCTTCTCTAAATATTTAGGAGAAATTGGACCAATTTGGAGACCAAGACACTAAGACTAGTCAAGAGCAAAAATTGTGAAAAATTGGAAAATTGGGAATTTTAGTAAAAGTTTAAAAAACTGACATTACAGCTCGACCTTACAGTGACTTTATTGTGTTGATTGTAGGTTTGTATAGGTTATTTTCATTTGCTACAGTAGATCAATTTCTCATTCTATGTATATCCTCACCTCTTTCAACTAGCATCAATGGAAGGAAGACATGGAGATTAAGCTCCATTCAAGAGGGATCTATCGGGTCACCATGAGCAAAGAATTAGAGCCTAATGTTGCTGCAGAGAAGATAAAATACTGGAATAAAATGGATGAGGCCTAAGGATTTCTCTGTTTGTCCATATCCAAAGATCTTCTTTTCCACATCTCAGGATTGAAGACTCTGAAGGAGATCTGGGACCATCTCACCACCTTGTTTGATAAACAGGATGATATTTGGATCTATCAACTTGAGAACGAGTTCATCTCCCTAAATCCAAGTAGTTTTGAATCCATGAATGGTTTTTTCACAAAATTAAAGCATCTAGTCCTCTAGCTAAAGCAATGAAATGTGGAGAAGGAAGATGACCAACTCATCTTAGCTATCTTCTCCAAATTGGGTCCATATTATTCTGTATTTGTTTCATCATTCCACATGGGGAAGCTCACTATACCAAACTGGAAAATGCCTTCTCTTGATGCCTTCATCAACACTCTTACAAAAAAGCATGATAATATTGTTCATATGGGGATCATCAGATCCTCAACATATCAAGATTTGTTTGCTTCAGGGTCAAAAGATTCAAAAGGAAAAGGGAAGAAGAAGAATCCAAAGGGAAAAGTAGAGTCTCCAAAGCCTAAAGAAAAGAACCAGCAAGAGGAGCCTTTCAGCTCCAAGTGTTCTTACTGTGGGAAGGGCTCCCACCCTGAGCATTCCTGCATGAAAAATAAAGTTGATGAGATGACCTCTCTCCTAGAGAGAAACAACATCAATCTCCCTGAGAATATTCAAAGGAGAGATAATCAATATCAGGATCCACGACAAGAAAGAGGTCATGCTCTTATGGCAAGCACCTCGAAGCCACAACTATGCTCATAGACTCTAGAGATTTGAATCACATGATGGAAATCAGAGATTCTTTTTCCTCCCTGGAAACTGACAAGAGCATCCCCATCCACATGGGAGATAATTCCACCATCATATCAAAAGGACAAGGTACAGTAAATCTTGAACATGGCTCCTTTTTCAATGTTTTGTATGTACCCTCTCTTTCCTCCAACCTCCTAAGTGTCTATCAAATGACTCATATTGGAGTTCCCAAGAGAGTAAACTTCATCCCCGATGATGTGTAACTCAATGAGATTGCATCCGGGAAATGTTTTGCAATAGGATTTGCAAACCATCATGCAAAAGCCTATGAGTTTTCCCATTTTCTGGCGGATGCAAAGCCCACCGTTCTTCTGACTCATGGAAATGAGGTCAGTAGACTCTAGAATGAGAGGTTTGGTCATTTAAATTTTAATTTGTTGCATAAATTACAGAAAAATTCCATGGTTGAATGCCTCCAAACAATCAAAACTACCAAAGGAATTTGCAAGGGTTGTGTTGTGGGAAAACAACCTAAGCATAAGTTTGATCGGGGGATGGCTTTCTGTGCATTAAGTATTTTGGGGCTACTGCATTGTGATATCAGCAAAACAATTCCCATCACATCCATGAATGGATCTTGGTATGTTATCACCTTCATAGATGATTTTTCTAGATACACCTGGTTGTTTTTCATCAAGAAAAAGTCAGAAGTTTTAGAAAAAAACATAGAATTGAAAGCATTGGTTGAGAATGCCTCTGGGAAAAAGATCAAATCCCTGAGATATGATAATGGTAGGGAATATATCAGTAATGAGTTTCTGAAGATATGTTTCGACAGTGGGATCAATATCCAACATTTCGTTCCCTACACCCCTCAACAAAATGGTGTAGTGGAAAGGAAAAACTGCTCTGTAAAGGAGATGACCACATGCATGCTAGAAGCAAAGGGATTGGCTGAAAATTTGTGGGATGAAGCCATGAATGTTGTAGAAAATATTCAAAATAGGTTACCTCACTCCTGTATTAAGGGAAAGACACCCTTTGAATCTTATTTTGGACGCTAAGCCGGATGTGTCACGTTTCAGAATGTTTGGGTCGACTGCATGGGCTCGGATTCTGTCTAACAAAAGGAAATATTTGCAACCGCAAAGTGTTGAATTTAGGTTTATTGGATATCAAGAAGAATCCAAGGGATTAAAGATGCTGAATATTATAACAAATAAAAGTTTCATCAATAGAAGTGTTAAGTTTGATGAGCCTCTCCAAGAGGTAGAGCTAGTTGGAGAAAATTATGTTGATTTCCTTGCTTGTTCTGCTGACAATTTGGGTGAAAAAAATGGGGGTGATGACTATGATTTTTCAGAAATGATATCTGACATCAGTGATAAATAAATATCAGATTCAGAATCATATTCTAAAGTGCAAACATATCTCCCAACTTGGGCCAAGAAAACACTTTCTTCCGCCGGGAAAAACACTGGAAATCCTGCTGATACGAGAAAAACCCGGTCTGAATTTCAAAGAGCAGGTATTGAAATCTCTTTCCATGATGATTTATTGTATGAAACCTATTATTTAATGATATTTTTAGATCCAAATTTTTACTACCATTCTCGGAAATATCCGAGATGGAAAGCTGCCATGGACGAAGAGTTTAATTCTCTTCGAAAAAATGCTACTTGGGAGCTAGTCACCCCTTCCACTTGGAAGGAAATTAGTTCAATGCAAGTGGGTGTTTCAGAAAAAATTTGCTACTGATGGAAAAACATGAAAGTATAAGGCAAGTCTGGTTGCAAAAGGGTTCTCCCAGTTCCAAGGAGTGGACTACAATGAGACCTTTGCACCAGTGGCAAACATGGACTCCATTCGCCTAGTTTTGGAAATTTCAACATCTAAGCACTGGGAGGTGCATCATATGGATGTTAAGAGTGTCTTTCTACATGGAGATATTCATTAGGATATATACATGAATCATATTGAGGTCTACATTTCAGATCCTACTTTGGTTTCCAAATTGCATAAGTATTTATATGGGTTGAAACATGCCCCAAGATCATGGTATGCCAAGATGGATGCCTTCCTTCTTTCACAAAACTTCCAAAGGTGTAAGTCTGATCCGAATGTTTATCTACATAAGTATGATGGTAATTTACTTATCATTTTTTTATATGTTGATGATCTCTTGATTACTTGTAGAACACTTGCTTCCATTTCATTCATAAAAATTTCCCTCCATGATGCATTTGAGATGAATGAATTGGGCTTGCTGAAACAATTTTTGGGGCTCGAAATTGCACAAAATTTTGATGGGATAATGGTAAATCAGTAAAAATACATTTCATACCTATTAGTTAAGTTTAACATGGCTGAATTTAAGGCTGTTCCATTCCCTTTCCTCTCAGGAGTCAACCTTGAAGAGGGAAAAAATACTACACCCATGGATTGCACTATCTACCACCAGCTAATTGCTAGCTTGATTTACTTGACTCATTCATGGAATGATATATGTTATGATGTGAATTATGTATTAAGACACATGCATCATCCTCATGACCTGCATTGGAAGGAATCCAAGAGGATAATTCAATATATTTAGGGCACAAGATTCTACGACATCCACTTTGCTGCAGATTCGGAGCTAGAGTTGGTTGGATATATAGATTTAGATTGGGTAGGAGATTCTACTAATCAGAAGTACACATATGGGTTTGTATTTATGTTTGGTGGTAGCCCTATTTTCTGGTATAAAAAAAAGTAGGTTTCCATTGCATTGTCTTCAACAGAGGCCGAGTATAGGGGAGCAATGAATGCTTGCATCCAAGTTGTTTGGTTGCAAGGAATTCTTTCAGAGTTTGAGTTTGAGATTGGGGCTCGAAATTGCACAAAATTTTGATGGGATAATGGTAAATCAGTAAAAATACATTTCATACCTATTAGTGAAGTTTAACATGGCTGAATTTAAGGCTGTTCCATTCCCTTTCCTCTCAGGAGTCAACCTTGAAGAGGGAAAAAATACTACACCCATGGATTGCACTATCTACCACTAGCTAATTGGTAGCTTGATTTACTTGACTCATTCATGGACTGATATATGTTATGATGTGAATTATGTATTAAGACACATGCATCATCCTCATGACCTGCATTGGAAGGAATCCAAGAGGATACTTCAATATATTTAGGGCACAAGATTCTACGACATCCACTTTGCTGCAGATTCGGAGCTAGAGTTGGTTGGATATATAGATTTAGATTGGGTAGGAGATTCTACTAATCAGAAGTACACATATGGGTTTGTATTTATGTTTGGTGGTAGCCCTATTTTCTGGTATAAAAAAAAGTAGGTTTCCATTGCATTGTCTTCAACAGAGGCCGAGTATAGGGGAGCAATGAATGCTTGCATCCAAGTTGTTTGGTTGCAAGGAATTCTTTCAGAGTTTGAGATTGGTAGTAATTTTTCCACAGTCATATTTTTTCCACAGTCATATTTTTTCCACAATCATATTTCATGCATTTTATTTTTACTCCTCCTGAGTATAGCTCAAGGGGGGCTGTTGGAGTCATTTACCCAACATGGACACTTATTTTGTCAATTTTGGCCTATTTACCCACTATCCTAAGTTTAATTGACTTACTTGGCCTCAGATGAGAACACTATGACATGAGCATGAGCACACCCATGCCCTCCTTCAGTCAAGGGGGCCAACTAAGCCTTCTCCTTCATTTGGGGAGGCTAACTGCGCTTCCTCCTTCAAGCATGGAGCAATTTTGGGTTGATCTGAGTGTCATAAGTGCACCCAATTGCTAATTGATTGTTTTTTCACCTAAAAAACAGTTAATATGAGTTGTAAAGGCACCTCCATCTATTATTTGCCTATTTTTGGCTAATACTTATGAACTGGAGACAACTAAGGTGCTTCCAACCACTTCTGATGACAAGTGTCACTTCAGTTAACTCCATCGAAGCTACTCGGAGTTAGGAATGCACTACCACCTTGAGTTGGACATGCAGTGACATGTGTTGAGTCACTTTCATTTAGACTCGATCATCTATTGCACTTCAATTTAGTTAGGACTTGGTGTGATAGTCAGTTATTGATCAGTTTAGTGGTTAACTAAGTGTGTCGAGTGTGTTTGACATTTAGTTAAGCTACACTCATCCACGCAATTCGAATAACCTCCTTGAGTATTCAAATTAGCTTGGAATTCATGCATTCTGCATGAGACTATATTGTATTATTCACTCTATTATTGATTATACAGAGCTGCAACCTCCTATTGTAGTACCGTTGAATAATGTGGTAGTTCACAAGTTATTCGGTTAACTTAATAGAGTTCAGAATTGTCTGTGTCCTTGTTAATGCTGTGTGTTTGACTGTGAAGGGTTTTCATACATTAAAATAGCTTCAACTTGTAGGTATGAGGTTTCTTGATCTTCCTTATATTTTACAAGGTTTTCTTAATAAATGAAGGAATTAAATTTTGGAAGGATAAATAGTATCTTTCTATTGTAGCTAGGTTATTTTGTTTCCAAAAACTTAAAAGCAGCTAGGCTTGTTTTAGTTTACATGTTCATATAAACCATAGCTGTAAATATTTTGTTATAGGAGAATTATGTTTAGTTAAACAATATGGCCTACTTAGCATAATATAGTTTCTATTTATTACTAATTGTTATATTTTTATCATTTAATCAATATGATCTAGGATATTATCTGTGAGAATAACATGCACAACAATAATCAAAAGAGATAAGAGACACAAAGAATTTTCCTCAAGGAAACCATAAACTTAGAAAACCAACTTTGTAAGAGATAGAATGAGCACCAATAGCAAAAGTAAAACCCAAAGATACAAAGATGATCTCCGATAACTATTCTCTCTCTCACTTGTGTGAGCTACTCCTCTCTCACTTATGCACTACTGTTGAGTGAGTGTGTGTTGTAAATAGAGAGTCTCACTCTTAATTTATACTTGTTTTCCACTTGACAATTACTCTACAGGGCCGACCTCAGTAGGAGAGTTTGATAACCCTAATACAACTCAATTGTGGGGACTATTTCCCTGACTTACAATGGGGGGTTAACCTCAATGAATTTACATGACTTTATTATATTAATGACTATCCTGATCGGAGGAACAAACATCTCCAACGAGTATAATGAAATACAATGAGAAATATACAGGTGAATACATTTTGAAGTTACAAATACATCAACACTCCCTCTTAACTAGGAAGATATTCTCTTAACATGGTTCATAAACAAAATTATTCGTTACTGGATCATCATCAAAGCTGGAACATCATCAAAGTTGGATCATCATCATCACTACTCCCGTTATCTTGAGCAAATGGTGCTATCTCTCAATTCTACTCGTCATAGGAAGTTCTACAGAGAAATCCATTTTTCATGTTGGATGTAGGTCTCAGTACTTATATTCGACCATGGGAGGCCTAGCCTGCCACCATGTCAGAAAGGCCCAGCACTTACATCTGACCATGGGAGGCCCAACCTACCACCATGCCAAAAAGGCCCAACACTTATATCTGGCCATGGGAGGCCCAACCTGCCACCATGTCAGAAAGGCCCAGCATGTAATGTCCCCGGTTTTGACCCCGTTTGCCTGATGTATATATTGTAATTAATCATGGTGAGGAGCTCAATGCAAAAGCCCCACCATCGATTTGGTTGTGTATGTTTCGGAAATAGGGATAGTTGCCGATGGTATGTCGTTCCATCCAGCACATTGTAATGTGGCATCATGTAAATATGCACATCAAATAAAACTAAAACCACAACCAGCTACGACAGTGCAACGTTGAATGAAAAGGGAATGGTTCCAAAGGATAAGGGGTGGGGGGATGTCAAACCTTGGTTTATGGGGGACAAACCCATGTTTTACCACCGTGTTGATTGGTCACCTTTTTGTCTCATCCAACCTCTTTAATGTTTTTGCTGTTGGTTGAGGCAGTTATTGTCTTTGGGAGTGGGGTGGCAGGACTGTCAGTCCTTTGCCCACATGCCCACTCCACCCATGACTGCATTCACTCTTCTCTTCCATGATTTCCCCATTATCCCCATGTTCGGTGGTTTTCTCATGTTCTGTTGCTCACCCTCACGCACAGGAAGTTCATTCTCACGCAGAGAAGGTTCGGCTTCCTCATCTGCGCACCGTTTGGTTGTCTATTTTTCTGCGTGTGCTGGTGGAGCTGTTCATCCTCCTATTGAAGTCGGCTCTATCTTCCTCACACACCAGTCATGGATCTTCTTAGTTGTGCATGCAGGGAGCAGGTGAAACGGCCTCAAGAGGCTCAACTTTTGCTGGTATGTGAATGATCGTGGATTTAACCCACGATTTCTGCCCTGCTGTTGTGTAACCTGTGATTTGGGTTGTTGTTGTTCTTCCATGAATGTTTAGGGTCGTTTTCCCCATGTTGTGAGCCGTGCTCATGGATTGTGTTTTGGGGCTGTTGTCTTCCCCACGTTTTTTTTTGTTGGCTGTGGTGTCCAGCTGCGTTTTGGGCCACTGGGTATTTGTGGTGAGCTGTTTTTATACTGTGGTCTGCATTTGAGTCTCCCATAGCTATGCTGGGAGTTCTGTTTCTTATCCACTATGGGCTGTGGATGGTTGCCATCATTTTCACGGTGAGTTTAGGTTGCTGAAGTACCCTAGTCTGGGGGTTGTTGCTGAGTTGTTTTGGCCACGCTAGGGCCAAGAACAACTCTGTGTTTCCTTGTGGGCTTGAGCTGTGCTCGTCGTTTGTTTGGGATTATTCCCAATTGTCTTTGCCTTCTTCATAGAGCTATGAAGGGATTGTGTGCAGCAGGTATGCGGTGGTTGGTCTTCGGACTGTGCTGGCTTGGCCGTTTGTTGAAGGCCTGTCAAACCCAGCTATGTTGGGTTTGCTGATTGTATCCCCTTGGTTATGTGTGAACCTGCAATTGACCCTTAGTCCTTGAGGAATCATGACCAGCTCGGGGGTGGCAGCGTTGCTGATAGATTGATGAGCATGCTGGCCTACGGTTGGGTGGAACGTTGCAGCGACGTAGCTGGTTGCGGGATCCTTCATTCAAAAGATAAGTACTGCTGGTTACTTCATCTCTGCAAATTATATTGATGTTTAATGAACTATGAATGAACATGATGAATGCTGGAAATGTATGTGTTTTTCTTCCGCTGAATGATTGAGGAATTATGCATCTGTGTATGCTTGTATGTTATGCATCCTATTATGGATCATGTTAAGTTCTTACACTTCAGAATTTACCCTGTTTATGTTCATGGGGCAGGTTACTCGTGTGTTTGATGTTCGTCGTGTCCTCTTCACTGGTCCGAGGGATGGGGACGTGACATAGCACTTACATCTAACTATGGGGGGCCCATCACTTACATTCAGCCATGGGAGGCCCAACTTTCAACCATATCGGAAAGCCTCAATGCTTACATCCATCAACATGGTAGGAAACACCTACTACCATCCAGGGAAAGGCTCTGCACTTATATATGACCATGGGAGACCCAACCTACCACCATGTCATAAAGGCTCTGCACTTACATTTGACCATGGGAGGCCCAGCATTCCACCATGTTAAAAAGGCTCTACACTTACATATGACCATGGGAGGCCCATCTTGCCACCATGTCAAAAAGGCTCATTAATTCCCTTTGGAGGGAACCTCAATTTGAAAAACACCAAGATTCTCTCTAAAGTACTCAAACTTCACTCTGGCCATTTCTAGCATAGAATCAAATCAGGGTTGATTACATCCAAGGATAACCTACGAGCTTCGCCAGGACTGATTACATCCAAAGACAACCTACAGGACTGATTACATCTGATCAACCTACGAGCTTCGCTAGGATTTTATGCTTAGACAACCTGTCTCACCCGCTATGCTAGAACAAATCACCCCCTCTTTCAAGAGATCTCTATCTGGATCACATACTGGAGCTTCACTTCTCCTCTTTGCATCATACAAAAATGCAAGTTAGATCAATAAAATCAAATATTAGTTTTCAAAAGAAACTTTACTACCTCCCAAATAGCCAAGCAAGTGGCAACATAGTTTTCCTCAACTGTACTCAGTGCCATGCAGGACTACATCCTGCCAAACCAGTAGCCCATATTGGATCTCGAACTGAAGAGGTAACCCAGGGTTCTCTTCTTCTCAGTGGCTCTACCAATCCAAATCAACATAACCATGCAGGTTAGTATTCTGATTCATATCATACTTGAGCCCATTCTCAACTGTACCCTTCAGGTACCTCACTGCATGCTTTCCAACCGGGTGAGCATGTATTGGATCCATAAAAAACTAGCTCAATGTGTTCACAGCAAAGAAAATATTTGGTCTCATATTCATCAAGTACATCAAGGACCTAATCATCTGATGATACATCGTGTCATCAACCGACTCTGATGAAGCATCATTCAATAACTTCAGACTCGATGCCATAGGTGTGGCCATGGCCTTGCAGTCCATCATCTCGAACCTCTTTAGGATATCCACTACATATTTCCCTTGTCCAATGGAGATTCCATCTGCACTCTCCCACACCTCCATGCCTATAAAGTAGTGCATCATACCCAAGTCCTTCATCTTGAACTTGGCAGTAAGTCTCCTTCTTGCATATTTAATGAGTTCCTCTTTTCCTGTCAGGAACATGTCTTCGACATATAACAGGTGCATTACTGGTCTTTTTCCTTCAACCTTGAAGAAAAGGTTAAAATACACTTTACTCTCAATAGAGCCTAGAGCCATCACTAATTTTTCCATCATGTCGTACCATGTCAAACCTTAGGATCTTCTATAGTCACTCCCTCTGAAGCGGAGCATCATTCTCCATGTTCCTTTCGTAATCTATGTATTCAAACATTCTGTACTGGAGTGACAAGTAGATTCCTCTGCTAATAATATTCTATGTATCCATCTAGGGTCACTGGATACCAAGATCCTCTATCTTAAACCTTTTGAAAAGTTCTTCTCACACTCATATGTGAGCTTCTTATCCTCTATAGGCTTTCATCTTCAACCTTGTAGCAAAGGTTAAGATCTTAATCACTCTACGTGATATTCAAGCTCCTCATGTATGTGTTATCCCATGGGTTCCTTCTGAGCTCGTACAATTCCTTCTTTAATTTGTACACATGATTCTTCCTGTCATGTCACTCATCTCCCAGTGGTTGTTCTATGTATACTTGAATCATCACTGGTGCAAATGTCTCTTCATAGCCTATGCCTTCTTTCTATGAAAAGCCTCATGCTACGAATATTGAATTGTATCCCACGATGTTTCCATATACTTGCATGCTGGATCTTGTAGATCCATATGGAAGACACTACGGGATTCCCTTCAGGTCTTGGTATCGCATCCTAGACATCATTCTTCTTGAACTGGTGTTTTCCTTCCCTTCTTCTTGGCTACTTCTTCATAGCTAGAAGGATATGCATCAATGATGTTGCTCAACTATGTCACATTAATTGAGTGTGTCTAAGGCCTCTTGATGTCTCGTCATACTATTCTTCATTATGGATTATTTCTTGAACCCTCATCACTTGTTCTTTGGAACAAGTCTCATCCTTCTTTTCTTGTAGGCGATTGTACACGATCTTTCCTACAAGTCAAATGCACCATTTGTATGGTCAGAAAATTTTCATAAGGAATATTCACAATGGAAAATTATTATGCATAAAGATATAATAATGCAACTATTTTAGCCAATACAACATTCATCCATATCTCATATACACACAAACTTTTGTGGTTTTGCCTCTTTCCTCACTTTTCTAGACATAATAATTGTTAAAGGGTGACCATAGCCTTGTTGTTGGGCCCTATATGTATCTATATTTTTTGTCATACCATCATAAATTCAGACTTATAGGGGGGTGTTGGAATATATTAAACCCACTCACAACTTAGGATAAAATAATTTATCATTATTTGATTAATTATTCACCCACTAGCTTAATTAGTTGACATCCACTTGCACCTTAAAGTCAATACATGCCATCTATATCCTAGGAATGATTTATTTCTAATTCTGGGTTGATCTTGACCACCTTTTGACCATCCAGAATTAGTATACAAGACTTTACAGTAGATTCTGTTTTATTCTGTTTTTTCTTCTTTTCCTGCTTTTCTATGGATAAGATAAAAGCTAGTCAACTAGGAAACTGACAGCTTTTGTTTCCAACCCATCCTCCATTAGTTTTTTTCCATTTTCTAGGAATAGCATGTTTTTTCCATCTCCTTGACAAGTCACTCATGCTTTTTCCAACTCGTGAGGTCCTTGATAGATTTGGGAAGTGCTTTAGCCACCTATGGGGGTTTGCTATATTTTAGTAAGTCAGCCTTTTTGAGATTTATGAGTTGTTTCCATACAATTCTATTTTCCTATGAGGGATGTACTATTTATGTACACTATTATTCATCATTATTCAATGGAATGATACACACCAATATTCATCTCTTCATTCATGTGATTCGGTCTCTTTTCTTCTCTCTATTTTTCCTGTGTATGCTTGTGAGAATTATTAGTAGCAAGATCTAGTTCCTGTGCTTCTTCTTAACATCATTTATCATAGCATTGATCTATTATTTATACAGAATCTTGGTTATCTAGAATGATGAAATATTTCCATATCTATAACTATTTCGATGAATTAAAGGAAAAACTGACCATCTATAACTTAACTAGAAAATAAGATATTTGGTGGCAAGATATAAAAAAGGTAAAAGGTGTAAAATAATTTTATGTGACATGGAAAACCTTCAAGAATCAATTTAAATGAAAGTATCTTTCAGAACAGTACTACAAAGAAAAATCCAAGGAATTTTACGAATTAAGGTTAGGTTCTATGACCATGAAAGAAATCGGTAGTAAATTCCTAACTTTGCTTCATTATGTGCCTTATATAATAGATGAAAAACCAAAAATACAATGCCTTCTCAGCTTCTTGCCTCTTATGTTTAAATAAAGGATTGAGTACGACAATCCAAAAAAACTAGAAGAGGCAATGAGAAAAGTGAATTTTTGTTATGATCAGGATAAGAATAAAAGAGAAAATGTACCTAACTGGAAAACTAAAATATGTGACAAATTTGATCAAGGAAAGATGAACAATAAGTTTTACAAAAATACTGGGAATAAATATAAAGGGTATCAAGAAAATAATTATAAAGGTTTTAAACCACAAAACCCTGCACCAAAAGAAAGAGAACCTCCCACTACCTTTAATAAAAACAATGCATAGAGGGAACCATTAAAATGCTGGGAATGTGGCAAGAAACATTATTTTAGGGATTGTCCCATAAGATAGAAATTTTTTAATAATGTTGACTCAATTCAAGAAGTCGTTACAATTGGGGATATGGAAAGAAGAATGCCCAGAATCAACACTGCATTGGAGAATTGACAAGCAACCCATCAAACTTCAATGATCGAAATCGAAGGTATGATAAAAGGTCATCCCATTTCTATATTAATTGATCCAGGTGCAAGTTTGAGTTATGTATCACCTAGGATTGTTGAATTGTTTAAATTATCACAAGAAAAATTTGAAAAATCTTGGCTGGTACAACTAGCCACATGTACCAAATGAAAGGTCGCTAGTTATGTGAAAAACTGTGAAATTATGATGAATGATTTAAATACACATATTGATTAATATCTTACCATTAGGTTCTTATGATTTTATGATAGGAATGGACTGGTTAGAAAAACACAAGGTTATGCCAAACTATTATGATAAAACATTTACATGCATGGATGATAATGGCAATACAATTAAAGTAAAGGGAATTCCCAGAAAGGTTACCATCAGAGAAATATCTTCCTTGCAGATGAAAAGATCTGTACGTAAGGGATGTAAAGTATTTGCAATATGCGTAATGAATGACAAGGATAATGATAACAAACTTAAAATAGAGGATATATTGATCTTAAAATATTTTAAGGACATCTTTTTGGAAGAAGTCCCTAGACTACCTCTGAAAAGTGGCATAGACTTTACAATCGATTGGATACCGAGAGTGGTACTAGCATCAAAAGATCCTTGTCGGATGAAACACCTATATTTTGCAAGAAATAATTCATGAAAATTACATTCTAGCTAGTGTTTCCCCTTGGGGAGCACCAATCTTATTCGTAAATGTTGGGCATCGAAATTATATTTTATAATGGTGTTATTTACAATCGTTTCGTGTCCTATTTACCGAAATCTAATACATTTATCTTTAATGTGTCTATCTTGTACTATGTTTTCATCAAATATAACTTCTAAATGTAAAAGAATCTTAATTCATTATTTTTGATGTATTATTGCATTTAGTGCACATTTTGGCACTCCATTCAGCCCTTTCTTTCGATCCTAAGTTTTGCACTAGGTTTAATGGTATGTTTCTTATTAGGTTCTTGGGTTGTTTTATCCTTTCCTTTTATTCCCCGCCGATCCCATGAATACATGTACATGCAAAAATCATGAGTGATGATGAAATTTGAGCATTGCTTTAAAATGAAATAAGAAAGAAAATAAAAAATATTAAAAAATGGAAATTAAATAAAGATAAATTTAAAAAGATGAGAATTAATAAAGAAAATACAAAATAGGAATTTAATATTAAAAACCACTCATATTAACTAACCCATAAAAGTGGATTGTAATAAACTTATTAGTTATTCAGAACCATATGTCACGTGCCAACTTTTCTTTAATCCATTTTAAAGTGAGCTCATAGATATTATTTTCTTGTATATCATTTATTTACATAAACACTTTTCCTTATGTTTAATATGTTTTACCATTTCATGTTTTTTTTGCAACTAACGGATCTTATGTTTTTGTGCAGGCCATGAAGGGTGGAGCAGCATAATGGAAATGCGCAGTCACAAAAATGAATCCTAGCCTTAATTAAACCAAGCACTCAGCAAAAGAACCTAGCACCCAACCAATAGAATTCAGCCATGCATTAAGCTGACTATCCAGCTCGCTCACAACCAAACAAATAGACAACTCATTCAGCTTACTGTCTAGATCATGACACGGCTCATTGTTTATATCGCCGAGTTCACAGCGCAATGATGCTAAGCATTAAATTTTGAAACAATTTTACAAACCACCTACTGTCCATGCCTTTGAAGAATGGAACGATCTCCATTCTAGAAGATATATTGTGTATGCTGCCTACGCTCAACAGATCACGACCATTTCACGCATTCAAATACCGAAGGAGCTCTCATTCTAGAGACTTTCCATCATGTGCTCTCCTCTGTTCAACACGTTGCCATTGTTCATGCTGAGGAAGATCCGTTCACTCGAAAGGAGGAGCAGGCCTGTTACACCATGCCATGATCACGCTGAAGAGAAGCAGTGCACGATGAAGAAGGAAGACCGTTATGTGTTGGCATGTGATCAATTGTTTATCATAATGGTTGGATATTTTAGGAGCGACCGACCACTAAAAGGGTCGATCTACTCATCCTTCTATATGCTATATATACCAGCCTCTTCCTGAGAGCTGAGGTAACTATTCGCTGACGAATAGACTCTGTAAAAGCTATGTTCAAATTGAATAAAACTCTATTTTCAGCTGTGTATGCATGCTTCAGTCTTCTATGAAGTAATTCATTGACATAGACTAGCCTCTGATTGCTCAGAAGGGACCCTCAACAACCAGAGGTTCTATTTGTACATATTTAGCAGTTTCCTTTCGTTTTTGCAGATAAGTGATTTTGTTTTTATGTATATGTATTTAGTTTTCCTGTAGATGATGTTTTACTGTTAATAAATTGTAATTTTTCCGTGTTTTTATGTGCTTTATGCTTTCAGAATTGATACGGCTAGCCATTTGCTTTTCTGTTTAGTTCATCTCTCAGCCTTCCATTTTCATTTTTGTTCAGTTCATCTCTCAGCCTTTCATTTGCACCATTCATCCAGATTGCTTTCCTGTCTGTCTTTTAGCCTTTAATTTGAATTTAGATAGAATTTTCCAAAATTTGTAGTCATTTCCAGAATTTTTTTATACAAGGATAGTTAATTAGATCTTATGCATATTTTCGAATACTTTAACATTTCCTATAGCTTTCATTTTTAATCTCTAGGTTAAGTGCAATTTAATTTAATCTTAACTCTTGGAATATATAGCTCATTCGGTTCCAATTCATGTTGTAACATTGCAAATTCTGTTCTTATTTATTTTCTTTTGGTTCAGTTTTCAAACAGTCTTAAATTATTTTTATATACCTCGATTTCCATATTTATAAAATCCCTCTCATGGTTTTGTTCATACATATTTAATATATGATAAAGTGATTTATTTCAATGCATTTAACGTATAGGAGTAGTAATGTATATGATTTTAATATATTTTTGTAAGTTAACGTGTAAGTATCTAATAAATTTTGTAACTTGTAAATATATATTATAACTTTTGAACATTATATAAGTTAATTTGCAAATATTTAATAAATGGATATTTTGTATATTTAATATTTTATAATTTGTTTAATAAAATTTGTGTATTAGATAATTTGTAAGTGTATTTTGTAAGTTATGTATATTGCATAGTTTGTATGAATTTAATCAATTTTGTACCATAGATTTTGAGCATGAGGAATAGGGTTTGGTTTGTTTTCATTTTTTCCTTTTAGATACATTAGTTTTTAGTATTTTTAAAGTTTTATAGATTAGTTTACTTTTCAAAATCATAGATTAGTTGTTGATTAGATTAGATGTGTTAGACTAGTTTGCTTACATTAGTTTATGATTCCTCGCAAAGTATTTGTTTACACTTGATCCTTAGATTAATGTTTCAATTTTTTTTATACAATTGCATAAGTTCGATAACCAAAGTAGGATAGTTGGTTAGTTTGCTATTTTGAAAATATAGAGTATCTTCGGTCATAGAATAGATAGATTAGTTCATCTTTTCACTTATAGCATAATTTCCTGTTTTATAGTAATTAATTTCATATTTTCTTTCGTAATTAATTTCAGTATTTGCTTTCATAGTTAATCGTATTGTTAATTCTCATCCCTGCATAAGCATACAGTTCATGCATTCATGAAATAGTTTAGTTGATTTGTTGCATGTTCTGAATAGTTAAATTTACTTTCATTACATTAGATTTCTTTCGGACCAAGTGACCGCTTTCCTAGATTAGTTGTTTCAATTTCATTTCGTAGAATAGATTAGCGTAGCATTAGACTAGTTTGAATCTGAGTTGTTAATCAGTTTCCTACCTTTATAGAATAGATTAGATTATATTTGAATTTATAGTTACTTTCCAAGTTCTTAGTTATTTTCCTTTTTTCATAGATAGATTAAATTCTTGCATTTAACTCATGATAGCCATGCATGTAGATTAAAATCATATAGTTGCATGTTAGTGCATCTGTATATTTAGTTAGCTTAGGTTAGTTCAAGCATTCAATTCTACACATATTGTGTTTGCATCTCACAAGCTCCCTTCCCGGGTTGACAATTAAGTGTTGAATTAATAGTGCATATTTTGCGCAACAATAAAGAAGAAATATATAACTTTAAGATTATGCATAGATTATCGAAAATTAAACAAGATAACTATTAAAAATTGATATCCTTTTCCTTGGATAGATGATCTATTCGATCAGTTTCGAGGGGAAACAATATTCTCAAAATAGATTTAAGTTCTGGATATCATCAGGTACATATCAAGGATGAAGACATCTTTAAAACTGCTTTTAGAACTCGATATGGTCATTACAAGTTTGTAATAATGCCATTTGGTTTAAAAACACACCTACAACTTTTATGTTCTTAATGAATAGTATTCTGAGTAACTACTTAGATAAATTCGTAATCGTCTTCATAGATAGCATACTAATTTACTCAAATAAAAAACATGAACATGAAGAACACCTAAAAATAATCTTACAAGTGTTAAGAGAATAACTATTGTTTTCTAAGTTTAGCAAATGTGACTTCTTTAAAGACAAAATTCAATATATAGGACACGCAGGATAAAGATGGAATATCTGTCGACCTCAATAATATTAAGTCTATCACTAAATTGCTAGTTCCTAAAAATGTAACTAACATAAGATCGTTCATGGGGATTACGGGTTATTACCGAAAGTTTATTGAAGGATTTTCTAAGATATCCTACCCCATAACTTCACTACAAAAGAAAGGTAAGAAAATTGGTTGGAGCGAAAAGTGTACTAAAAGTGTTAATAAACTAAAAGAACTAATAACCACCGCCCCTATCTTAAAAATTGTTGATCGTTTTAAATATTTCGTCGTATGCACCAATGCATGTAAGGAAGGATTAGGCGGGGTGTTAATTCAAGAAAACTATGACATAGGATATGAGTCTAGAAAGTTAAAAGAATATGAAAAGAACTATGCTTGCATGACTTAGAACTTGCTGCAATTATATATGCACTAAAAATGTGGTGACGCTACCTCATCGAAAGAATTTATTTGCTAATGCCAGATAACAAAAGTTTAAAATACTTGTTTGATCAACAAAACCTATATGCTAGACAAGCTAGGTGGTTGTCATTTTTAAGTGAATATGACTTAGAAATAAAACATATAAAAGGGAAAGAGAAAAAAGTTGCAGACACTTTAAGTTGTCACACAAATTTACTATTCACAATCAGTAGCTACGAATCAGATTTAGAAAATCAAATCTGAAATGCATAAAATTTTGATAAAGAGTACCAAAACCTAAAGGAAAAGGCTGCTAAAAATAAAAGAAACCAAATACAAACATATTTTAGTCCGAATAGAAGAGGGTTATTGCTACATAAAAATAGATTATACATACCAAATGCTACAAAAATTAAATTAACTAATATGAATGAGTTACATAAATGACCATGTCAGGACACCCTGGATACCAAAAGATGATCACTATGATCATAAATGACTTCTTTTGGCCTAACATGAAAACATAGGTAGAAAAATATTTAGATCGTTGCATCGAATTCCAACATGTAAGAGAAAAACGGCAACATCCAGCAAGGTTATTGCAACCACTACCCATTTTGGAATGGAAATGGGAAGTAATCAGTATGGATTTCATAATAGGTTTACCTAGAAATTATAAGCAACGTGACTCAATCATGGTCGTAGTGGAAAAATTAAGTAAAGAAACTCATTTTATTCTAGTAAAATCTACTGATAAGGATGTTAATGTTGTAGATATATTTATGAAAGAAATTTTTAGGTTACACGGTGTACCTAAGGTAATAATCTTAGATAGAGATGTAAAGTTTATAGGAATTTTTTTGAAGGATTTGTTTAAAGGACTAGGAAAATCATTAAATTTCACATTGTGTATCATCTTTAAATGGATGGAAAAACTAAAAGAGTATACCAGAGTCTAGAAGACATTCTTAGAATGTATGTAATGGAAAAAATAGGTAAGTGGGAATATTACTTGCACTTAGTAGAATTTGCTTACAATAATCATTTTCAAGTATCAGTTGGAATGATTCTTTTTGAAATTCTGTATGGACGGAAATGTAATACTCTAGTTTCCTAGAAAATTCTAGTCAATAGGTTAATGTTAGGACCTGAATTGTTAAAGGATGTGGAATTAACAGTGAAACAGGTACAAGAAAATTTGAAAGTTTCCCAATAAAGGAAAAAGAGTTATGTCGAATTGAAAAGAACTCCTCAAGAGTTTCAGGTAGGTGAGCATGTGTATATAAAGGTAAAACTCAAGAAAATATCCCTAATATTGGGAAAGTATTCAAAATTGGTAACCAAGTATTATGGGTCATTTGAAATTTTGGCAAAACTAGGGCCAGTAGCATACCAGTTAGCCCTACCGCCTACGATTAAAGTCCATAATGTTTTTCATGTTTCCATTTTGAATAATTATGTTCATGATGCTACACATGTGATTGATTGGAATGTTATATAGGTGGAACCCGAAGGAGAGTTCCAAGTGGGATCAGAGTGTATTCTCGACAGGAGAGGACTTTTACTCTGGAAACGTACCATTGGACAAGTCAAGGTGTAATGGAAGGACCTTAGTCTGGAAGAGTCCACTTGGGAATTGGAAAGTGATATGTGGGAGGCATATTCGATCCTATTTCAAGATGAAATGATGGAAGAATAAATACTAAAAAAATATAACACCGAGGACGATGTTATCCTTTAAGGGGAGGTGTATGTAATACACCAAATTTAAAATAAATTGTTATTATTCTTTTTGAATATTTTAATTTTAAATATTTTTGACAAGAAGTAAAAAATAAATGTAATGGATTATTAGTTTATTAATTAAAAATACTAGAGGGAATTAGAACTAAAATAGCTGTTGAAAGAGTGTTTTCTAACTCACAAGAGGAAAATACAAGTGGTTGAAGCTTCTGAGTGAGAACTCAAGATGCAGGAGGAATCTTCCCCAAAATCATGTCACAACTCCTTGTGGAGTGCTAAAGAGAAAGAGGCTCATAAATGAACAAGTCTTAGGAAAAACACTATATAATAGTATGCCCATTTAGAAAAAAGGAGGATAGCAGTGAACATGGAATTGATATGCTAATGCAAGAGATGGCGCATTAAGTGGATTTTTCTCTTATGGTTCAGCGAACAAGCTCATGGTTCTAGAGAAAGTGAGACTTGAATTCTTTAGGAGTTGGTTGGTAGGAATGACTAATTCATTTATGTTTTCTCGACAGTGATGTAAAGTTCCCTATTATACTTCGTATATGCATGACTTAGTTAAATTATAATATGAAGTTAACTATGAATCGTAATTAATTTTTTTTACAGTAATACTACTATGCATATGTTTCAAATATTGATCCTATTATGCATCTATTCCAATATCTTGCTTACTATGTATCTAGTTCAAACATTTTTCCTATTTTTTTTATAACCATGTCAATAAACTGGTTTTAGTTAGTATTTATATATCTATGAACCTAAGGTTTCTTCATGAATGTCAGTTCGGGAATCCATGCCCGAATCAGAGAGTTTTTACAATGTGTAATGTTGACAAAACTAGTAATTTGAACGAAAGTCTACCTTAGATCTAGTCAAATTCTCTAGATTAAGCTTTCTTATATTTTACAGAATAGTATTTGGAATAGAATAAACCAAAATTAGAATCGTACTATTAAAAATTTAGTTAGTTCAGATTCTGATTTACTGATGGAACTCTATCTAGTTTACATAACGAAATGCATACATAACTTGCTTAATCAAACCAAATCTAATTTAACACAACAGAGTATCCATTCACATAAGCTATATTTAAAAAAAAAACTATAAACTATTTATTTAGGAATTTCTTAACAGAATAAGAGATGGGAGGCTTTTGTAAAACCAGGATAAAAACATATCAATATTGTCTCATCTCAAAAACACCAATACAGATCGATATTACCAAGATCGAAGGAGTAATTTTAATAAAATAAAAATTAATTTACCCATTAACTAACATTCCACGACTGAAGTCGAGTAGACAAAACATTATAACTAAATATTTTAGATCTATTATAAACCATCACGATTGCTTACGAACCTAGCTCATGATTGCACAGCCTCTTGATACGGGTAATAAACCCAAGATTCAATCTTTATTTAAAAACAAATCAATTCTACATAATTCAAATCAAGTTACAAATCTTTTATAAACAACGAAACCATCGAAATATCCATACGTGGAAGTAAGACCATTGCTAGATGGAATCCATTGTATAAACAGAAATCATTACTTATAATGTAATAAACAATCGTGATATAAATAAAATCATGGTAGGTATTATGATTAACAAACAATCTACTCACAATTTATAAACTGGTACAGACCCTAGTGGGTCATTTTTATTTATTTTATAAATAAAATCATGACGAGAATTACCATTAACATCAAGAAACACTCAAATAAAAAACTGGTACAGAACCTATGGGGGTTGCTTTATATTATTTAATATCAAATAAAAACATGCATGGTTCGAAACTGAGTGGTTGTAATTCCATCAAACATGGAATCTACGTATTCCCAAAAAACCTAAACTTGTGAAACAAGTTTTACAAACAACGCAAACCCAAACTAGTGGTAATCCCATCAAATATGGCACCCACAACATTCGTTTAATCCATAACACTATGCACAAATATTTAAAAATGACGATGGAATAGAGAGGTTGTGAATCCCTCTTCCTTTCGGATAAATACCCACAAGGGTTAAATAAAAATAAAATGAAGTCCACACTTATCTTTAATATGGAGAAATTCCTTACTCCTACATGGTCACGAATCCCAACCAAGAGCCACCTGCAAACCAAGCAATTACTAGAAAAATCAGATAAGTGAAGATGGTTTTAAATAATTAATGAACAGAGTAAAGTTTTCATATGCTCACCTTGGGTTGGGAAGTAGCAGGCCTAGGAGAAGGTGAGCCTATCGCCACCCTCACCAGCTCCCCCAAACCTGCAAGCATAGACATTGCAGTTATAACTTTTGCTAAAATCTATTATTTTTTTAAAACTATAAATAAAAAATTGACTGAATTCAATGTTTACCTTACCTTGTTTCAAATGTAGAGAGAGCGAGGGGTCGACTCCTCCGAGGTGCCCTTATCCCTCCTCTTCTTGCATTTAAACCAAAGACCCAAGTTAGTCTTTTGCAGTTTCAAGCATTTAAACAAGAATTTAACTAATACAGAATGAAGCAAGGCTCAAAGAACTTTCTAGGTTTAATGTAGTTGAAAGGTTATTGGAACGATCATCTGGATTCAATACGCATCAAACCAATAAGGTTGAGACTGGTGGGAAAGACCTCCAATGCTCCTTAGAAAAAAATAATAAGGATTCCATTAGCAAATGGTAAGGGCTTGCACCCAAGGAACTTTACAAAGAAGCCATGAGGGGTAGAGCCTTTTTTCCAAAGAACTTACAGACCAAATTAACAACGACATGAAGTGTTCAGACATGCAAGCACCATAATAAAACCCTCTAAAAACCCTTGCCATCTCGTAAATGAAAATGGAAGTTCGATATCTAATCTCAAGATTTTTATTAATTGCCTAGTTGCGCTATCAACTTGCAGCCATAACCAAATTTTAATACAAAGTTCAACCACAATACAATTGAAATCATAACCTTGTACCTCCCAATATATCGCAGAGTTGAAACTTTATGTTATAAACATCTTGAATGTGGTATCTCCATATATCAATCTTGACTATGGTATAAACCCCATAGTCCCAACCTCGTTTAACATATTAAATCAAAATTTAAAATTTACCTTGCGTAAGGATCATGGTGTATACCATAGATCGACACACAATAATAATTCCATGCCTTTGTAATGGGATCAAAACTATGCTGCTTATCACCATAGTCTTCCATCTTCTTAAACATCTTGCAGTTAAGCACCATGTTTTGTGAGTTAGGGTGTGAAGGTTAGGGCCAAGACTTAGCCTTTGGGCTAAGCAATCCCTTAGCAAAACATATAACAAGATAAACGTATAAAGTGTCAAAAACATCACCTTTAGGTGTGATGGCAGAATGTCGATAAATGTGCAAACATTTGCATATTTTATAAAATATAAATGATCAGTAAGAAACCAGTATAAGTCACTATACAATTTAAATGACAAATTATTCATGCTGTAATCACTAATACATTCTAGGTTATTCACTTGGAGTATATATATGTTTACATATTTATATATATCAGAAAAAGTATTATTGTGGAATTTATAGGCTTGTGACATTGCGTTGTCAACTCGCATGCCACTGGTCAATCCAAAAAGTGTGGTATTGAAATCATTCGCATGGTTTAAAAACGTATAGTTTCCCAAATAACCTTACCACAGGACCTCCATGCCTCATGCCACTCCTAAGTCAATATTTATATTATGGCATGATCATGTGTTGGAACACATAGTTATCAATATTGCATGGACTTGCATTTATTCCTTTACCATAAACCATAACAAAGAACTGAAACCATGGTAAATGTAACTTATCATAACCTTAACAAGGTTTATGATAATTAAAACCTCACATACAACCTTTTACCCAATAAAACACCTTGTTATGCTTAAACATTCATATTATTTAGTGATATGACCCAAGCCAAGGGCTAAGCTTAAATCCTTAGGCCCTAACCTTTAAGGATTAGTTGTAGTATAGTCTTAAAAAAACTCCCTTTAAACCTGCTAGAGAACCTCTAGTGAAAAACAAGAGTCTTTTCCCTTGGTCGAGTAAGAACTCACAGTGATAAGCCTATAACCTGCCAGCATGCATTTTTTGTAACTATAGGTTAGAATCAGAAAATAAAAAAGTAAGAGCAATAATCTAAAATGAACATTGTAATTACACTTTTGGTATAAGGTTACTTATATAAATAAATTATTTTTTGTTTTTTGTTTTTTTGGGGTTGTAACATAATGGTATCAGAGCACAGTTACAACACTCAGCCTAAAAAGGCCCAATGCTTAAACAAATATAAACCAGAAACTAACTTATGTTATGATTTGGTTCTCTTTGTAATCGGGAAGAGAAAAATAACCTTGATTTTGAAAGAAAAATGGAAGAAGTGGAAATGTATGTTGAAGGAGAATCGCATCCTAAAGAACCAGAAAACATAGCAGAAGGAAATATTAAAGATGGTGATATATGGGTAAATTTAAATAAAAGTAGGAATGATAATCAATCTGAACTCCTACATACAGTAAAGGATTAAATAAAATCAGAACTACAAAGTGTTAAAGAAGATAATTAACACATCTTAAAAGCACAAGATGAACTAAATAATGTCATATTAACTAAAAAAGATAATAAAGAAGAAGAGAATAATAAAGGGCCTTAGTTATAAATAACAAGGGTTGCACCTTATAAACGTAAGGTAAGAAAATTAAAATTTTCTAATATTGAGACTGAGTCTTCAAGTGAAGAATCAACTAAACAAAGAAAGGGAAAATATAGAGATTCTATTGAAAGGAGTTGTAGAAACCAATAGAAAAATAAATATAAGCCATATGAATAAATTACATATGAATTTAAAAATATTAATCCTTCTATGTTCAATGGAGAAATTGAAAAATGAGAAGAAGCAGAAACTTGGATTTCTGGAATGAAAAAAGTATTTTTACATCTATAACTATTCAAATGAATTAAAGACAAAAATGACAATCTACAACTTAATTGGGAAAGATGATATTTGGTGGCGTGACATAAAAAAGGTAAAGAACATTAAAGAACGTTACGTAACATGGAAACATTTTAGGAAATAATTTAAAAGAAAATATTTATCGGAACAATATTATGAGGAAAAATATAAAGAATTTTATGAATTGAGATTAGATGAAATGATGATGAAAGAACTATGTAGTAAGTTCCTAAGTTTATTACGTTATCTACCATATATTATTGATGAAAAAACATAAATTCAGCATTCTCTTTGTTTCTTACCTCTTATGTTTAAAGAGAGAATTGAATATGATAATCCAAAAACTCTAGAAGAGGCTACGAGAAAAGCATATTTCTGTTATAACCAAAATAAAAAAAAATGTGAAAGTATACCTCATTGGAAAAATAAAAGACGTGAAAGTTTTGAACAAAGAAAGAAAGGCACAAAATTTATAAACATTATGGAAATTATCAAGGAAGTAATTTTAAAAATAAACAGCAGAATCCCACTGCAATAAAAGAAAGAGAAACACCCATTGCTTATAATAAAAACACTGCACAAAGGGAATGATTAAAATGTTTGAAATGCAGTGAACCACGTTATTTTAAAGATTGTCCTGTAAGAAGGAAAAATATTAACAATGTGCATACAATTGAAGAAGATACTATTGTGGGAGATATAGCAAGGAGTATGCCCAGGCTTAGTGCAACTTTGGAGAACAGGAAAACAAATCATCAAACATCTATGGTCAAAATTGAAGATATGTTAAAAGATAAGGCAATCTCTATATTGATTGATTCAGGTGCAATTTTAAGTTATATCTCACCAAGAATTGTATAATTATGTAAGATACAGAAAAAATAAATTTGAAAAGTCTTAGTTAGTTCCACTTGCAACAGGCACAGAGCAAAAAGTAACTAGTTTTGTGAAAATTTGTAAATTTAATATGAATGGTTTAAAGACGCAAGCTGATTTAAATATTCTACTCTTAGGATATTATGATTTGTTGATAGGAATGGATTGGTTAGAGAAGCATAGAGTTATTTTAAACTGTTATGATAAAAAAAATTCATGTTTATACCAAGAAAGTAATACTATTGTCGTAAAAGGAATTCCAAGTAAAATCATTATAAGAAAAGTTTTAGCTTTACAAATGAAAAGGTTTGTTCGTAAATGTTGCAAGGAATTTGAATTTCACATAATAGATGATAGAGAATAAAATAATCAAGTCAAATTAGAAGACATACCAATTCTAAAGGATTTTAAAGAGGTGTTTCTGGAATAAATTCTCGTATTGCCTCTGAAAAGAGAAGGCACTAGCATCGAAAGTGCCATATCGTATGAATATCTTGGCACTTAATGAATCAAAATAAAAATAAAAATAAAAGAGTTGAGTGGTAAAAAGTACATCCAACCAAGTGTTTTCCGATGGGGATTAACAGTGTTGTTCGTAAAGAAAAACGATGGTACTTTATGATTATGTATATATTATAGACAACTAAATAAAATGACAATTAAAAACAAATATCCCCTACGTCGTATTGATGATACATTTGATCAGTTTCGAGGAGCAACAATATTTTCTAAAATAGACTTTAGATATGGATATCATCAAGTACAGATTAAAGATGAAGATATATTTAAGACAACTTTTAGAACTGTATGCGATCATTATGAATTTGTCATAATTCCCTTTGGGTTGACAAATGCACTGGAAACTTTTATGTGTCTAATGAACAACATATTAAGTAAGTATATAGATAATTTTTTAGTCATCTTTATCAATGACATATTAATCTATTCTAAGAAGAAACAAGGACATGAGGAACACTTACAAATAGTTTTACAAGTGTTAAGAGAACAACAATTATAGGCAATGGGTTCATTGTATCCAAGAGGTTCAATATATAGCACTCCAAATAGGCAATGGAGGGTTGAGTCCGAGCGTTCTCAAGGCATATGGAAGGCCAAGAGTTAAGATATTCAGGAATCTATGAGGAAAAATCCAAAAAAAAATTGGCTTTATGCATATTTCCCGATGTATGCAGGTTTTGGCTCAAACGTTGCATGTACACACGGGTATAGCTTTAAAAGTTGTGTATACACATAAACAAGTGTTTTTTTGATACCTTCTTGGGACATCAAAGTATAATATGAGCAAATGGGGTCCAAGAAGTCTGTAGAGGGACATGGAAGGCCATAAAGATGTGATATACCAAGTATGGTAAAATTAGCTATAACAAATACCCCCTAATGTGTGAGGTTAGAGGGGTAACATGATGGCCGAAATATATTATATCCATCTCAGAAGTGGAGTAATGAAGACCCATTTGGAAGAACCATCCACTCATCAATACAATACAATGATAAATCTCTGCATATGACTGCAAATATAGTAGTCCCGGATACATAATAGTATAATGGCCATGAATAGGCATGATATACAAATGTCATGTGTGGTCATCGCCATGTACAATATACAATGAGTCAATATCTCCATAATGGATGAAGATATCTGATAATATACTGGAATCTGGTCATGAGAGCTGACATCTCATAAATACTGGCACGATCAAGGAAGTAGCAAATGTGGAATGAGACCAATCTCAAAGGTCTTCTACGCAAACCATTATGAGTACATGTCCTATCATGTGAGCAAAGGTGTCGAGCTTGAACATGATAGTCCATCGTCTGATTGCCAGTCATTGATGTATACCATTAATAGATGTGATATATCCCATCGATAATGATAATGGGAATGAAGGTACAGAGTGAAATATAACAAGTGTAAATAGATGAGTTGAGGTCGAACACTTGAAAGAATACATCGATCAAGAGACATTGATGTATTCTCAAAACTGTCGATGGAGAGAGAACCTAGCACTGATGAATGTAAGTCTCAAGGAACTCAGATGGACACTAGACTCCTCTTCCAGAATAAATGATCCAAATTTGATAGAATGGAATTTGTTGGAAGGAGGGAATTAGGGCATCCCCCATCAACCAACACGAGGTACTCGAAAACGCTGGATAATGTGGAATAACTCAAACGAATAATATGTTCATGAAATAATAACTATACCGGGAATGGGCGACATGCAAAGTCAATATAATTGAGAAATGGATGACTCGGAATTAAAATTCCTTCAAACAAGAGCCTACAGCAAATGGTGACTAAAGGTAGGGAGCATAGACTTGATATGCAAACTGGGACATCTCTGCGACACAGGAGGCATTGACAAAGGCTCAATAGGGACTCAAAGCATAACCAGTCGGTGGAGAAAAACTCAGTGTAACAAGTACAACTCCTCAAGTCATACTAACAACCCAACCAATGGATGTGATATACAGTGCTCTGTTCGAAGGAGACATGACTTGACAGCTGCCAAAGATAATATCATTTATCATCCAAATTTTTATGTTATTTTATTTTTTGGACTTTTTCAGACTTGAAAAGATTGAAAAGGAATAAAATTTATTATAGTATACATCTAGGAGGAGACGAGTGTCGCAGGCAAGCAAACTAGCTCCAAGCAGTGGAACATACCTATGTTCAATGCAAGGAAGCATGTGTAGGATAAGGACACTTGGGTGAAGGTCTCCTCTTTCTAAGGGGTGATCAAGTTGCAAAGGATATAAAAAAGGCTCTACTTGGCTAGGATTGAGACAAGCTTGGGCTACATGGCTTATAACTATGAAGCAGGGAGCCAACATAAAGCTCAATAAGGAAAGAAAAATGCATGATGATGTAATTACAACTTGATATACACGGGAATCCCTACGGGAGATGGCCATCATACATTTCAAGAGGAGTATGAAGCTCTTGCTCAAGGACATGGTAGGACTAATAAGGGACTCCCAAACCTAGAAGAATAATCTCAACATGGGTACCAAATGCAAAACATGATCTAACTAGGGAACCCATGTATAGGAAAACAACAATATGGAGGTTTTGTGACATCATGAAGTGGGTTCATACCTACGGTCAAGGTGAAATGGTCACAAGGCAATGCATAATGCAAGCAGATTTGAAGTCCTAACTTATATGCCAGTTCGACATTACACCTGTGATAGATACAAACAGGTCAAAGTATCAGTCAAAAAACACTCAAATTAGGTCCCTACACCACAAAGTTAGACCAAATAGTACAAACTAGTCAATAACGGTCCAAACTATAGAGAAGTCGGTCAAAATTTTAATTTTTTTTCTATAAAATAGTAAAAAATTTCATTTTTACCATACCATTTGGAATTTTACCGCACTTAGTCTTTTTGAACCATAAACTTGAGAATCTTATTCCAGGAGCTATGATACACGAAATCACAAATCGTTTGGATCAGGTAAATCTTCATGCCATTTCCTTTCATTTACATGCTTTTTATTTTTATTTTTAGTGATCAGATTTGATTTTCATGGAACCCCAAAAATGGTATTTTTGTCCCATGTGAAAAATCAGTCCATTTTCGTGTATAGGGCTCGACATACACAGAAATTCCTTTGATTTCCACATATGTACACAGTTGTCTACAGAACAGTCGCATATAAGGCCACGTTTATCAATTTTTGTGTAGGATGGTTCTTGAGTGGCGTGAGCGTGAGCATGAAGATGTTGATAGGGATGTACAAGGTGATTTAATGGCCCAACAAGCTTTGAGGGTTTTTGGTTTGTGTAAATTCAACCATCTTGGTATATTGAGGGCCAAGACAAGACTACTCAAAATGTTGGTAGACTACTGGGATCCTGACACAAAAACCTTTCAGATTAACAAGTTGCCTCTCAGCTTTGAGCTTGAGGATATATAATTCATTACCACACTATCCCACAGAGGGGAAGTATTCAACTTACAAGATCATGGGATGGGAGGTGGCCTCACAATAGAGGAATACATTGTAGTTTACTGCCTCACAGACATGGAAAAGGTTGGGATTCATATCCCAACGAACTTGATCCAAAACCTAGGCCTCAAGTGCATACTATTGGCACTCGACAGGATTGTAGGATTGGAATCCCTTCATCAAGATTTCACACCACTGATGTTCTATGCGGTGGAATGCAAGAGGCCCACCATTTATGATTGGAATACCTTGCTGCTCGAAAACATGAAACAATAGTTGAAAGACTGAAAGATGGGAAGAGTGATAAACTTTGATTTCGCAAGCATATTGAGTAACTTTTTATTTGAGCGCGTACCAGGGATAAGCCCAAGAGTGGAGATCACTCCTCAGGGTGATCAGAATCCAGCTCAGCTGCACTGGTAGAATGTGATGCAGAGACTAGGAGGGGGACAAGTGGCCAACCCCTACCCAGCATACTTCTTCCTTTGGTGGTGCAATCAGATCATAGCCATAGATGACTACCCCTATGAGGGGATATAATTCCATGGAAATCCTGACATGCCTATCCCACTGGGATCTGCATACGAAGACATAGGTAACAATCCTGACTCTATCTTGTTTCTTAATTATTTATTTTTTTTGTATTTCTTGATATAGTGAAATCAAAAGACATGTTTTTGTGCAATGACATATATTGATATTGGTCAT
>LPNX010300854.1:102613-165651 GCA_001517045.1 Pseudotsuga menziesii | reverse complement strand
ATTTGCTCATGTATTCTATATATTCAGAAGCCTATGTTATTACAGGGTTGGCTATTGTACACTCAGTTAATATAATTTTGTGTTACAGCTCCATATTCAGTCTCCATTGTTAATAATTTGCATGATCAATTGTTAATTGCTGTGAGTGAAATTAATCTACTGCAGGCCTGAATTTCTACAATGTATATGCATATGCTGGAGCTAGATGGTCATATGGCTTCCCTGGACATCATCGAAGGGGGAGAGGTGATGACATCATAGGTGTGGATGCAAAGAGCATGTTTCATAACATCCATACAAACTTTGTTCGGCTGACATAGAGAGTGTCCATGGCACAAGTCAAGGACTTTCCTGATTATATGCAGCGATAGGTGGTGGGTGTACCACGCCCATGGGTTCAATTATTCCAATGGCTAGCTATATTTGTCATGTCTTATATTGTCTAGTTCCTTGCTCCATAGGTTTAGAGACCTAGATGTAATTTTTGTTGTATTGACCGTGTAGTATATTTTGGTGGCTCAGAAGCCCCATTTGTATAATGACATTATGTATTATAACACCACTTTTTGGACTATATTTTAATGAAAAAGACTTATGATGATCGGTTATTTATATTTACATGTGTAATTGTGATGTGAATGCTTCATTGTGTGTGTATCAAATTCCAATCTAGTACGTAATTTGCATATGAATCAACAACTTGATTATAGTTTCTTGGAATGTGAATGTATCTAACATTTTTCAAATTGTCATTCTAACAACATTACTTGCTAGAATCTTCATAATAAAGTCGAATCTCTAATATGATACACTCCATTTAACTTTAATACCACTAACTGCGAGTGAAGATGCACCTCAAGAGATCGAATACCATGAGAAATTTCATCACGTAATAACTCAATCACAGTACTATATTCAGCAATATTGTTTGATGAAGGCCATAGACATACACCTCCTGAAGACAAAACTTGAATCGTAGGATTATAAATAACCCAAGAAGTCCAAGCTGGTTTTGAGTGTAGAAGATGGCACTATCAGTGTATCCTACATATACCGAATACTCTATCAACATCTGCCATAGAAAATGGAAGCAATTCAACCAACTTGATCACCACAAGAGAACCAAAACTACACTATGCAACTATACAATAATATACAAAGTACCATCCTTGTCTAAGAATTATGCACAGTATCTTTTGAGATAGAGCCCATTCCTAGGATCCTCCAAGGCTATCCCCTCATAATCCACTAGCTCATAGGCACCTTTCTCTAATACTCGCTTGACCACATAAGTCCCATGCCACATGGGTTTAAATTTTTCTTCCCCTAACGGTTCACTAGCTTGTTCATACAAGAGGACCAAGTCACCTTCACTAAACGTTTGAGGATGGAAAGACTTATCATACTGGGATTTAACACGATGCTTGTTTACCTCAAGAGCTGCCAAGGCATCTCAACGTTGCTCATCAAGTTGCTCTAAGCGGGTCAGACGCTCTTCTAATGCAGAAGTCTCTGGTAAAAGTTCCATGGCTAATTTCAAAGAAGGGATTTTGCATTCAATGGGTAAAACTGACTCCACCCTATGCACCAATTGATATGGGGAAAAACAAGTGGCAGCCTTGACCGCGGTTTGATAGGCCCACAAAGCAGAGTATAACATGATATGTCAATTGGTCTTGCTTTGCATGATGGTTCTTTTGAGAATGGACTTAAGGGACTTATTCACGACTTCAACCTATCCATTCGCTTGAGGATAGTAAGAAGAGGAATTGTCTTTGTTATACCCTAACTTCGAAGATAACTTAGTCATCATCTTGTTTTGAAAGTTCCTGCCATGGTCAGTGACAAGCTCTCTCAAGATATCAAATCGGGTGATAATCTGATTGAATATGAAATGCGTGGTTGTCTCACCATCAACTTTGATAGTGGGAATATCCTCTGAACATTTCATGAATATAATTAGCCACTATGATATGATGACTCCCCCCAGCCAAAGCTGGATTCCAATCCATAAAATCAACCCCCCATTTGGTGAATGGACCTCTTATCACGAATCTTGTAGATGCCCCGTGAGCTTATCCTGATCAGGACGACAGAGAAAAGGAATATAAAGTCATGACCTACAATATCTAGGCCTTCCGAAAGAACATGTATGTCACACGAGTCAAGGACACCAGCACTTTGGACCCAATGAAACAATAAGCCCAGGGAGCATCCCTAAGACCAAGAAACCCTAAAATTAAGAATATTGAATAGACAGGTGAGGGACACTTGGTTGAATCTCTTAGTTAAATGATTAATTAGAGTTTGAAATTAAAACTGAGAGATTTGGAGCATCCAAGTGAAAAGCCCCAATTTTTCCCTAGGGTTTAAGTAGGAAAATTGGGATCTAGGGGAAAATGGTGAAATTGAGTAAAACTAGACACTCATATTGGTTTTTGGGTGCAATATTAGGATATTGGAGATGTATAACACCCTGGTTTTAACCTCATTTGCATTAAAAATGTTTATGATGTATATATTCTATTTAATCATGGTGTGGAGCTAAAGGCAAAATCCCCACCATCGATTTATCATTTTATGTTCTGGTGATTAAAATCGTTGCCGAAGGTATATTTCATGCTGGCTGGTGCAATATAATTTTGACATCATGTAAATATGCAATTTAATTAAAAAACCCAATGAGCTATGTCTATGCAACAAATAATGAGATGGGGGCATGATTTTCCTAAGGATAAGGTGGGGTAAATATTTAATCTTTGGGGCCAATGGGGAAAATCCAAATGTCAATTGGAGAAACCATCAAACATTCAACTACCTTTCTTGTCTCATTCACCCAATCATTTAATTCTGCCAGAAATTGGTTGAAGTAGTTATTCCATGGGGATGGGAAGAGTATGGGCATGAATTTCGAATTTGGGGAAAACCCATTTTTGGGGAAAATCATTTTTTACTTTTGGGGAAAGAAAACACCCAAGAGGCATGCCCATTTGCCCACACACCCACATTCTTCATTTGCTCATGCAGGGAAATCTTGGGAGTTATTTTACCCTCATGTTTTTGCTCAATTTCCTCTTCTTGCATGCCCAAAAATATGTTTTTGGTGTTGTTCAGCAAGTGGGCAAGGGATATTTTCGTTTTGGGAGTTTATGGCAGTCATTTGGTTCCTGTAATGCCATAAACATCCTCAGAATTTGTGGGAAAAGGAGATTCACGTTTTTTGTGGTCTGTGGAGGTCATTTTTTCCCACGTGAAGCCAATGAACATTTCCTGAAATCGATTTTGGCTCCTAGAGCTGTTTTAACCACTTACCCTTTTTTATTTTAGCTTCTAGGATGTTTTTATCCATGCCTAACATGGTAATTGTGGTGTATTGAGTTCATTTTTGGCCACGTTAGGGACAAAACTCCCATGTGCAATCAAATTTGTTGTTAGGGGTTGTTCTTACCCTCCATGGCAAATCATCTTGTTGCCGAATTGTTGTCTCCATTTGCAAATCCATTTTTGGGGTTTCCCAGCATTTTTCCAAAGACCAGCAATTGGTATTTTTCTGTATGTGCACCCTTTCCTGGGTCTAAGTTGTTATGCTCTTTGATTTGGTCTGAATCAATTAAGAGTGGAAGAGGTAATTTTCCTAATAAATATAGTGCATGAGGAACCTCACTCAGAGATCTTGAGGGTTGATTATTCCTTACTGCACATCCTGAATAGCACTGGAAGGGAATACATAGCCTGAGGGATTGTACAACAAAGAAGGGGATGATTTCTTGTGTTGGGTGTGCATGTGTTAGAAAATTCCAGTTAGATCTTGTGCAGGTGTCCATAGCTCTATGGTTGAGCTCACTAGCTTAGCAAACAAGCTTTTCCATCCTCTTGGCAGTCTGATAAACCCAAACATAGCTTTGGCTTGACTGATTTTTTGGCATATCTTAGGCTATGTGTGAGTCTACTTAGTTTCCTTTTCCTTGGGGAATCATGCCCAGCTTGGGGGTGGAATTTTTGCCGAGAGATTAAGGAGAACACTAGCCTATGGTTCGGTGGAACGTTGCAGTGGCATAGCTGGTTGCGGGGAGCTTCATTCGAAGATAAGTATTCTAGCATAATTACCCATTCAACTGTATTGTTTCTGTGAATTATGATGAACATGTTAAATTGTGTTGAATGCTTGAATTAAATGTAATTTGACTATGTTGAATGTTAATTCTTTATGCATATGTGTATCTTGGGTTCAATGCATTTTATTTTACGTTTATGGGGCTAGTTCCCGGATATATAGTATGTCGGTAGCGTCCTCTTCATCGATCGAAGGGTCGGGGATTTTACAGTGTAGTATTAGAGCACACGTTGCAACATGGGCCTCAATGGGCCATGAAGAAGTAGTGACAGAGGAAGGTTACCCTCTACCCCAGCAGAGGAAAAATGTGAAAATTAGGAAGAATTTCAAATTTTCAAAAAAAAAAAATCAAAGTATGGGAAATATCGGATGACTTAAGCTGAGTCAATCCGATATGTCGGATGACTTAACCTGATTCCATCTGACAAAGAAACCAAGCAAAGATAAAACTTTGAAAATTTCCTAAGTTTGAAATTTTTCGAAAGGTCTCAGTTGGGGGAAGTTGAAGGTCTCGACTGGGTGGAACTGAAGGTTCTGGCTGGGAGGAGCCGAAGGTCTCGGCTAGGTGGAACCGAGGTGTCGACAAGGCTCGCCAGAAGGGAGCCGACACAGCGAAAAAAAGAGGAAGAGGAGAAGAAAATTTTGAAAATTCTTTTAAGTATAGGAAATCTTGCAAAAAAATTTCCTATGGCTCTCGGGGGAAGCTCTCCAAGGCATCTCAGATAACTTTCTGATGTCTCTCAAAAAAAAAATTCCGATGGCTCTCGGGAGAATCTCTCTGAGGCATGTCGAATAACTTTTCGATGTCTCTCGGAAGAAGTTTTTCGATGCGCGTCGAAAGAGAAAAGAAGATCAACCCGATATGGCGTCGAGTGACAAAGAAAGATTGATCTGATGTGCATCAAAAGATGGATGAAGATTGATCCGATGTGTGTCAGAAGACAAATGAAGATCGATCTACCGAGGTGTTGGAAAAAATTTCAACAGTGACCTGATACATCAAATGACTTGTTGGGAAGGGATCCGATCGGATGGAAAAATCTGAGTTTTTCAGTGGGATTTTTTAGTGGAAAAGAAGGATTCCAGTGGGATTTACAAGTGCTGAAAAGGTGAAAAATGGAAGCGATCTTATGCGCAAGATTGCACGAAAATCAAATATTTACAAAAAAAAAACAAGGGGGAAGCCCCCTTGACCCCTATCGTACCCATGGGACTGGTGTTCACGGTGAAAAGAAAATTATGTGATTTGACAAAGTTGTCAATATATGATGTTCCAATGCAGGTAAGTAATTATGAACTCATGAGATTGTTATGCCTCTAATAGTTTTGTTTATTAACAAATTTTGTAGAATCATAGTCACCTTCAAAGGAAACATTCTGCATAGAGAAGTTTCAAAAAAAATTCATTCTTGGTTGGACCAAGATGAGAATCGATGACATCAATGATGCACAAGACCCCTATGAGTTTGAGGAAGTTGCTATGGGAGAAAATGTCAGAGTTGGAAATGACGAGATGGAATCCAATGGGAGAAGATTTCAAGATACTACCCCATTTTTGCAGCCATCATGAAGAGCCTAAGGGTGGATTTGCAAAGTTGCAGAGAATACAATGAAAGGATGCTTAAGGCTCAAGAAGATCAAAATCAGATAAATGCAGCAATACTATAGATTTTAACAGACATCTAGGGACAGATAAACTCTGGGCATCAGACAGCTAATCTAGAAAGAAGAAGGAGTAGTGCCAAGGGAGATTCCTGTAAAAGGTCCCATGTCTCTAGGAGGGCTTCCAGGGATGGAAGTGTTTGTGCCAGAAATTGTTTCTAAGGCCAGAGAAACAAGCCAACACACACTCAAGATAAAATTCAATAAAACAGATTAGGTTTAGGGTTTCTGCAATGTTTTAGTGGTTGTAAACTTTTGGAGAAAGACAGGGAATGCATTCATAAGAAAAGTAGTAACTAAATCATAAACAGAAGATGATAAAGATGCATAATATATCACACAAGATCCAACAGAAACACTATGCTGATGTTCATTCATAAAAGACAAGCATCACCAGCAAATACACATAAACCAGTAATGAATATATCAATTAAGAAACTAAACAAGTTCAATAATGAAGCCAACATAGAAAACTGAAGGGGAAAAATGTCATATATCTCATAGCTTCATCACCAAATGCATATAAGAGTCTTGGTACTTAACTCCTAAACAAGTCTGAAGACCTCCTATAGCTCCCAAAAATCAGAACCCCTCTAATGACTTCTAAAACTCTCTAAATACTACTTTTACAAAAACAGTTAGGTATCAAAAACCCTAACTCTCTTCAACTACTCGATAGGATAAAGTAAAATTTAAAATATTACAAAATGTGAAATTTACCAAAAATAGTAAATCACTTAACTAATGAGTTTCTGAAAAAGATAACAAATAACTGAAATGAACAAGTGACTCATAGCTCTTTTGCTGCCTCAGCTAGAAGAGAAATGCCATCTAATGCTTGAGTTTTCTTCTTAGCTTTCTTCTTCTCCTGCTCCAGGTTAGTTATCTATTTGGTGAGCTTCTTGTTTTCCTGCTGGAAGCTCTTTACTGTCTTTTCCAACTTTGTACAGTGCATGTCAGTAGTTCTTTTTCTTTTGAGAACCTCTTTGGATACTGCTGTCAGCTCCTAGAAATGATTGTTGACATCCTGTAATTCTTCTATAATCCCTCTCTCAACCTTCATCAACCCATCATTGACATCTTGCAAGTATTTCATATGATGTTTATACTGTTGAATGACTTTCTGCAAGCTTTCTTTATCTATGGCAACTGACCTTCCTGTCATGCTTTCTTGTTCAAAACTAGGGATCTTAGGTATGTTTGCATCCTTTATTAACAAGTCTGTGAAATCAGCAGGAATACTAGGGTCTTTCAAAATTCTTGCTTCCCTAAGTATAAGCTCATCTTCTTCTTCCCATTCTTGATTTTCAACAGGAGAAACTTTAGCTTTTTCTTCATGCTGCTGCTTTAAAAGTTTATTTTTTATTTCAAGAATTATTGCAGAAAATTCAGACTTGGGCTGCCTTAACTCTTTTACAGACTGTGACAATCCTTTGACCTTTGCAGGCTGAGAAGAAGAAGGTTTAGCAACTGATTTTCCTTTGTTTTTACTGTCCATTTTACCAATTTCTGTCTCTTCATTTGAGGTAGTATCAATCAAGACAATCTCTTGTTTGGAATTCAATTTTGGATGAAGCAACCTCTTCATATTCCATCTTAGTTTATTTGTTGGCCTGGTTTTAGGCCTCCAATATGGGGTTATCATCCTTTTCTTCTTCTTATTAGATTTGGCTGCTTTGATCTCTGAAGTGAAGAATTCTCCACAGGTTTCATGCTTTCCTTCTGCTTTATCAATGGGCTGATATTCTTCCAGTAAATATCCCTCATCATCTGAGAGAATGGTGAGTGGAATTCTCTGTTGGGTTTGAAAATCATCTTCAGGCATAGCCACCTTTTCTATAACAGCAGCTCTAGCTTCTTTGGAAACTGCTGCTGGTATCAACTGTTGCCTAGGTTGCAATTCTTCTTCTGAAAACAGTGAATATCTACCTATAGTACCAACTAAAAACACCTTGGGTTTACTGTCAACCTCCACATGCTCTGCTGCCTTCTCAACTTCAACATCCTCCTTGTCTTCAAGTTTAGCTTTCTGACCTAATTTCTTCATCATTACCTTCCCCTTATCTGCTTTCCTCTTAGGCTGCTGATATTCTTGTTTTACATGGAAACCTGACCAAAAAAGAAAGAAGTCCCAACTTTACCTTCATGCTGCAAAACAGTGTTAATAATCAACTTAATTAGCCCATGATGAAATATCGACTGAGAGGAATGGTCCATATGCCCTTTGACCCTGCTAGCCATTTTTTGCAAGCTCTTCAATAGGAAAAATGGAAGGTTCATCTTGGACTGTCCCACCATATGTTGCAAAAACCTGAAGTGATACTTAAACACATAAGCATACCTGCCCTTGCAAGTAATATAACTCTGCAAAATTCTGATTGGTTCAACCCATTCCTTTCTGAAATTTTGAATAAGAATGCCTTTATTCCAGTCAGGAGTGACATTTGGTAATAGGTATCTCTGAGGATCAAAGGTAAAAGGCAGTTTCTTAAACCATAATTCGCCTTCATTCTTAACCCCCGTGGCTTCTGCAATTAGTTCTACTGTCAGCTTGAACTTAAGGGTATCAAAGGTCACCATGTCATCTTTTAAACACTGTGCAAACTTACAAGAAACTTCAGCATTATACCCATTTATTCTTTTAAAGAATTCAAGCCAACCAGCCTGTTGGAATAATTCAACACATCAAGGAAGTTTTTCAATCCAACCTATATCAGTAGGTTCAGCTCTGTTAATTTTACCACTCTTACCACTCTTACCCATTTTTTCTTCATAAACTGGAAACTGTCTGGCTTCTTGGGTTCAATAGATGATCTAGTAATTGATTTTCTATCTCTCGAACCTCTCAGGTTTCAATGAGCAATACCTTATGACTTTCTTTACTGATCCATTTGTTTTCTTGATACAGGCTAGGTTTTGTTTACAGTCACAAGAGACTTAGATCATTTGAAGTATTCTAGATTCTTTACTACCACTGATAACTGTCATTCCATTTAATTATTCTTATGACTGTCCATCTCCAGCATATAGAATGAACCTGTGTATTAGTACTCATAACCTGCCAGAATCATGTATAAACCATCTCTGCACAAAAAGAGTATTACATGAAGAATCACAACTGTCAACTTTTAGACTAAACGCAGCCTGTTTATAGGTTAGATGAGAAGGTATATAAAGGATAAACCATCTTAAACTTAATCCATTGTAGCTCAGTAATCTCAGGTATCAAATTGACAGTAGATCTTCCTCTGTTCTCAAGCCTTTAGCTCTTCGCTGCTTCTTTTGGCTTTCAAAAAAAATAAGCTTTAAAACCTAGAAAAATTAGGTCTTTAGGATATCTAGGTTTTTAAACTGTGTCAAATGTACATTTCCTTCATCTCATGTTGTACCAGTAGCAGTATTAAATTTGAACCATCATAACATACATTGTATTTCAACCCAGCCTCTTTCGAACTTCAACAAATGAACAGTTCCAACATAAAGCTATTTTTCAATCCTCCACTCAACAGAACCTCTCAGAATGGCTCAGGTAGTTATTTTTTTGGTCGAAATTTCATTTGAGTGCATAATTTATCATTTCCCTTAATCAAATTTGATTGAATAGTTCCCAGCGAAAAAACCCCAAATTATCAGTTATAGTGGCTTATCGTGAAATACCTTCAAATTAATCAACTGCAGTGGTTTAAAATCATGACCTGAGTGTTCAACTTGATCACCTTGACTGTACAGGTGTCCTTCAGGATGGAATTTAAGTGGTAGCAGCAAAATTAGGAAGCCCTAACTTCTCGTGAAGCCTTAAAAACCTCTCTCTGTTCTACTGCGGCAAGATCCGGTTTTTTATCGGTTGTGGTTATTCCACTAAGTCCTTCATCTTCACATGTGCATGCAAGTAACCACTCATTTCACATTAAACCAACTCTGTGCTGCTTCCTGGCATGATGGGATGTGTTTAGTTAATGATGGCTAACGATTTCTCCCATGAACTGAAACCACTTGTTCTCATGCTGATTCCTGAGATAGCACGTAGCAAACTCTCCAGAACACGTGATTAGTCATTCATTAATTCGAAAACACACCAAATTTTGCTAAAAAATCGGAAGAATTGAGGGCCGCGATATTGTTGTAGCACGCCTTTGTAAATTTCGAGCTCCAGCTCTACAAGAATAATTTTAGTGCTATATTCTTGTTGTTTTTCAGCTTTTTGTCATTTTGCATGCAACTTAAAAGTTGTTTGAACTATGAGTTATACTCAAGATGCTATTTGTGACCACATCATTCAATAATATAACCTTTTAAAACCCTTTAAGACCTAAGGGAGGAAAAAACAAAATAACTCTAAAGGCAAAAAAAAACTTAAAAATTAAAGTAAATACCCAAAAGCTCCTATAGTAAATGAAAAGATAAAGTCAAAGAAATAACAAAACTTGATCAAAAAGGTAATCGAACATGAAAAGGTAAGAAACAAATTCCTGACATAACATCTGGCTCCAGCTGTGGGATGAAGTCCTCCCTGTGAGGCTTCAAGAACCTGTAGACTAGTGCCTTCTGTCTTTTATCTACCTGTCTGCAAAACTTCCATTGGGCTATGGAGTCTTTATTATACTTCACTCACACCGGTATGTACAATGACAAGTGAAAATGCTCTTATAAACTATAGAAATGCTTGAGGAATTTCCCATTAACAGGGTTGGACAACTCCTCACCTTCCAAGGACTGGAAGATAAAAGTATTGTTCTCTAAAACTTTTGATACCAGAAAAGGGCCAAACCAAAGATTGTCAAACTTATCATGCTTACCCTTTTGTTCTTTTCTTGCATCCCACCTTAGAACCATCTCACCCACTGAGAAAGTATTTTCTTTAATGTTCCTGTCAAACCTGTTTTTAATCTTGGCTCTGTACAGTTGTGCTTTTTCATCCACCTTCTCTCTACTTTGCTGTAACTCTATCATTTCAAAGATTCTCCTCTGCATATCATTTGACTCCTCTTGAGAATTATGGAGAAACTTCATCACTGGGATCCCCAATTGAACAGGGAAAACTTCTTCTGTACCATAAACTAACTAATAGGGAGAAGTTCCAATGGCTTGTTTCACTGTGATCCTATTAGCCCACAATGCATATTTCAGCATTGAATCCCATGATATTTTGTTATGCTTGAGCAGTTTCTTGATGCTCTGAATGATGTTCTTGTTAGAGGATTCAGCCTGACCATTTCCCTGCGGGTAATAGGGGGTTGAATGCTTCAATATGATGCCATTTCTTTCACAAAAGGTCACCATTGCTCTGGATTTAAAAGCCTTTGCATTGTCTGTTATTAATCTCTGTGGACAGCCAAACCGGCTCAGGATATTTTCTTCAATGAAATCCATGATTACCTTATCTATAGCATTCCTTGTAGGAATGGCTTCCACCCATTTTGCGAAAAAATCTGTTGCAGTGAGAATCCAGTGATGCTGTCCTGAAGATGCTGGATTTATTTCTCCAATAAAGTCCAGACCCCATTGCTGAAAAGGGGCATTGACTGCAATAGGTTTCAAAGGAAAAGACAATAATTTCTACTTACCAGCAAATTTCTGACAAGGAATGCAGGATCTTACCTGCTGGTAAACATCTGTGAACAAGGATGTCCAATAATATCCAGCTCGTAAAATTTTGTAAGCTGTTGCTTTCCAATACTTATGCCCTCCATAGGCACCTTCATGGGATTCTGAGATCACTTCTCCTATTTCAGATTCGTCCAAACATCCAAGCAAGATACCCCCTATATCCTTCCAGAACAATTGATCTTCTACGAAACAATACTTAGTAGCTTTGAGTTTCAAAGATCTAGCAGCCTTCATGTCCAAATGCTTAGGACATTGCAGAAATAACAGAAAAGGAACAATGTCTGCATACCAGGCTGATGATGAATAAAAGTCCATGGTCTTTTTCTTTTTCCATAAGTACTGGAGCTTCTTCAGGAACTGATTCTTCAACCATGACATGCAATCCCAGAGCCTGACAATTTGATTCAGCCAATAGCTTGGCTAAACCTTGTCCCTTGACAAGTTTGGTGGGTCTGATTTCCACATCATACTCCATAATCTTTGCAATCCACCTGCCTCTTTTACCCTCACTATCAGGCTGTGTTAAGACATATTTTACTGCAGCATTTGGAACAAATGAAATAAATTTTGAGTGCAGGACATAAATTCTAAAAAAATTTAAAGCCTTCACCAGAGCATAAGCCTGCTTTTCCAATATACTGTACTTCAGCTCAGAATCCCTAAGAGTTTTACTGAAAAAGGCAATAGGCTGTTCCAATCCTTCTTTATTTTTCTAAACTAAGACTGCTGCAATTGTGTCTTCTGATGCAAATGAGAAAGTAAGGAATTCTTTGGTAAAATCAGGACTTACCAATACAGGTGCTTCAGTAAGAGCTACCTTGATTTTCTCAAATGTAGCCTTTGTCTCAACAGTCCACCTGACTTCCTAGTCCTTCTTCAGTATGGCTATGATCTGTTTAATAGTCTCAGCAAAATTGGGAATGAACCACCGCAGAAAAATAATTTTGCCAATGAATGATTGAACATCCTTTTTGCTCCTGGGTAAACTAATCTTCAGTATAGCTTTCACTCTTTCAGGATCTATTCTGATGCCATCAGCAGACACAAGGTGACCAAGTAGTTTACCTTCTTGCACAGCAAAATGTGATTTTTGGGATTTAGGGACAGTCCAAATTTTCTGCATTTTTGGAAGGTCTGCCTTAAATGCTTCAGATGCTCATCATTTGACTATGAAAAAACAGTAATATCATCCAAATAAATGACCACAAACTTATATTTTTCTCCAACAAAGGCAATGTCCATTTCTCTCTGAAATGTTGCTCCAGCATTCATCAGGCCAAAAGGCATCTTGTCATACATGAATGTCCCCCAGGGGGTTGTAAAGGTTGTCTTTTCCTTGTCATCAGAGTGCATAGCAATCTGATTGTACCCTGAGAAGCCATCCACCATAGAGATCCTCTGAGCTCCAACTACTTGTTGCAATACCTGTTCAATCTTAGGAAGAGGATAGTTGTCTTTTAATGATGATCTATTCAGATTTCTGAAGTCAACACATAATCTGATTTCCCCATTCTTTTTTCTAACAGGAACCAGATTAGCAACCCAGGAAGAGTACCTAAGAGGCACTATTATCTTTGCATCTAGCAGCTTCTTTACTTCCTTTTCAATCATAGGAAATAAAGCTAGATTGATCCTTCTTAGTTTTTGTCGGAAAGGTTTAACATTAGGCTTCAAAGGAACCTTATGCTGAATGATTGCTGTATCATAGGTTCGTAGTTCTTCATAAGACCAGGAAAACACATCTACATGCTCTTTTAACAGTTTGATATATCTATTTCTTTGTTCAGCTGTCAATGATTTAGAAATTTTGACCATTCTAGGGTGTTCAGCTATACCAATATTGCACTCTATCACATTCTCTTCTGAATACTGAACAATAGGCTTTGAAGGTGTATCATCCTTTGTAAATATTATTTCGAGAGGTACCAAACCTTTGGGGATGAAGTTACTCTTCAATTCAATAATATTATGACCTGCTATCTCTTCTGCAGCAATTTCATCCAGCTGTTCTTCTTCATCATCCTCATCCTGATCAATTAAGGAATTTGAAAAATCATCTGTAAGTTCAATAAACCTTTTAATATCAGTATCATCTTCAAATACTCTCCACTGTTTTACATTATCAGGTACAAAAGGCCTGTACCTTATTTCAATTGGATACCTCAACTGAGTAGTCTTAGGAATTCTGAAGTGTGTGGCAGCTAAAGCCAATGAATCTACAGTCTGGTTGTAATCCCTAGGAATATAGGTAATATTAAAAGCTACAAAATAGTTTTCAAGCATGTCCCATACCTCATTCCAGTAAAGCTTCAACAAACCCTGCTTCACTTGATAGTTGTTCTTCACTTGCTGAACAACTAGTTCGGAGTCACCAAATGCAGCAATCTGTTGAATGCCTAATTCTTTAGCAGCCTTTAATCCCAGTAGCAAAGACTCATACTCAGCAGTATTATTTGTAGTAACAAATTCCAACTTGTACATGAGCCTCACTGTTTCACCTCCAGGAGATTTGAGAAGAACTCTAGCTCCAGCCCCCTCTTTGCATGAGGATCCATCAAAATACAATTTCCACAGTGCATTTTCTTCATTTTTACTGTGTTTTACTGGCTGTTCTTTTTCCACTTGTAACAGACCAGCAGAATTATCCTCATCACTGAAATGCAACATACATGTACCAAGATATTTATCAATAGAGTACAGTGGGTGATTAGTGGGATTCTTGTCATCTGTCACTATGTAAGCAAACTGCAGCTCTCTATACAGTCTTCTAGTTTCTCCACCGAACACTGGAATGGTGGCATAAGAGAGGTCCATCTGTAAGGTTCCCCCAACCTTCTTAGCCCATGACCTAGAAAGAAGTAAGCCAAACTTTGGTGTAATGTCAGCTACTACAACATCCATTATCACACTCTTCATAGGCAACTGAGCTAGGCTGACAACCATATCTTTAATTACTCCTAAACACTTCACAGCTTGGGAGTCAAAGGCATATAGATCATGGTAAGGTTTGGTGATACTGAGACCCGGGGCTTCCATCACAGCTTTTGGCATCAAATTGTGGGAGGCTCCTGAATCTAAAAGGAAATTGTGGATCATTTGATCATGTACAGTCAAGGTGACATAAAAAGGGGGTGAAGCACCATCCTCATTTTCAGTTTTTTCAGCTAGGGATGATCCAATGAAGATTCTAGGGTTTTCTTCCTGCAAATTAACTGTATCTGAAACAGGCTGATTACTGGGTACATTCATCACTTTCAGGACTATTTCTTTATATGAAGGATTATTTATTAACTCAGTCAAAGGTACAGGGATATTTAACTTCCCTAGTTCATTCTCCAAACTAAAATTCTGGACAGATTTGTTTACCTCTTCAATTTCAGCATTCTTATTTGATTTTTCTGCAGATTGCTTCTTCTCTATGACAGGATCAGGTACTTGTTTAGCAGGAACATCTGCAGCAGGAACATTTGCTTTCTTCTTCGGGGCTTATACCACTTGTTTTGGGCCTGATCTAAGATTTATAGTCTTCTTAGGTCCACTCTGATGAACAGCAGTAGTTACAGCAGTATTTTCCAAGCCTAAATCATCTTCAGTTTCAAACATGTCAGCATCGTAGTATTCTGAATTCAGAAAATATTCTTCAGTAACAAAACCTGTAGACAATCCATCTCCAAAGTGGTTCATATCCTGATCAGTCTCAGTCTCTTCAAAGAGTAGCTGTTCATCAACTTCTTCTTCATCAGCTACATTATTTTGAAGAGGTGGGGGCACTCTTTGATCCTCATTCTCCCTCCTTTCTCGCTGGATATCATTGTTCCTGCGCTCTCTTAGTATAAATCTGGGAGCAAATTGCCTTCTGAACTGATTCTGGTTATTTGGATTCCTTTCAGTTTCTGGAGCAGGTTTGCCAGAATTATTTTCAAGCTCTAGTTTATTCAGTTTGGCAGTGAGAATCTTCACTAGCTTAGCCATCTCATCTATCTTGGCTTCAGCAGACTGAGGAGCAACACTTCCTGAAACAACTTCCTTCTTTCCTTTTCCTTAATAAAGTAGCTGGGCTGTTTCTTTCTTAAGTCTGTTTGAAGCCAGCAAATTGGACTCTACCTCCAATGCTGCATCTTGCATGTTCAGCAAGGTGATAGGTCTCCTTTCTCTAAGTAATAAATAAAATTCGTGATCAAAGGCATTTGCATAGGTAAGTTTAGCTGATGTTTCAGGAGGCTTAATTTCTGTTGGAATCCTACTATACATTTTTTTAAACCTTTTGGAAAAATCTGCAACAGTCTCCTCTTTTTTTCTTCTGAGAGCTCCAAACTCAGTTATATAGTAGGTGTGGTCCTTTGTGTCTCCCCATTGCCTCATGAAGAGATCACGGAGCTCTTCAATTATAGTGATTGATTTGGCAGGAAACTCTCTGAACCATTTCCTTACATCCCCATCAAGGCTCTGAATGAATACCCTCATCCATACATCTTTGACCTCAATGTTTTGATTGTCAGCATAACTTAGGAAAGCCTCCCAATGTTCTTCAGCAGTGGTTTCCCCCTGTCCATTGAACCTAGGCATATACTTTTGGTAATCACCACCAGGCAATACATGTAAAGGCTGAGGTAAGACTAATGGTGCATACCTAGCTACAACCATCCGGTCCATCATATCCATGGGAGGGTTTTAGGCTTCCATCTTTGGACTGACTGTCTTTGCAGATGAAGAAGCTTGACTAGAACCTGACTGCCACGAACTTTTACCTAATTTCAGTTGAAAAAGAGGTATTTTACCAGGAGAGGCAGCTTTGGCTTTCCTAAAGGATTGAGGATTTGTAAAGATTTGAAAAGAGCTATCAGGTATAGTAGGCTTGATCTAAGGTGAGGTTTCAGCTGAATGTAATGAAGCACCCAACTAGTCAGGGTCACAGAGGGCTGATAAAGATTGAGACCTTCGGATTTTTCTTGTTGTTTTCAATATTTGTTCAGGGTCTAAAACCCTTGAATATAATGGTGAAGTAGGTCTGCTCCTGGTTCCCACTCCTCTAGAAGCCACTGTGACAACTTTAGTGAAAAATTAGCCTTCAAAAAGTGCTGGTTTAAGTCCACCTCTTAAACCAGTAAAATAGATGAGTATCCCAGGGAAGATATGCTTCAGCTTCGTCCTCGGCAACGGCGCCAACGATGTTTGTGCTAGCAATTGTTTCTAAGGCCAGAGAAACAAGCCAACACACACTTAAGATAAAATTCAATAAAATAGATTAGGTTTAGGGTTTCTGCAATGTTTTAGTGGTTGTAAACTTTTGGATAAAGACAGGGAATGCATTCATGAGCAAAGTAGTAACTAAATCATAAACAGAAGATGATAAAGATGCATAATATATCACACAAGATCCAACAGAAACACTATGCTGAGGTTCATTCATAAAAGACAAGCATCACCAGCAAATACACATAAACCAGTAATGAATATATCAATTAAGAAACTAAACAAGTTCAATAATGAAGCCAACACAAAAAACTAAAGGGGAAAAATGTCATATATGTCATAGTTCCATCACCAAATGCATATAAGAGTCTTGGTACTTAACTCCTGAACATGTCTGAAGATAAAAGCAGTCTGAAGACCTCCTGTAGCTCCCAAAAATTAGAACCCCTCTAATGACTTCTAAAACTCTCTAAATACTACTTTTACAAAAACAGTTAGGTATCAAAAACCCTAACTCTCTTCAACTAATTGATAGGATAAAGTAAAATTTAAAATATTACAAAATGTGAAATTTACCAAAAATAGTAAATCACTTAACTAATGAGTTTCTAAAAAAGATAACAAATAACTGAAATGAACAAGTGACTCATAGCTCTTTTGCTTCCTCAGCTAGAAGAGAAATGCCATCTAATACTTGAGTTTTCTTCTTAGCTTTCTTCTTCTCCTGCTCCAGGCTAGTTATCTTTTTGGTGAGCTTCTTGTTTTCTTGCTGCAAGCTCTTTACTGTCTTTTCCAACTTTGTACAGTGCATGTCAGTAGTTCTTTTTCTTTTGAGAACCTCTTTGGATACTGCTGTCAGCTCCTAGAAATGATTGTTGACATCCTGTAATTCTTCTATAAGCCCTCTATTAACCTTCATCAACCCATCATTGACATCTTGCAAGTATTTCATCTGATGTTTATACTGCTGAATAACTTTCTGCAAGATTTCTTTATCTATGTCAACTGACCTTCCTGTCATGCTCTCTTGTTCAAAACTAGGGATCTCAGGTATGTTTGCATCCTTTATTAACAAGTCTGTGAAATCAGCAGGAATACTAGGGTCTTTCAAAATTCCTGCTTCCCTAAGTATAAGCTCATCTTCTTCTTCCCATTCTTGATTTTCAATAGGAGAAACTTTAGCTTTCTCTTCCTGCTGCTGCTCTAAAAGTTTATTTTTTATTTCAAGAATTATTGCAGACAATTCAGACTTGGGCTGCCTTAACTCTTTTACAGACTGTGACAATCCTTTTACCTTTGCAGGCTGAGAAGAAGAAGGTTTAGCAACTGATTTTCCTTTGTTTTTACTGTCCATTTTACCAATTTCTGTCTCTTCATTTGAGGTAGTATCAATCAAGACAGTCTCTTGTTTGGAATTCAATTTTGGATGAAGTAACCTCTTCATATTCCATCTTAGTTTATTTTTTGGCCTGGTTTTAGGCCTCCAATATGGGGTTACAGTCCTTTTCTTCTTCTTATTAGGTTTGGCTGCTTTGATCTCTGCAGTGAAGAATTCTCCACAGGTTTCATGCTTTCCTTCTGCTTTATCAATGGGCTGATCTTCTTCCAGTAAATATCCCTCATCATATGAGAGAATGGTGAGTGGAATTCTCTATTGGGTTTGGAAATCATCTTCAGGCATAGCCACCTTTTCTATAACAACAGCTCTAGCTTCTTTGGAAACTGCTGCTGGTATCAACTGTTGCCTAGGCTGCAATTCTTCTTCTGAAAACAGTGAATATCTACCTGTAGTACCAACTGAAAACACCTTGGGTTTACTGTCAACCTCCACATGCTCTGCTGCCTTCTCAACTTCAACATCCTCCTTGTCTTCAAGTTTAGCTTTCTGACCTAATTTCTTCATCATTACCTTCCCCTTATCTCCTTGCCTCTTAGGCTGCTGATCTTCTTGTTTTACATGGAAACCTAACCAAAAAAGAAAGACGTCCCAACTTTTACCTTCATGCTGCAAAATAGTGTTAATAATCAACTTAATTAGCCCATGATGAAAGATGGACTAAGAGGAATGGTCCATATGCCCTTTGACCCTGCTAGCCATTTTTTGCAAGCTCTTCAATAGGAAAAATGGAAGGTTCATCTTGGACTGTCCCACCATATGTTGCAAAAACCTGAAGTGATACTTAAACACATAAGCATACCTGCCCTCGCAAGTAATATAACTCTGCAAAATTCTAATTGGTTCAACCCATTCCTTTCTGAAATTTTGAATAAGAATACCTTTATTCCAGTCAGGAGTGACATTTGGTAATAGGTATCTTTGAGGATCAAAGGTAAAAGGCAATTTCTTAAACCATAATTCGCCTTCATTCTTAACCCCTGTGGCTTCTGCAATTAGTTCTACTGTCAGCCTGAACTTAAGGGTATCAAAGGTCACCATGTCATCTTTTAAACACTGTGCAAACTTACAAGAAACTTCAGCATTATACCCATTTATTCTTTTAAAGAATTCAAGCCAACCATCCTGTTGGAATAATTCAACACATCCAGGAAGTTTTTCAATCCAACCTACATCAGTAGGTTCAGCTCTGTTAATTTTACCACTCTTACCCATTTTTTCTTCAGAAACTGGAAACTGTCTGGCTTCTTGGGTTCAATAGATGATCTAGTAATTGATTTTGTGTCTCTCGAACCTCTCAGGTTTCAATGAGCAATACCTTATGACTTTCTTGACTGATCCATTTGTTTGCTTGATACAGGCTAGGTTTTGTTTACAGTCACAAGAGACTTAGATCATTTGAAGTATTCCAGATTCTTTACTACCACTGATAACTATCATTCCATTTAATTATTCTTATGACTGTCCATCTCCAGCATATAGAATGAACCTGTGTATTAGTACTCATAACCTGCCAGAATCATGTATAAACCATCTCTGCACAAAAAGAGTATTACATGAAGAATCACAACTGTCAACTTTTAGACTAAACGCAGCCTATTTATAGGTTAGATGAGAAGGTATATAAAGGATAAACCATCTTAAACTTAATCCATTGCAGCTCAGTAATCTCAGGTATCAAATTGACAGTAGATCTTCCTCTGGTCTCAAGCCTTTAGCTCTTCGCTGCTTCTTTTGGCTTTCAAAAACAATAAGCTTTAAAACCTAGAAAAATTAGGTCTTTAGGCTATCTAGGTTTTTAAACTGTGTCAAATGTACATTTCCTTCATCTCATGTTTTACCAGTAGCAATATTAAATTTGAACCATCATAACATACATTGTATTTCAACCCAGCCTCTTTCGAACTTCAACAAATGAATAGTTCCAACATAAAGCTATTTTTCAGTCCTCCACTCAACAGAACCTCTCAGAATGGCTAAGGCAGTTATTTTTCTGGTCGAAATTTCATTTGAGTGCATAATTTATCATTTCCCTTAATCAATTTTGATTGAATAGTTCCTAGCAAAAAAACGCCAAATTATCAGTTATAGTGGCTTATCATGAAATACCTTCAAATTAATCAACTGCAGTGGTTTAAAATCATGACCTGAGTGTTCAACTTGTTCACCTTGACTGTACAGGTGTCCTTCAGGATGGAATTTAAGTGGTAGCAGCAAAATTAGGAAGCCCTAACTTCCCGTGAAGCCTTAAAAACCTCTCTATGTTCTGTTGCGGCAAGATCCGGTTTTTTAGTGGTTATGGTTATTCCACTAATTCCTTCGTCTTCACATGTGCATGCAAGTAACCACTCATTTCACATTAAACCAACTCTGCGCTGTTTCCTGGCATGATGGGATGTGTTCAGTTAATGATGGCTAACGATTTCGCCCATGAACTGAAACCACTTGGTCTCATGCTGATTCCTGAGATAGCACGTAGCAAACTCTCCAGAACACGTGATTAGTCATTCATTAATTCAAAAACACACCAAATTTTGCTAAAAAATCAGAAGAATTGAGGGCCGTGATATTCTTGTAGCTCGCCTTTGTAAATTTTGAGCTCCAGCGCTACAAGAATAAATTTAGTGCTATTTTCTCGCTGTTTTTCAGCTTTTTGTCATTTTGCATGCAACTTAAAAGCTGTTTGAACTATGAGTTATACTCAAGATGCTATTTGTGACCACATCATTCAATAATATGACCTTTTAAAACCCTGTAAGACCTAAGGGAGGAAAAAACAAAATAACTCTAAAGGCAAAAAAAAACTTAAAAATTAAAGTAAATACCCAAAAGCTCCTATAGTAAATGAAAAGATAAATTCAAAGAAATAAGAAAACTTGATCAAAAAGGTAATCGAACGTGAAAAGGTAAGAAACAAATTCCTGACATAACAGGAAGGAATACTTGATAATGGACTACTAGTGGGTCATCTAATTCTGAAAAACCCAGTGGGGATTCAAGATCTCCATCTCACAGGAACAAGAGGAGAAGACATTACAAGAACAATTCACAAGATGAATTCAAAAAGGCAAGGCCTCCTACTTTTAATGGTGAGGTCAAGACTGGTCAAGAAGCTGAGGCTTGGCTTCTTAGGATGAGGAAGTATTTCCAAGTTCAAGACTACTCCGAAAATATGAAAGAAAGGGTGGCTGTATTCAATTTGAATGGAAGAGCATCCATATGGTGGGAACACCACAGACAAGTAAAGAAGGTTAATGAAAGAAGAATGGTGTGGAAACAATTCAAGAAATACTTCAAGTAGAAGTACCTCTCTAACAAGTACTATGATGATAAGATTAAAGAATTCTATGAGCTAAGATTGGGACAACAAACCATGGAAGAGTATGCCAATAATTTCTTGGAGCTATTGAGGTATGGCAGGTACATCAAATATGAAAAAGTGAAAATCCAACGTTTCCTGAGTGAATTGCCTTAGTCTTACAAAGACATAATTGAGTTTTATGAACATAGAACTCTTGAAGAAGCGATAAGGAAGGCTAAATATTGCTATGAGCAAAGCAAAGGTAAACTTGATTACCATCAGACATGGAAAGACAAGAAGAATGAGAATTCTGACCAAAGGAAGAAAGGTTTCAAACCTTCTAACTTCAGGAATCAGCAAAAGCAACCGTTCACAAGCTGAGAAGCAGCCAGCCAGAGTGATGGGAGAAAATCCTAGAGATCCACAGCAGAGTAGAGAACCTATCCAATGTTGGAAATGTGGAGGAACCCACATGTGCAGGAATTGTCCACTCGAGAATGAGAGTGTCAGACCATCTTACAACATTCAAGAAGCAGAAACAGTGGGTCAAGTAGCAAGGGTCGTCCCTAGGATTTATGCAGCACTGGAGGACCACTAGGAAGATTACCAATCAACTGTGTTTGAAGTTGCAGGTAAGATTATTGAGCAATCTGTTTCTATTTTCATTGACCCTGGTTCTACTCACATTTACATTACACCTAGAGTAGTGGAGATTTGTGCCTTTAAGAAAGTAAAGCATAGAAAATCTTGGTTAGTTCAGCTAGCTACTGGAACTAAGAGAAAGGTTAGTGAAGTGGTAGAGAAATGTCTATTGGTCATGAATGGATTGGTCATTTGTGTAGATATGAATTTTCTACCACTTGGTTCCTATGAATTTCTCATCGGAATGGATTGGTTAGAAGCTCACAGAGTAAATCTTGACTTTTATAATAAGGCATTTGAGTGCTTAGATGAAGAAGGAAACTCAAGGATTGTGAAAGGCATTCCAAAGGTGATTTCTGTGAGACATATTTCAGCAATGCAGTTGAATAAGTTCTATAGGAAAGGTTGTCAGTTGTATGCAGCTCATATTTTTGAGGAAACAAAGAATGAAACTCATAGGTTGGAAGATGTTCATGTGTTGTAGGAATTTAGGGATGTGTTTCCTAATGAGATTCCAGGGCTTCCTTGAAAGAGGGACATTGATTTCACAATTGAACTTGTTCCAGGAGCAGCACTAGTGTCCAAGACACCTTACAGAATGAGTACACCTGAGATGCTAGAGTTGAAGATACGACTGCAGGATTTGTTGGAGAAGAAGTATATCAGGCCGAGTGTGTCTCTGTGAGGAGCACCAGTTCTGTTTGTAAAGAAGAAATATGGTACACTCAGGTTGTGTATTGATTACAGACAATTGAACAAGGTTACTGTGAAGAATAAATACCCGTTTCCTAGGATTGATGACCTCTTTGACCAAATGAGAGGAGAAAAGGTATTTTCCAATATTGACTTAAGGTCTGGTTACCATCAGGTAATAATAAAGGATGAAGACATTCATAAGACAACCTTTAGAACAAGGTATGGACATTACGAGTTTGTAGTGGTACCATTTGGTCTCACAAATGCACCATCTACATTTATGTGCCTTATGAACAATGTCTTTAGCAGATAGTAGGACAAGTTTGTTCTTGTTTTCCTTGATGACATTCTTATTTATTCTAAGAATGAGGAAGAGCATGAAGAGCATTTGAGATTGACATTGCAATTGCTCAGGGAGCATTAGTTGTATGCAAAGCTGAGCAAGTGTGACTTCTATAGAGATAGAATTCAATATTTGGGTCACATTATCTCAGAAGAGGGTATATATCTGGACACTGAAAAGATTGAAGCCATTATGAATTGGCCTACTCCAAGAAATGTGACATATGTAATATCTTTTATGGGACTTGCAGGATACTATAGGAAATTGATTGAAGGATTCTCCAAAGTTGCACATGCCATCACTTCTTTGCAAAAGAAGGGGATAAAGTTTGAATGGACATCGAGGTGTGAAGGAACCTTCCAGTAGTTGAAGACCCAGAGAAAGATTTTGTGGTGTGTACCAATGCATGCGGACAAGGGGTTGGAGGAGTCCTTATTCAAGACAACCACATGAAATGTTACGAGTCAAGAAAGCTGAAGGAGCATGAGAAGAACTATGAAATTCATGTTCTAGAACTTGCAGCCATAGTACATGCTCTCAATATGTGGAGGAAATACTTGATGGAAAGAATATTTGAGTTAACGATAGACCATTGTGGTCTGAAGTATTTATTTGATCAGCCTACTCAAAATGCTAGGCAAGCGAGATGGCTGTAGTTTTTATGTGAGTTTGATTTTGAAATCAATCACATAAAGGGAAAAGAGAATAAAGTAGTTGATGTGCTCAATGGAAAGGTGTAGGAAATGCATGTTGCATGTCTTAGTATTTTCCAATCAGATTTGAGGCAACAGATTGTTAGTCATATTGTTGAAGATGAAATGTATGTACAGGTGAAAGACAAATTGCAGCAGCAAAGTCTTGAGAAGAGGTATGAGGTATATAAATTGGAAGAAGATGGACTTCTTACTTATAAAGGTAGAATTTATATTCCAAATGTAGCAGATATAAGGAGAGTTGTTATGGATGAAATCCATCAAGCTCCATATTTTGGTCACCCAGGATATCAGAAGACAATTGCTACAACCAGAAAGCAGTACTTTTGGCCAGGAATAAAAAAGGACATGGCTGAATATATTTCAAGGTGCATGAAATGTCAGCAAGTGAAGGTCGAGCATAAACACCCAGTAGGTTTGTTGCAACCTTTTCCAATTCCATAATGGAAATGGGAAGTTATTTCCATGGATTTTATTACAGGATTTCCAATGACTTGGAGACAGCATGACTCCATCATGGTCATGGTGGAAAAGTTGATGAAGGCAACACATTTTATACCGGTTAAGTCTACACATAAGACTGATGACATTGAAAAGATATTCATGAAGGAGATTTTCAAATTGCATGGATTGCCTAAGGAAATAGTCTCTGATAGAGATGTCAAGTTCACTTCCAATTTTTGGAAGGGGTTGTTTGCAAATTTGGGTACAAAGCTAAACTTTTGCATCGCATACCATCCTCAGACAGATGGATAGATAGAGAGATTTAATATGGTGCTTGAAGACATGCTTTGCATGTATGTGATGGACAAACCAACCAAGTGGGAAGATTACTTACACTTGGTATATTTTGCTTATAACAATGGACAGCAAGCATCCTTGGGGATGAGTCCATATGAAGCTTTGTATGGAAGGAGATGTAGGACACCGATGACTTGGGATAATCCAGTGAATAGGGTTGTGCTTCGTCCAGAATTGCTAAAGGAGATGGAGTAGGAGGTTGTAAAGATTAGGTAGAATATGAAATCAACTCAGGACAAACAGAAAAACTATGTAGATAAGCATGGGGTTAACACAGAGTTCAGTATAAGGGATCATGTTTTCCTCAGAGTGAGGGCAAAGAAGAGTTCCTTGAAGCTTGGAAGTTGTGCTAAGTTGTCACCAAGATGTTGTGGGTCATTTGAAGTGCTTGAAAGAATAGATCCAATTGCATATAGACTTTCATTTCCTGCTAGCACTAGAACTCATAATGTTTTTCATGTTTCCTTACTTAAGAAATATGTACATGATCCTAACCATGTGATAAATTAGGATGTCATTCAAGTGGAACCTGAGGGAGAGTTCCAAATTGAGCCAATGTGCATCCTTGACAGGAAGGTTACATTGCTCTGGAACTGAGCCATAGGGCAGGTAAAGGTGCAATGGGAGCACTATGGTCCTGAATAGGCTACGTGGGAGCTGGAGGATACCATGTGATTGGCACATCCATTTTTGGTCAATTCTATGGAGCACTGAGGCGGTACCAGTGTAGCATTTTGTTCAATTTTGTAAAGCACTAAGGATAGCGGTGTTGAAGGGGAAGCGGAATGTAACACCCCGGTTTTGACCCCGTTTGTATTAAAAATGTATATGATGTATATATTGTAATTAATCGTGGTGTGGAGCTAAAGGAAAAAGCCCCACCATCGATTTATCATTTTATGTTCCGATGATTAAAATTGTTGCCAAAGGTATATTTCATGCTAGCTAGCACAATATAATTTTGACATCATGTAAATATGCAATTTAATTAAAAACCCCAACCAGCTATGTTTATGCAACAAATAATGACATGGGGGCATGATTTTCCTAAGCATAAAGAGGGGGAAAATCCAAATGTCAATGGGAGAACCCATCAAACAGTCAACTACCTTTCTTGTCTCATTCACCCAATCATTTAATTCTTCTAGAAATTGGTTGAAGTAGTTATTGCATGGGGATGGGAAGAGTATGGGCATGAATTTCGAATTTGGGGAAAACCCATTTTTGGGGAAAATTGTTTTTGACTTTTGGGGCAAGAAAACACCCAAGAGGCATGCCCATTTGCTCACACACCCACGTTCTTCATTTGCTCACGCAGGGAAAGATTGGGAGCTATTTTACCCTCACGTTTTTGCTCAATTTCCTCTTCTTGCATGCCCATAAATCAGTTTTTGGTGTTTTTCAGCATGTGGGAAAGGAATATTTTCATTTTAGGAGTTTACAGCAGTCATTTGGTTCCTGTAATGCCATAAACGCCCTCAGAATTCGTGGGCAAAGGAGACTCACATTTTTTGTGGTCTATGGAGGTCGGTTTTTCCCATGTGAAGCCAATGAACATTTTCTGAAATCAATTTTGGCTCCTAGGGATGTTTTAACCACTTACCCTTTCTAATTTTTGCTTCCAGGACGTTTTTATCCATGCCCGGCACTGTAATTGAGGTGTATTGAATTTGTTTTTGGCCACGTTAGGGCCAAAATGCCCATGGGAAATTGAATTTGTTGTTAGGGGTTGTTCATACTATCCTTGGAAAATCATATTGTTGCCGAATTGTTGTCTCCATCTGTAAATCTATTTTTGGGGTTTCCCAACTTTTTTCCAAAGACTAGCAATTGGTATTTTACTATATGTGCACCCTTTCTTGGGTCTAATTTGTTATGCTCTTTGATTTGTTTTGAATCAGTTAAGAGTGGAAGAGGTAATTTGCCTGATAAATCTAGTGCATGAGGAACCTCTCTGAGAGATCTTAAGGGTTGAGTATTCCTTACTGCACATCCTGAATAGCACTGGAAGGGAATGCATATCCTGAGGGACTGTACAGTAGAGAAGGGGATGATTCCTTTTGTTGGGTGTGTATGTGTTGGAAAATCCCAGTCAGATCTTGTGCAGGTGTCCATAGCTCTATGGTTGAGCTCACTAGCTTAGCAAACAAGCTTTTCCATCCCCTTGGTAGTCTGATAAATCCAAACATAGCTTTGGATTGACTATGTTTTTGACATATCTTAGGCTATGTGTGAGTCTGCTTAGTTTCCTTTTCCTTGGGGAATCATGCCCAGCTCAAGGGTGGCAGTGTTGCTGAGAGATTAAGGATCACACTGGCCTATGGTTGGGTGGAACGTTGCAGCGGAATAGCTGGTTGCAGGGAGCTTCATTCGAAGATAAGTACTTTGGCATAATTACCCATGCAACTGTATTATTTCTATGAATTATAATGAACATGTTAAATTGTGTTGAATGCCTGAATTAAATGTAATTTGATTTCGTTGAATGTTAATTCTTTATGCATATGTGTATCTTGAGTTCAACGCATTTTATTTTATGTTTATGGGGCTAGTTCTCAGATAGATAGTATGTCGGTAGCATCCGCTTCACCGGTCAGAGGGTCGGGGACCTTACAAGATGAAACCAACAATACCCAGTTTACAGTTTGTGAAAAGGACCACTTTCCCCAAGAGGGGTGTTTTCCCCTAGTATCTTGCCAGTGCTTTGAACGGGTAAACCGAGTCTAATTAAGCCAAAAATTTAAATATAGGGGTTTTATGTTAAACCAAAAGTGGGTTTTTAATTTATCTCGCCACAAGCTAGAACTCATATATCTACGAAATGAGGGTTTTAATATTATTGAATGATGAGCAATGCATGTACAGAAAATAAAAGAAGAGAAACTTACCTGAGAGACGTACTTGGAACTTGTAGATGGATTGAGAAATGATGAAGAATTCCAATATCCCATCAAAATGAACTTTCTCGAGTAAGATCTTGATGTTTTTATGCCATAGCCAATCACCCTTGCGACCCCTTCAACCTGCCAGATCAGAGAAACATCAATCGACCAAACAAACGAATGAGATCTGCAAAACACAGAAAGGAAAAGGGAATAAAAAATCATTAAAAATAAGATACTCCCTAGACCAAACACCCCAGATCTGAGACGAAGGTGAGTTGCCCCACAAAAAATCCCTCTCTCTCCTAGAGCGCCTCCTTTTCCTGCAAATGAGATGGGTAAATAAAAATGCAATATCTATCCCAAATGAAGCACAGTATGGAAGAATAACATTGCTATTCATAATATCAGAACATCCACAAGTCACACAAAAAAGTAATCCCAGACAAAAATCTCTTTATTGATATTTCGGTGACAAAGATCATGAATTACAATGGGGGCATCCCCTCTCGTAAATTGTTTGAGAGATACATAAAACATAACTCATTATATCATCTGACGGTTGAGATTATAACATCATCAACAGTGGAGATCAAAATACATCAACTAATCCATGGATCAAGTGACTAAGTCAAAGAGACAGAGCACTTTGCTCAAGGAAGCCCCTCTAAAGTGAAATTCCACAAACATAATAAGATATGACAATTTAAATCATAGGAGGGGGTCACTAGGGGCTTAATTCACCCTAGGCCCCTTTACAACTTCATAATACAAGATATAACAATGAAATATATCAATAATGAATTACAAGGGGCGCCCCTTGGGGGTTTTCCTCACTGGCTGAGCCATAAATAAATAATCTAGACATCTACTAATTGAAGACTCTTGAAGGAATGTTTGGGATGTCAAGAAACACCATCTGTCAAATTTCCAAGTCATTTCCCTAACCCAGGAGGCCAAATCAATTTTCTAAGTGAATTTCTAGTTCATTTTTTGTTGGCACAATCTCTAGAAACTGATAAATCCATCATAACTCACTTCAGGATGAAAATTGGGGGAAAATGACTGCTATGGATGATATAGAGACATAGGATAATGGTATAAGTTACTATTCATACCCCCTAGAACACTGCTCTACTCTAGGAGAACCAAACATACTGCCATCCAGAATAAAAATAGATCATTTGACCAATAATTAAGTGATAATAATCACTTTTTTGGAGAACCAGAGCCAATCTCTAAAAAATGAAACTACAATATTGGTCTTGGGCATGTTTTGAACAAATATAGACCATGTTATATTTTTGAGTCATTGCCTTGGGAAACGTGATTGACATGGTCAAATGGGTTGACTAGGTCAAAGTTCCCAAAATCAAGGTGAGATAAGATGCCAATATAATCCTGCTACATTCCAAGGTAAGACATGTTCCAATGGTGTATATCAAAATGAAACTTGAGTTAGTTATTCATAATCATGGTGACCAATAATAATAATAATAAATATACCTTTGCTTCTGAAAGATCTTAGAGTCTTCTGGAAATTGCTTGCTCATGCCATACTTACAAAGTGTAATCAATGTGCTATAGATGGGTGATGATGGAGGAACCAAGCTAAGAAAAATGGGAAATGAATTTGACTTAGTGATATATCCGACCGATAACCAATATACTCTACCAAGGTGACATATGCATGACAGATAGCAATAGGGGAGCAAGTTGCCTCACAGATGGGTGAAGTACTTAGGTATGCTTCCCTTAGACTCTAGAAAATTTTCCTTTGCAACTTTATTACAAATATAGGTCAAAATTCATAGGTAGGTACCCTAGAAGACTTTTGGGCTCCAGTATTGACAAGGAACCAACCTTTCTAAACTAGTCTCACTCTGTGGCCCTATGGGGACCATTGAGCCGAACACTATACAAATAGTGAGTGCTCATCCTTTGACCATTGACCTTTTCAATACTTTTCACAATTCATAAGATGGTATAAATCCTATAAGAGCATGTGCCCTAGAAAGTCTTCTGGGATTCCAGTAAATGACTAAGGCCTAGACCCATTTCCAACGAGCATTCCATAGCCTCGACGGGTTTGCCTCTCCCTGGAGCCCCTGTGGAGGGAAAATTGAGCCTTACACTATACAAGAATGAGTGCTCAAATTATTGGCCACTAAATACCTTTTTTCAATATTTCATACTTTCGCATGCTTTATATATAGATTTTATGCATTCCGATGCTTTAGTGTTTAGAAACACTGTTATGGTGGAGCACTTGTTTTGAGTACTTAAGGAGAACAACTCTGTGAACCCATACACACTGGCCAAGACACATACTTCATAGCCTGAGACACATAGAAACATGGAGTCTATCATACATAGTGGTCAAAGGGGAAATGGTCTTATGTTATGGAACCAACCTAGCACTAAGGGTTATATTTTGTTTGAGCATGGCACGGGAAACAGTCTTCACATTGGATTCCTTGATCAATCATAACATAGGTTAGAGAAATATAGAACATATAAGTATAGTTCACCGCAATCATCTTAAAATGACAAGAACAAGTGGTTGGGATACATCACAAAGAAAAACTAAACCAAGGAAATATACCTAATCTCACCGTGTATACCTGTCTCCAACAGATAAACCCCTCTGTGAATGTGTGTACAAACTCCTGATCTGCTGCTCTACTCTAATGAACTAGATGATCACCAAAATCATCTCAATGGACTCCTAAATCTCATTCCTAGAAAGGAAAATATCAAGAACAAGGCTTATAAGTGGAATGAAGCTGTAGAGATCCATGTTGATATCCTATGTTAAAGTATTCCGAAATAGAAAAAGAGACAAGTCTGCATGATGCATCATGGAATCCTTATTGAAAATGTATATGTGATAACAACTGGCTCCATTTGGGACAAGTTCTCTAATGAAGAGAGTGCTTGAGAACCCTAGATATATCTTGTTCATAGCACCATGAGCAACATGCAATCTAGCATATCTAACATTCTGCTTCCTCTCCAAGAATTTACCTATTGTCTACACATATGGAAGCAAGAACTACCGGAGCAACATGTATGGGAAAAAATATATGTGTAAAAAAAAGACATGAAATAAATTATGAAATATAAATTCTAATATACTCAATTTAAATGTAGAACAAAAACAAGTACTGAAAATAGAAGACTCATGCATCAATCAGACAGAAGAAAGGCTCAAAATACTGCTCAAATGAGCTTATTTCATCCTACCTACTCTACTCTAACCAATTAGGTAAGTGCTAAGTAAAATCATAGATCCAATGTAACCACTTGCTAGAATGATCGATTGTTCTTTCTTTACAGTTAATGACCCAACAATCCAGAGATGGTTTAGAAGGAACGTTAATGAGAATTTAAACCATTCTAACTTGTTGTTTGAAATTCAAAGAAAGATATGGAATGAAATCTGCCAAGGATGAAATTGACTTCTGAGAGCCTCATCCATAAAGATAATGATAGGATCATAAAAGGAATGTGAGCTTGTTCTTGATGGAAGAATACAATATGACTCATGATTCAGCCACTTCAAACAATTCTTTGTTTTCTCCTCTACCCTACTAGGACATTCAGTTATATTTACTCCAGGAAAAATGGAGGAACCAAATGGGTACAAATTGTAATTTAATGAAACTGTGAATGCGATAAAACCCATTTGTTGCTTAAAAATGGAGAAAAGATGAAATTTATATTTATGTGACCATGCTCAAAAATCCTAACTAAAAATTTCAAAAGTAACAGCTTTATTAGAACACAATCCCATACAAGAGTATTCGAAATGTGGGAATGGGAGGGTGGTTTGAAAATTTTCTCCCAGATGACCTGGAATAATTGATCTTCGAATTTGACAAGATTTTAATAAGTTCCCCTTCTATATCAATATCAAGGTTGTAATCTTTAAGGGTTGATATTTAATCATTATCGCTCTCTTGCATCGAAGAGTCATTCAAAGGCATGTCCGCTGTTGTATAGGGGAAGGAGGAATCAATTTGATGAGGAAAATTGCCAGTTATCTCATTATGGTTATTGTGATCATCTTTATCAGATCGATCCTCAACAACACAATCATTATTGGGATGTATGTATTTATCAATGCTTTTACCCCGTTCTTCTCTTAATAACTTAGTGAACATGTCATAACCAGTGATGGATCCTGGTCCCAACTGATATAACCAAAAATCAGCATTACCTCCTAAGGATTCACATAGAGCTTGCATATACACATATTCATGCTCTGCTCCCATGGTTTCCATATAAATCCAAAAATCATCCAAGTGAATTTCAATTGATTCGATTCAATTTTCAAAGAAACGAGGCAACCCTTCACTGTATATTTTTGACATAAGATGAGGTGCCTCATAGACTTGGGAGAAGTCAAAGCTGGATAAAATTTGTTTTTTAAGTTTGATTGGATATTACTTGACTTCTTTGAAATATTGGAGGAATAAATTCGAGTTCATTGTGACTTATGGGATGGGTTCGCATCTCAGTGGAGTCACATTATGGAATCTCCAAGTGAACGAATTGTCGTGTTCACCAATGGATAATGTCGTAGGAGAGGTGAGTGAAACACATGCGATGATTATAAAAATTAAGAAAAATAAAATGTGATCACTAAAATTAAACCTGATGTGATATGAATGATAATAATATAAATGCATTCACAGACACCGAAGGTAAATATGATGAACCAAGGTAAGCCTCTACCTCCCCAGTAACGGCGCCAAAAATGTTATCACAAATCTTATATATGCCCCGTGAGGTTATCCTATTCAATATAGTAGAGGAAAAGAATCTAAGGTAATGATCTACAATATCCAGGACTTCCTAAAGAACTCAGATGTCACACAAGTCAAGGATACCGACACTTCGGACCCAGTGAACCACTAAGCTCAGGGGGCATCCCTAAGACCAAGAAACCCTAAAATTAAGGATACTGAATATATAGGAAAGGGAAACTTGGTTTGATCTCTTATTTAAATGATTAATTAGTGTTTGAAACAAAAAATGAGAGATTCGGAGCATCCAGGTGAAAAGCCCTAATTTTTCCCTAGGGTTTATGCAGGAAAATTGGGATCTAGGGAAAAATAGTGAAATTAGTAAAAATGGACACTTAGATTGGTTTTTGGGTGCAATATTAGGCGATTGGATATGAAACCAACAATACCTAGTTTGCGGTTTGTGAAAAATACCACTTTCCCCAAGAGGGGTGTTTTCCCTTAGTAATTGGCCAGTGCTTTGAATGGGTAAATGGAACCCGATTAAGCCAAAAATTTAAATCTAGGGGTTTTATGTTAAATCAAAAGTGGGTGTTTAATTTTATATCTCGTAGCAATATAGATCTCATAGATCTATGAAATGAGGTTTTTAATATTATGGAATTATGAGCAATGCATGTACAGAAAATAAAATAAGAGAAACTTACCTGAGAGACATACCTAGAACTTGTATATGGATTGAGAAATGATGAAGAATGTCAATATCCCATAAAATTGAACTTTCTCGAGTAAGATCTTGATGTTTTTATGCCATATTCAGTCACCCTTGCTCCCCCTTCAACTTGTTAGATCAGAGAAACATCAACCGATCAGAAAAACGAATGAGATATGAAAAATATGGAAAGGAAAAGGGAATAAAAAATAATTAAGAATAAGATACTCCCTAAACCAAACACCTTGGAGCCGAGATGAAGGTGATTTGCCCCACAAAAACGCCCTCTCTCTCTCCTAGCACGCCTCCTTTTCCTGTAGATGAGATGGGTAAATAGAAATGCAATATCTATCCCAAATGAAGCTCAGTATAGAAGAATAGCAATTCCAGTCATCGGATCAGAACATCCAAAAGATACACAGAAAAGTAATACTAGACAAAAATCTCTTTATTGATATTTCGGTGCCAAAGCTCATGAATTACAATGGGGGGTCCCCTCTCTTAAATAGTTTGAGATAGACATAGAACCTAACTCAGTTTATCATCCAATGGTTGAGATTATAAAATCATCAATGGTGGATATCAAAATACATCAACTCATCCATGGATCAAGTGACTAAGTCAAAGAGGGGGCACACTTTAATCAAGGACACCATTTTAAAGTGAAATGTCACAAACATAACATAAGGTATTACATGATACATCATAGGAGGGGGTCACTAGGGGATTAATTTACCCTATTCCCCTTTACAACTTCATAATACAAGACATAACAATGAAATACATCAATAGCAAATTAGAGGGGTCGTCCCTTGGGTGTTTTCCTCAGTGGCTGAGCCATAAATAAATAATTCGGACATCTGTTGACTGAAAACTGCTGGAGGACTGTTTGGAATGCTAGGATAAACCATCTGTAAAATTTCCAAGCCATTTCCCTGACCTAGGAGACCAAATTGATTTTCTCATTGAATTTCTAGTTCATTTTTTGTGGGTACAATAACTGGAAACTGATAAATCCATCATAACTCATTCCAAGTTGCAAACTAGGGAAAACTGACTACTCTAGATGATTTGGAGACATATGAGAATGGTATAAGTGACTATTCATATCCCCTGGAACACTACTCTGCTCTAGGAGAACCAAACATACTGCCATTTGGAATAAAAATAGATCATTTGGCCAATAATTAAGTGATAATAATCACTTTTTTTGAGAACCGGAGCCAGTCTCTAAAAAATGAAATTGCAGTATTGGTCATGGGAATGTTTCAAACAAATATAGACCATGTTGTATTTTTGAGTCATTTCCTTGGGAAACATGATTGACTTGGTCAACTAGGTTGACCAAGTCAAAGCTCACAAAATCAAGGTGAGATAACATGCCAATATGATCCTGCTACATTATAAGGTAATACATGATTGAATGGTGTATATCAAAACCCAAATTGAGTTAGTTATTCATAATCATGGTGACCAATAATAATAATAATAAAATATACCTTTGCTTCTGAAAGATCTTAGAGTCTTCTTGAAATCTGCTTGCTCATGCCATACGTACAAAGTGTAATCAATGTGCTATAGATGGTTGATGATGGAGGAACCAGGATAAGGAAAATGTGAAATGAATTTGACTGACTTTGACTCAATGATCTATCTGAGTGATAACCAATATACTCTACCAAGGTGACATATGCATGACAGATAGTAATAAGGGATGGAGGTGCCTCACAGATGGGTGAAGTACTTGGGTATGCTTCCCTCAGACTCTAGTAAGTTTTCCTTTGCAACTTTATTGCAAATATAGCTCGAACTTCAAAGGCAGGTTCTCTAGAATCCTTCTAGGATCTAGTAGTGACAAAGATCCAGTCTTTCTAAACTAGTCTCACCCTGTGGCTCTATGGGGACCATTGAGCCGAACACTATACAAAGATTGAGTGATCATCCTTTGACCATCAACGTTTTCAATACTTTTCACAATTCATAATATGGTAGTGATCCTACAAGATCAGGTTCCCTAGAAAGCCTTATAAGCTTATAGTAAATGACTAAAGCCTAGTCACACTGCTAGCGAGCAGCCCATAGCCCCAACAAGTTTTCCTCTCCCTGGAACCCCTGTGGAGGGAAACTTTGGCCTTACACTATACAAGGAATGAGTGCTCAACCTCTTGGCCACTAACTACCTTTTTCAATATTTCATACTTTTGCATCCTTTAGATATAGCTTTTATGCATTCCGATGCTTTAGTGTTTAGAAACACTGCTATGGTGGAGTACTTGTTTTGAGGACTTAAGGAGAACAACCTTGTGAACCCATACACACTGGTCAAGACACATACTTCATAGCTTGAGACACATAGCAACATGGAGTCTAGCATACATAGTGTTCAAAATGGGGAAAGGGTATTCAATCTCACTAGTCTCTATCAGTCATATTCATGGGGTAGAAACAAAAATCGATGAACTGGATGGACAGGAACAGATTTTATGGAACCAACCTAGCACTAAGGGTTATATTTTGTTTGATATTGGATATCTTCATTGTGGCCCAAGATTTTTTGTTTGTTTCCCTTCCCAATCCTAGCTTGAAAGAGATTTTTTTGGTTTCATCTAGATAGATAACGCCCCCTGCTCCTCCTAGGGGAGGGTCTCCTTGACTGACCCCATCGAAAAAATCCCAAGGGCATTTATTATCAAGTTCTGTGGGCCCTATTGTTCTCTTTTTTCCTTTATTGGGAGTGGACTAGTACTCTTGAGCCTTCTGCACCATCATGTTTGTTGTGATGTCAATGGGAGTCCATAGATATTTAAAAATGGCTCTGTTTTGAGTTTCCCATATGGTGTAGATGAAAAGAATAGGAAAAGCAATATGATTACTTATCGCTTTATTTCCCCACCAGTGTTGGGATTTATGTTCCAAGCTGCCTACTACATTGTCTATTCTTGCTTGGGTGATAGCCTTTGCTACATTGTTCCAGACCTATCATGCATATATACATGAGCCAAAAATGTGAGAAGTAAACTCTTCTCCTGATTTACACAGTGGACAAAAACCGGGCCCTTTAAATCCTCTTTTTCTCAGATTTTCCAAGTTGAGTAGCTTGTTATTTATTGCTAGCCAAAAGGTGAGTTTTTCTCTCAGTGGGTTGTTTGTTGACCACAACACCCCCCACCACCAAGCTTTGGGACCTTCAAATTTCTCTAATATTGCTATTGCATACCCTTTTTTGCAGTATAATAGCCATTCGTAGAGTTCCTTGTCCAAATCAGTTTGTCTTGATCCTCCTCATTAAGGTTGATAAAATTTGTTTCCAGGAGGTTAACATAAGAAACCCAGCTCTCTATTTCATCACCCACCAATCCCATCTCTTCAGCAGTTTTCCATCTCTGATGTGGAGACTGGAGATCCACTGAGGCGTGTGCTAGCTTGAAACATCTTTGTTCTCTCGGCTTATTAATGACTGGGAGGGGCAATTTGTAAGCTTCCCCAGCATCTTTCGAGGGATATTCTTTAATCCTAACACTCTTCCCATTGCCTATTTCCCAGGCTATCCAGTTTCCAATGAGGGGATATGCTAGCACTAAAGCCTTCCACCCTATAGACCCATTTTTGAAAGTCTTGTTTGTATATCTGAACCAATCTATCAGGGTCATATCAGGGCAGTACTTTGAGCATAAAAATCTCCCCCAGAGGGTTTCACTATTTTGAGCCAGCCTCCATAGTGATTTTGCTTCTAATGCTCTGCAGAAGAGTTCAAGGTTTTTTATTCCCCAGCCTCCAAGCACCTTTGGTAGGGCTATGGTTTTCCATTTGGCCAGGGGTATGCCTTCATTTTTCTTACTGGTTGTCAATAGGAAAGAGAAGCATTTTTTCCTGATCTTAGTTAAAATTCCTTTGGGGATGTAGACTATTGAAGCCCAATAGACCGGGATGCTCTGAAGAACTGCTTTTATCAGCACTAACCTGCCTCCTCTGGAGAAAAACTTATTAACCCAGGATGATACTCTTGCTTCAACCTTCTGATACAACCATATCCAGTCTTGAAATCCATAACTATTAGGGTTTAGAAATAACCCTAGTTACCTAAACCCATCTGTCATATTGGTGGTTGGGTAAGATAGGATTTCTTTGGACTATTGTAATAGGTCTGCAGAAAATCCATTGTGAGCTAATAAGGATTTGTCAGTGTTTACTAACATTCCTGTAGCCCTTTTGTACTTCTTAATTAAATCTGCAAACTCCTTCACATTTTCCTTAGTGCCTCCACCAAAAAGCAATACATCATCCACAAACGGAGTGTGTGTGAATTCTTCCTCTCTTGAAACCTTTATCCCTTCTATCTTTCCTTCTCTCTTTCCTTTCAGGACCAGTCTACTCAAATCATCTGCAACTATGAGAAAAATAAAAGGTGATAGTGGGAATCCTTGTCGAATTCCTCTTGTGGGTCTGAAGAAAGCTAATGGGGCTCCATTAATTAGAACTACAAGGGAATTAGATTGGATACATCCCATTATCCATTCTACTATTTCCTTATTCATTCCTATCTATATGAGGATGATCTTAACAAAAGTCCAATTTACTCTGTCATAGGCTTTGGATAGATATAATCTAAGAGCAAAAGCACTTTGTTTATCCTTCTTTCTGGAGTGGATTGTTTCCTAAGCCAAGGATACTACATCCAGGATTTTCCTATTGTGCAGAAAGCCAAATTGTTCTTCTGAGATTACTTTACTTAGGATAGGTTTTATTCTTTGTGCAATCACCTTGGCTATGAATTTATAAATCATGTTGCAGCATGAGATTGGTATGAAGTCATCAAAGGTTTCAGCCTTCTGCTTCTTCGGGATCAAAGTGATGAAAGTGGAGTTGATGCTCCCCGGAACCTTACCAGATTTCCATGACTCCTTAACCACTGCTAGGATGTCTTCCTTGATTAGGTCATAGAACCCTAAGAAGAATTCTAGGGTGAAGCCATCAGGTCCCGGGATTTCCCCTTTTGAAAAGACTGTAGTACTTGCTTTATTTCTTCCTCCAAAATGTCCTTGGATAATTCCTCATTCATTTCCTCTTTGATTGCTCTTGGGATTAAATCAAGAACCTCTAAGATCTCTGCAATGGGACATCCCTTTGGCTCTTTGAATATCCCTTGGAAGTGCTCAACAGCAGCTTGAATTTTATCTGGAAAGGATCTAACCATAGTTCCCTGGGATGACCTGATTTCATAGATTGTGTTGATGCTCTTCCGCTGAGATGCATATCTATGAAATAATTTTGTATTTTGATCCCCTTCCTTTAACTAAAGTGCTTTGCTTTTGAGTCTTCATTTCTGCTCTTCTTGAGTCAGTAGTAGGTCCTTTTTCCCTTCTAACTTTCTTAGGGCCTCTATCTATTCTACCATGAACACTCCTTCCACATTGATCTCCAAGATCCCTTTGATCACTGGAATCATCCTAACATGACAAGCACAGGTTTTTGAGATACATCACAGAGAAAAACTAAACCAAGGAAGTATACCTAATGTCACCATGTATACCTATCTCCAACTGATAAGCCCCTCTATGACTATGTGTACCAACTCTCGATCTGCTGATCTACTCTAATGAGCTAGATCATCACCAAAATCAACTCAATGGACTCCTGAATCTCAGTCCTGTCATGGAAAATATCAAGAACAAGGCTCTGAAGTTGAATGAAGTTATAGAGATCCATGCTGATACCTTATGTAAAAGTAGCTTGGAATATAAAAAGAGACAAGTCTACATGCTGCATCATGGAAGCCTAGATGAAAATGTATATGTGATAACAGAACCAATGGTGTTAATCGGATGTAATGGGGTAGGATGCGAGCACATGTTCTATGTAAACACCTGGAAAGGGTGGCACTGCTTGACCACATTAACACAATCCTTAAAGGTAAATGACCAAAAATATACCTCTCTCCAAATATTTTGAGCTGCAAAAAGCCTAGAAAAATGACCACCACATGCCTCTCCATGGAAATCATTCAACACAGACTCATCCTCTTCATGGTTTAAACATCAACATAAAATGGAATCAACCCCGCAATGATACAAAGTGTCACTGACAATAAGGTAATTATTATCTAAATGACGTAACCGTCGATGCTCATCTCGTGAAAGGTTAGAAGGAACCTTAAAAGCTTGCAAATAAACGATAATATCCCCATACCATGGGTCTATAGGTGAAATGAGAAAAATGTGCTCATCAACGAAAGAGTCCTCATGAACCTCCCTTCATCCAAACTAGGAAAATCTGATATAAGCTTCGCAAAAATTAACAACTTCTTCGAATTTTCCGAAACAAACTCGAGATCGAATTCTTGCAATATCACAATCCATTTATTATATTCCCCCCCTATCATCTATCTGGTGAGGACGAATTGAAATGGATTAATGTGAGCCACAACCAAATTTTGGCAAAGAATAATGTAATGCCTCATTCATTGAACTGCATAAATGATAGCTAGGGCTAGCTTCTCGACATGAGTATAACAAAGCTCCACATCAATGAGGTTTCAGCTAAGATAATAGATCACAATCTCTTGGAGCTCCTCATCCTCTTGAACCAAGACCATACCAATCATCTCTTGATACGTGGCCACATATATCCAAAAATCATGGCTATAGTCAGGTGTACTAAGCACAGGGGTTGATGCCAAGGCTTTTTTTAAAGCATCGAAAGACTCCTATGCTTTCTCATCCCAGATAAATGGTGTGTCTTTCTTCAATAAGCGCATGAAACCCTTAGACAAATCAGAAAAATTGACCACAAATATTCATTGGAAGTTCTCCATTCCTTGAAAACTCTGAAGATGTCTAATATTACATGGGGGAGACAATTGAAGTATTGCCTCAACCTTTAAAGGGTCAACCCAAATTCCCTCCTTAGAAACGATGAACCCTAGTACTCGACCTACTCTCACGCAAAAGCTGAATTTATGAGGACTTAACCGAATTCGATATCGACGACCTCTTTCAAAAACCAAGGGTGGATGGTCACGATGATCCACCCTCAAATGAGAGTGAGCATCTAAATCATAGAGATATACTTCAATCAATTTCTTAAGGTCATGAAAAGCAAAGGTCATATCCCATTGAAAAGTAGCTCTAGCATTTTAAGGTCGAAAGGCATTTTCTGCTATGAAAATGTACCCCAAGGACAAATGAAAGAAGTCTTATGTTGATCCTCAAGTTTAATCTGGATCTGATTGTATCTTGAAAATCCATCCATAAATTGGAACACCTCACTTCCCTCACACTCATCCAAAATATGATCAATAAATGGTGTGGGGAAGTTATCCTTAGGACAAGCTCAGTTCAGGTCTCTGAAACCAGTACATACACGAATAGTTCCCTATTTGTTGTCAACCAGAATGGAATTTGACACCAATTCAGTCAAGGGAACTAGATAAATGAAGCTACCCTTAAGCAATTTCTCTATCTATTCCTTAATAGCAGGTTCTTTCCTAGGATTCCTTGCAGGAAAACATTTTTGAAAAGGTTTAGAATCTGGATAGTTTTTAATCTCATGTTCAACAATGCGAGGGTCATATCCTGGAATTTCCTCATATGACCAAGCAAAAACATCTCAAAGTTATTTAAATATCTTGGTGTATGCTTCAACCTCATTAGGGGAACAATCCGCCCCAATGTATACATTCTCACTCTTGCCAGAAGTTCGAGAAATGTTGATAGGCATGGTAGGTGACAATTTGTCCATGTTCCCTTCGACAAACTTACTAGGAGCTCCTAATGGGACCATGGGCCTACCGAATTTCTCTCTAAATATCGCTCTATAATCATCACACTCCATACATTCAAGCCTAGAAATAAAGAAAGATATATGATGTAACTCTCCCCAAGTTTGTTCTACACCAGACATAGCTTCGACAATAGCTTCATCCGTTGGAAAAATGTCATCGAAGCAGTCATGTGAGTGAGATGACACAACTGCCCAAGTAGGAAGTGCATAAGGATCCTCCTCCTCTTCCCTTGAAGAGGAAGGAATAGGATCTACAACAGGACCAAGATTAGCTTGATAAGCCACCAATGTTGTAGATAACAACATGTTTGTCTTTGTAGGTTTAGGGTCCCCATCCGAAGTGCTCAGAGAAGGTAGAGTCCAAGGATCCTCCAAATGCAAAGTGCAAAAAGGAACTGAACTCAATGATGATGAAGCTCTACCAAGACATGAACCTATGGTAAGAATTGGTGCGGGACCATTTAAATTTCCCATCAATGACAGATACATTCCCACCCAAACACTCTAGGTTTCTGGCTGAGAGTTATCAATGCTTGGGATACTAGCTCCCGATGATACTTTCGTAGCAGGATTATCAAAATATTTTTTGTAGACCATAACAATCCTCCTTTCAAAAGGAAAACAAATCACTCAGAAGAGGGATGTCGCGGCCGCTTTCATATTATAAATCTAGTTACGTCCCTGCAAAAGGTTATAGTCGAGGGGTGCATCAACCACCTCAACCTCGATTGTCACAGTCTCCCCTCCCAATTGAACGTCAAGAGAAATAAGTATACCATGAAATCAAAAATATCTCCCATCAAAAGCAGTCAACATGGTTCTATACTTTGACAACGTAGGAGAACCTAAGCCCTTCCAACACGATAAATACATCACGGAAATCATAGCACATTCATCAATCATCGTGCACTTACTGGTGTTGTTCATACACTCTATGTGCACTAAAGAGACACATAGTAAGGTAAGAGAGGCTAGACTTCATGAGTTTCAAATTTAATCACTGAAGAAGAGTTTGAATCAACCACCCCAAGAGCAGACAACAAGGCTTTCCTCTGTGAAGGGAAAGTATAAAGAACTTCTAAAGAGGACATTGCACAAGGAGTCTGGCCTAAATCCTTAACAATGGAATAGTTTTGGGTGGCTTGGGCACTAGGATTGTTCCTTGAACACTTTAAGACTCCCTTAGGAATCTGAGGTGGAGCTTCAGGCTTGTCATTAGGTTTATCAATACACAAAGGGCTCTCTGGTGGAGCAGGCTCTTTCCTAAGGTCAGGTTGCGATGAACCATAATCTTTAACTCGCGTCACAACATTCTCATTGAAAATAATGTTGATGCAACCATGGCCACTTATGGTGCTCGGCGGGTTTTCACTCCCATCAGAAGAACTTCTAGGGTCCACAATCCTCGAATTCATATTTTTATTTTACGGTAAATGATCTGTCAACACAGCTGGGCTTTGTACGATGAATTTAGAGGCATATTCCATACAAGGGCACAAGCAAGTGAGGTGATCTGCCCTACAAATCTTGAAAGGGAACTTGAACTTACATTTATACTTCTTGTCCCCCCTAGCATTACTATCATTCTTGTCAGCATTAGCATTTTCATTCGTATACCCACCCTTACGATTGTTTCTTTGTTTCTTCTTATTCCTTCCAGGAAGTTGGTTTCCCTTTTGGTTCAATAATGATTGCATAGAATGTACATCTGCCATTTGAGTGGGATGAGATGAAGCTGTAGCTTGTCCTAATGCAAGCTGGTTAATAGAAAAACTTTTCATTTGATTCGTAACCGATTCTACAGGTTTAGCACTTGCAGAGCCAACAATGCCATCGGCATGTGGCCCAGGTTTGAACTTAGGATCGAAATTGGATCGTGATGTGTTCAGAATGATCTCATATAAGAGCCCAGACTGAGCATAAATCAAGTCAAGTTGATGAGCTCAAAATATAGCCCGTTCCTCGTTCATCACTCCGGATGTGGAAACATCCTTCTCTATATATGGAAATAACGATTTGAGAACCACTCCAAAAGAAACTATGGTGGAATGTGAGCCTTAATCAACCCCTTTCGTCTATGCCACTCTTGAATATGATCAAATATATGGGTGGATTTATCTTGCCGAAATATCAATAAAAGATTAGTACTAGCATCATAATGCACGGGTAGCTGAAGTGATTGAGAAAGGTCATGGCTAAGTCATTGAAGGTCTAATATGTTCCCCTAGATAACTCTATATACCATTTCATCGTAGGACCCATGAGTGTTCATTGAAATAGTTGTAAACAAACATAAGCATGATTCAATGAATTCGAAGAGCACCGTATGTGGAAAGTCGTAAAGTGCTCACCGTGGTCCTCACCAGTATTACCTTCGAATTTTGGAATGTCTGAAGGAAGCTTGGCAGGAACAATTGGCCATGTCGGATCATGATACACTGGATCACTAGTCAATATCGATAAGTTGGGAAAATTTAAAGTTGTAAGGAAAGGGAGCCTAGGCTGTGGCATTTGGTTCCATGCTCCCTGATAAGGTTGGTTCATGTAGGTTTGATTGTTGTAAACACCATTTCCTTATCCAGTGGGATAATAGCCTCCTTCCACTTGACCCATAAAATGGTGCATGGTAATATTGTAATTCAGAATACCTTGAGACTGGGGTGCTACGAAGCCATAGTTGTAGGAATGGTAAGAATATTGATTCCCGAACCCATAAGGTGGTATATAAGCTGCTATATAAGGTGGTACATACCCTGGTGACACCGAAGGAGGCACATAGCCTTGTGGCACTATGGTGTGAGTAGACACAGAAACAACATGGCTAGCAGTAGTACTCCAGCCCGAAGGACCATGCGAGTTATGGGGAGGGTGCATCATTAGAAACACAATTGAAGGAACAAGTTTCGAAGACAATAGAACATGGATGGGATATAACTTTTGTTACCAATGTTCACATGTCTATGGTCACTTTTGTGAATGGGGACAACAGTACTAGGCCTAGGTTTTGTGTGTGAGGATCATCCCACTATGGGAGTGGAAGGTGAAATATGACTACCACCAAACCTATCCACCTATAAAGGAATGGAAGTGCCCTCAGGAATAGCACCAGGATCAACACCAGATCCAACATCGGGTGTCGGACCAATATCGAGAAGGTCTAGAATTCCATATCTAAAGCCAATGCTAGAGGGTACAAAATGAGTATCACCGCTCAAAATATGTTGAAAATACTGGCGGTCCAAGTTTATATAGGCTGGAAACTTTGATAGTACATTACGTGATGCCCCAACCTCAAAGTGATCGGGTTCTTCCAGAGTACCATATAAATTTTCACGCATGTTCTCTAACCCGGGGGGTGGAGAAGGTAGATGCTGTAGGATCTCACATGTATGACTCATGGTGAGAGATGTGTGTGAATCAAAGTGAGTCTCGGTCCACCTAGACTATATGGTTCTCTCTCGCAAAGGAGGAGGAGACGTAGAAGGTGGAGGACCTTCTAAGCGATGAGAACAGTAGAGTTCCACTCCCGGATCCACGATGACTCAAAAAAAATAAAAAGACTCAAAATAATTACATCCCCCAAAGCAATATAGCATACAAAGAGAACACTCTTAATAAAATATACAGCCATAATACAAGAAAACCAAGGGGATGATATGTGAGATCCTGAATGCAATAGGTATGTCTCTCCTAAGAGAGGCTTGAGACTCCCATACACTACAAGCGGAGGCATGTAACCAATTATAGTGGCTCTCATCTTCACCGCATAAAGTGAATGTGTTGTTTGACCCCTACCTGGCCATGACACTCACAGAATAACCGCTTCAAATACCCCCTATGATACCTAGGTAAGGAAATTAAGGTCACCCCAATATAACCAATGCTTAGGCAGACAGTTACAAACGGGATCGACCGTATGGGCAGGGTAGCTAAGCCTGAAGCTCAAAAGTACCAATCGGTACCTCAAAATAACCTAGATACAAATATGATCCTGGAAATATATCTGGCGCTCACAGAAAGTGGCCAGGGGCTATCCCAACAACAATTGTGTATGATTCCTTATGCTTAAGTCCTGTGTAAGAGGAACCTCCTGAGAACACTAATTATACCAAATATTTCACTCTCTCACCTGGACAAAAACCTACTTGTTTTGTTTAGTAGTCTTAGAGAATTAAATTACAATGAACTATTCCAAGACTCTAAAACCTAATCTTGTTGATGTACCCCATCAAAGAAAAATGTGTAATTCATTTTAAATTAAGAGTTGATTTTAGTGGTTGTGATTACTCAAAGGGAAACGACCGTGCAACCAATGATGTTATGACTCAGTAGTGAAAGTAGATGTGCATACCTAACAAACAATGCCAAGTGCAATTTTGTCTAAATGAGAAAATGGGGTATGCCACTACATGAGATGCATGTTTTTCCTTCAAATGATAATGTAATTATTCCTATATGAAATCTTAACTATAAATTCAGTAAGAAAGCCTAATGCAAGTACCATGCAAGTGAAAAATGCAAAAATGCATAAGTATGTCAAAAAATAAAATATTTTTGTATTTTCGAATATTTAAATGAGATGTAAAAGAAACAAAATACCCTATAGATATCAGACCTTGCAGTAACTCATAGATAGCAGCCAAGCAAGGCACCAAGATAAAATAAATCAAATTGCACTAATCCTAAACAAAAAAGGAAAAAGATGAAAAGAACAACATCTAATTAAAAAGCAAAGAAAAAGGGTCTCTAGTAAAAAATGGAGGCAACATACAGATAGACACCAATAGCATCCAAGAAGACTCAGCAACATTCAAAATTCACCGAGCAACTCTCAATCATCCAAATCAAACTCAAAAAAGAGGCACACGTGACTGTTTGCGGAAAACCTGCATATATACGTGGAAATTTAGAAGAAACTGATAACTGTGAAGCAAAAAATCACATACAGAAAGAAAGAAGGGGGAAAATGATAAGCCAAGACCAAAATTACTTCAACTAGACAACAAAGGGTAAACCTACTTCTATACCCAACACAAAAACTCAAAGAACAGGGAGCAATTCAAGCACATTGTGTACCCAATCCCCGAAGAAAAAACAAGGAACCTCCCCACTAGAGTCACCAATTCTATTACGGAGAGAAACTTCCTATGGCTTGGGGTGTACCACAACAGACTGAATGACACTAGAAATCAATCCATTCCAATATGCAAGAGAAATAAAGGCATCTAACACTAAGGAATATGGAGCGTACCTTATTGCGAACGGTTGATGTAGATCCCCGTTGAGATTTTCCAACACACTTGTATTCACAATTCACTCTCAACAACAGAAAACAAGACAAGCATGCTATATATTAAGGTGTTAGACCTACTCTAGCATATATAAACATCATGTATAAGAAAATAAATACATCCATGGATACAATATTCATATTTATGCACATCTATTGGACAGGAAATGGATATTTCTATTAATAAAATAGAGATACAATAGTGACAACCTCTGTCGCCGCTTCTTTGAACCCGAGAAACCGATTTCTCCACCTAGGCCTCCGCTACTTAAATCCTGCATCACAATGGAAAGATTACAAACTAAAGGAAATATTGGGAAGAGCAGCACTATGTTCTCCAAAGGGACAAAGGGATATAGACTCAAGAATAAACAAGTGAGGCAACAATGAACTATAGTTTCCTTGCTATCCAATTTCTCCTCCTTCAATGTATCTAAGAGCCTCAATATATAGCACTCCAAATAGGCAATGGAGGGTCGAGTCTAAGCATTCTCAAGGCATATGGAAGCCCAAGAGTCAAGAAATTCAGTACTATATGAGAAAAGATTCAAAAACTTTTGGATTTATTCACATTTCCCGATGTACATAGGTTTTGGCTCAAAATATGCATGTACACGTAGGTATAACTTTAAAATTCACGTATACACATAAACATGTGTTTTTGCGGAATTTAATGGGACATCAAAGTATAATGTGAGAAAAGGGGGTCCAAGAAGTCTGCAGAGGGACATGGAAGGCCATAAATATGTGATTTACCAAGTTTTGTAAAATCAGCTATAACAATAACCTACTCCCCTCCCCCCAAATACCTATAATATATTAACCTTATTTTTCACAATATAAACCCCACTCCCACCCCCGTTTATGAATAAACGTGATAAAATATTGGTCAACAACGTGAATCCCCCGTGATATAAAGCTATTAATATTGCTGATATTTTTATGAAAGAAATTTTCAGATTGCATGGTGTACCCAAAATAGTAATTTCGTACAAAGATGCAAAATTTATGGAAAATTTCTGGAAAGCTTTAATTAAAAGTTTAGGAGCACAATTAAATTTTAGTATTGCATGTCATCCTCAAACCTATGGTAAAACTGAAAGGGTAAATAATATTTAAGAATATATGAGAATGTATGTAATGGATAAACTAGGTGAATGGGGAGATTATTTACATCTTGGAGAGTTTGCATATAATAGCCATTTTCAAGATTCAACTAGATTAAGTCCATTTGAAATAATATATGGAAGAAAATGTAATACTACAATTTCTTGGAGAAATCCAGTTGATAGATTAATACTAGGATATGAAGTATTGAAAGATATGCAACTAATAGTGAAACAGGTACAACATAACTTGAAGGTAGCTCAAGATAGGAAAAAAAATTATGCGGACTTAAAAAGAACTCCATGAGAATTCAAGGAAGGAGATCATGTTTATGTGAAAGTGAAACCCAAAAGAATTCTTTAGATTGGGAAAACATGCAAAATTTGCACCCAGGTCTTGTATACCTTTTGAAATATTAGCAAAGGTTGGACTAATGGAATATCAACTAGCATTACCACCTAATATAAAAGTACATAATTTTTTTCATGTTTCGATTTTAATGAAATATGTTCATGATGCTACTCATGTGGTTGACTGGAATGTTATACAGGTGGAACCTGAAGGAGAATTTCAAGTGGAACCAGAACGTATTCTCGACAGGAGAGAAATTTTACCATGGAACTGTACCATCAGGAAGGTCAAGGTGCAATGGAAGCACCTTAGTCCATAAGATTCCACTTGGGAATTGGAAAGCAAAATGTGAGGAGCATATCTACTTCCATTTCAAAATGATTTAGAAGAAGTTTAAGAGGTAACACCGATGAGTGTGTTAATTTTAAAGGGGAGGTGTATGTAACATGCTGAATACTTATTATTTGTTAAAGACTTTAAATTTTTATTTTTGAAACTTTGACCAAGTGAGGTCAAAATAAATGTAAAAGAATTATTAATTATTTAATAATTGAAAATTGAGAGAATCAAAATTGAAGTATCCATTGAAGAGTGTTTGTTGACCCACAAGGGGGAATAACAAGTGGAAAAATTGTTGAGTGAAAGCTCAAGTGATGTAGGAAGCATCCTTTGTAAAATCAGGTCAAGACTCGTTGTGGAGCAATTATGAGTAGTTGGCTCATAAATGACCAAATTCCTAGGCAAAATACTATAAGTCACTGATCACATCGAATAAGAAGGAGGCTTCTGGTCGAGGGGAAATGATCTAGTTTATGCAGAGAAAGAGAGAGAGAAAGAATTTATCAATATTTGTCCTTGTGGTTCAACAAACATGTTTGGGGGTTTCATAGCAAGTAACTTGGTTTTTATGGAAGTTTGGTTGAGAGGAATGACAACCTTCAATTTTGTTTTTCCATCAGTGGTGATAGGTTCCATCTTATTAATCCTATATTGTTAGATTTACTAGTTATATTTATAAAAATGTTTATTATCATACCAGTTTCTTAAATTCAATTTATGTACAAAAATTATATATAAAGTATATGTTAAATTTCATGTTTCTATTTTAGACTAAATTATGCACAAAGTTAGTAGCAATCACAATTATATTTTCATAAAGAATTCAATTTCATGATAGAAAAACCCTCTACAAATATGCTATAACTCAAATAGAATTAATAACTGATAAAGTATTTTAAATATTGATTATCATTGTACAGAAGTAGCAATAGAACCAATAGGATACATATAACACAAATATTATAAGTATAACTATGAACAATGATCATTCCATTAGGGAAAACATTTATAAAAAACCTAGTTTTATTAACAAACTAAAACAATCCATAAAACTACAAATCTGAACCCCAAGAGGTTATTTAAACTTCCACACATATAGTGGAACAATATATCCATAATCCAATTCCTTGGATTAAAATGTGAATATAAACCCAACCAGGAATGGATTCAAGTCATGTTTCAACACTAGATCTATATTTTTGGAAAGAAATTCAATCTTATCTTAGGAAAGTAGAGGTCAAGAAGACCACTTTTCAACAAGCCCAAAACCCAAACCATGGCTAAACAGAACTCTGAAAACCAGCGGCCAATTGGTTACGCATACCTTAATTATGTCGCAATGGAATATGCTCACAAATGCATGTAGGTCCATGCCAACATTGTATCCATCCACACAAAATATTTGGAGTTAGGTTTCAAATCATAAACAGAGTAAAAGAAATGTTTAAAAATGAAATTTTAGGTTAAATACATACTAAAACAGAGAAATCGAATGCAAAGGAGGAAGCATAAAATTATTTATTCTTCTACGACCCCATAACCATGGTCCAAAAATTATAAACTAGATTCAAATACCAAACCCAAACTTAAATCGTAAAACTTCTAGTTGTGTATCTAGAAAGAAAAACATCGTAAGATAACCATGCCATAAACCTGCAAATAGAGGCAATCCAAGTTAAATTTTTTAACTAGAAGTTTGAAGGATTTAAACACTAAACCCTGAGAATCGAAAGTAACTAATTACGCTTATAAAAAGCATAATCTATGCCAGGAGGAAGACCACAGGTCTAAACAAAGTCAGTAACTAGAACTGCAATGAGAGTTGAGGTCATCCTCTGGCCTTTTTGGGAATAGAAGTAAAACCGATTGTGTATTAAAAACTAGTGTTAGTACCTAGCCTTTTACACCTCTTCTCCTATAGCATACAAGACGTGTCTTAGAAACCATTTATGTAGTTCAAGGTGAAGTGTAAATGTTGATGCAAAACTAGAAACCTTACCTTTTTAACTGCTCGAGGGTAACAGGGAATTCTTCCTCCTCTTCGACTTCACCATCGCATTACGTGTGAAAAGAAACATAACTGTTAGTTTAAATTCTGATAAATATTATTAGTAAATACTGTGATGAATAATGCAATTACCTTAAAAAATGTTGGCTTCCTCTTCAGTGAAGTTAGCTCCTTCACGAACAATCGAATGTAAAAGAAAAACCCTCAACCCTTCCACACAAATAATAGAGAAGGCCTTAAGAATACACATAATTTCAAGTTACAGATATCAGCTCGGTTTCAATCCACACTTATACACTTCAAATCCACAAAATTCTCATTACATAGCTTGAATGAGCAGCATGAGTTTTAGAACCATAAAATAAAACCAATGTTCACACTAGGGAGAGCTAAGTAATCACAATTTCATAGATCATATGAGCATTCACAACTCATTCTCATTGTAAGGTAAACACATTTCACAACAGAGAAAGAAACCCTCGGCCAACTCTGTGCAACAAAATTTTAAGGCCAAATAACAGTGAACAACATGACAAGGTGAATGTCACACATTTTCATTTTTCTACTAAACCAATAAAGACTCATTCAATGACTCAGAGTGAGCGGATCAACACATGGAGGTCTATAAATTCATCCACAAAATACGAGGTCTGAAATGCACTTATTTCTCTACAAGAAAAGTAATAAACCACCCTGGATACATTGTCAATTCACACACCATGGGTCAAGCCAAAAAATGTGGTATTAAAATCATTTGCATGGGTTAAAAAAGTATAGTTTCCCAAAGAACCTTACCACGGGCCCTCCATGCCTCATGCCACTCCTAAGTCAATATTTATATTATCACAAGATCATGTGTTGGAAGACATAGTTATCAATATCATATGGACTCGCATTTAATCCTTTACCATAAACCATAACAAATAACCAAAGCCATAGTAAAGGTAAGGTATCATAACCTTAACAAGGTTATTAGAATTAAAAACTCGCATACAACCTTTTTCCCAATAACATCTTGGTATGCTTAAACATTTCATACTATTTAGTGATATGACCCAAGATTAGGAATAAGGTCAAATCCTTAGGCCCTAACCTTTAAGGATTAGTTTTAATATAGTCTTAAAAAACTCACTTTAAACCTACTAGAGAACCTCTAGTGAAAAAGAAGATTCTTTCACCTTGGTCGAGTAAGAACTCAAAGCGGTAAGCCTATAACCTACTAGCATGCAGTTTTTTAACTATAGGTTAGAATCAGAAAATAAAAAGAAAGAGCAATAATCTAAAATGAATATTGTAATTACGCTTTTGGTATAAGGTTACTTATACAAATAACAATAAAAATTGAATTTTTGGGGTTGTGACAAGTCTTTAAGTCACCAAAAATCTAAATTTTCTTTATATTCTTTTCCACAACTAGAATGAATAAAATCTTAGGAGAAGATATTTTTGTAGAGTTATTAATACCTTTCCCCAAGCGTGTACAAAAATAAAATTTGACAAAGTTAGATGAGTATAACACTCCTCCTTCCCCACACAAGATTTGATAAATCTTTTCCACACTAACAAAATAAGATCATGGTATATTCTAGTCTATAGGTTCTTTAATCACCTACCAACTACCAAAATATTTGACATTCTCAAGAAAATTATGGACGACTAGTACACTACACCTAGCACAGATCTGAGTCCGAGTAAAAATATTAGAAAACAAAAATTCATTTTTAGTAATCCAATCTTGCTATGCAACAACAATAGGAAATTTTTTGAATTCACAGATCTCAAGAAGATGACACCAATTCCAAAGGCAAACAATGACAGAAGATCCTACCAAGGAGAATTTAATATGCAACAATTGTTCGATCACCTTTAAGATGAAGATGATGAACCTAGACTCAAAAAACCAATGATGGTTTGTTTCCTCTGAATTTTTACAAATATAACATATCCCATGTCTGAATATGTTCCGATTTTACATATGGTCCCATGTCAAAACCTTATTTCATATAATGAACCACATTAGAACCTTAGCCTTTAAAGGGTAGTTAAATTTGCAAATAGCATGCCACCACCAATCTAGATTAATCAGTTGATTAGCCATTAATGATTCATATCCCAGGTTAGATGTATAGATTCCATGAGGATCAATCTCCCATACCAAAATGTATTTTTGTTGATGAAGTCTTACATTCGATTTCAGAATTTGATTAGTGTAAATCCTCCATCTTGTTGGAGTCATTTTCCAACCACACATCATTATTTGGTTTATTTTTCCTAAATTACCATCTATCCTAAGTTTTGACTCAAACATGTAACTGTATCATCAAACTGGGTCTCCTCCTTCAATCGAGATTCTAACTGAGCCTCCTCCTTCAATTAGGGATAAAGTATGGGTTGATCTTCTTGAGTTATGTGCCCCACTCAATCAACTGGTAGCTGCTTAACCTACTTTTCAGTTAACTAAAGTGATAAATATGCCTTTCCCATGATTTATTCTTATTTATTATCTAAATGCAGTTAACTTGAGTGTTAAAGTCACCATCACCTAACTTTGGTGACTCAGTTCAGTTTATCTCAGATAACTAAAGTTAGAAAGGTGCCTCCACCTACTTGCTGGCATGCATATGAGTTCTATTCAGTTAGACTTAGTCTAAAATTCCTTTGAGTCTATTAGAGTCAATTATGTTGGAGTTAAGTGGTTAAAAAATGTGTTGGGTGGTGTTAACTGACAAGTACGCCACTCTCATGCACTCAATTTGAATGACCTCTCTTGGATTCAAATTGCATGACTATTCATGCCATTGTATTGCATTGTAATCTATCTCTTATGACTAATGATTAAGAAATACACAACTAAAATCCTTTTGCATCGTTTCTGGAATTTCATTGAGTAAATTGATATGTATCAATATGTAGTGAATTTTGTCTTTATTGTAAGATTGTTGTGCCTCAATTTTATATGGTATTAGAGCCATGGTAGGAAAAGGAAAATCTACTACATATTTTTTTATGGGTCATTGATGAAGATTGAGAAAAATTGTTCAAAAATATTCCAACACTGCACCAGAAGTGGAGAGTTTTCCACATAAGTCTTGGAATCTTATCCTTGCTCCCTCTAGAAACTATCTAGAGAAGTATATCCAGGTGTGAAGCAAATCCAAAAGTGCAGGTTGTTTGACCTTATTTTGTTTGTTTTGTGTGATTGCAGGTATCTCATAAACTCCTATTGCATTCGCTACAGCTAGAAAATGGACTCTTCCTCTAGAAATATTCTCACTTCTTTCAACTATCACTAGTGGAAATAGCATATTGAGATATCATTTCACTCTAAGGGACTCTATAGAGTCACCATGGACAAGGAGCCATAGCCAAATGCAATAGTAGAGAAGTCAAAAATTTTGAACAAACTTGATGAAGCGTATGGTTTCATATGCCTCTCCATTTCAAAGGATATCCTTTTCCATCTCAGTGGATTGAAGACTCCCAAAGAAGTGTGGGAACAACTTGCTAAAATATTTAGCAAGAAATATGATTTGAGATCCTATCAGTTGGAGAATGAACCGATCTATCTCAATTCGGTAAATTTTGAGACCATAAAAGAATTCTTCACTAATTTTAAGCACCTTGTGCTCCAATTGAAGCAATGTGAAGTTGAGAAGAAATATTACCAACTAATTCTTTCTATCCTTATGAACCTAGGACCATAATACTCTATCTTTGTCTCTACCTTCAATACCCAAAATATCACAATTCTGAATTGGAAGATGCCCACCTTGAATGCATTCATCGAGTCCCTAACCAATGAGCATGATAAACTTGTTCAGATGGGATCCATGAGATCCTGTAAAGATCAAGCTTTGTTTGTTGGAGGACCCAAGGCTTCGAATGTAAAGGGAAAGAAAAATAAACAGAATACCAAGTTTGATCATCCCCATAAGAAGGAGAAAAACCAACAGTCAAATGATCCCTCAAGCTCAAGGAAAAACAAACAAAAGGGAAAAGAGAAGGAAAAGTGCTCTTATTGTGCTAGAGGATTTCATCCTGAAATCTCTTGCATGAAAATGAATATTGATCAGATGACCCTTCTCTTGGAAAATCACTTGTCTAGAAGGCGCAAGGAAGAAGGATACTGGATATCAGAATAATCATCCTGAAAGAGGTCATGCACTCATGGCTAGTGTTTCGAATGCTAGAGCTCTATCCATTGACTCTAGTGCTTCATATCATATGGTTACATGAAAGGAGTCTTTCACATCACTGATTTCGACAGCTGAATCTCCATCCATGTGGGAGATGACTCACAAGTCTCATCAAAAGGAAAAAAGGTATTATTCATCTAGAGCATGGAAGCTTTAAGAATGTTCTATATGTTCCCTCTTTAGCCTCAAAATTGTTGTATGTCTATCAAATGACACTAGTTTTCCTGGAATAGTTGTATTCATCCTTGATGATGTTGATATTTTTGAGATAGCCACGGGAAAACTCATTGTAGTAGGAAAAGCAAATCATGCTGCAAAATCCTATGAGTTTTCCAATTTTGTGTCGGATTCAAAGCCAAGTTCCCTCCTGACTCATGGAAATAAGGTCAATTGACTGTGGCATGAGAGGTTTCGATACCTAAACTATAAATATTTTCAGCTGCTACAAAAGGATTACATGGTGGAAGGCCTTCCAAAAATCAAATCCTCAAAAGGGATTTGTAAGGCATACATAGTCGACAAACATCCTGAGCATAAGTTTGATCAAGGAAAAGATAGCAGAGCTTCCTGTATTTTGGGGTTGATTCATAATGATATCAGTGGTACAATTCCAAATAACTCCATAAATGTCTCTTGGTATGTTATTACCTTCATATATGACCTTTCAATATTTACATTGGTCTACTTTCTCAAAAAGAAATCACAAGTTTTTGAAAAATTCAAAGATTTTAAAGCTTTTGTTGAGACTGCTCCTAGGATCAAGATCAAAGCTCTCAGATCTGATAATAAATGTGAATACTTAAAATCATATATTTTGCAACTTTGTGCAGAAATTGGAATCAATATCCAACACACTGTTCCCTACACACCTCAACGGAATGGTGTAGCAGAAAGGAAAAACCAAGCACTAAAATAGATGACAATATGTATGCTTGAGTCTAAAGATTTGGATGCAAATATTTCAGATGGCTCTATGAATGTTGCTACATACATTCAAAATAGGGTCCCACACTCATATTTCAAAGGTATAACACCTTTTGAAGCTCACACTGGCCATAAGCCTGATGTATCCAATCTCAGGGTGTTTGGGTCCACTGCATGTGCTAGAATTCCATTGGATAAGAGAAAATATTTGGAGCCACGGAGTGTTGAGTGCATCCTCATTGGATATGCTGAATAATAAAAAGGATAAAATATCTTGAATATCATAACTAAAAATATACTCATCGAGAGAATTTTCTTCTTTTAAGAACCCCTTCAAGATCTGTAACTAGTAGAGGAAGAAACATCCAAACAACTTCCTCTTTCTGATGAATATTATGGAGATGAAAATGAAAGTATATGCTCTAATATTTCAGATGTGATGTTTGATATGAGTGAGAATGAAATATCAGGTTATGAATCAGATCCGAATGATCCCTCTCATCTACCAAAGTGGGAAGAAAAGACTCTCTCATCTGTCGAGTCAAACATTGGAAATCATGTTGATCCAAGGAGAACTCGAGAAGACTATCAAAGAGAAGGTATTTATCTTTCATGAAATGTTCCTTTGTTTTATAATAAGTGCTACATTATTATTTTATCTGATCCAAAATCATATTATCATGCCCACCATTATCCTAGATGGCAAGATGCTATGGGTGAAGAGTATCAATCTCTTCAAAATAATGCAACCTGGGAGCTAGTTTCTCTTCCACCTGGGAGGAAACTTGTTCAAAGAAAATGGGTCTATCGAACCAAGTTTGCTGCATATGGTTCAACCTGAAAATATAAATCATGGTTGATATCAAAAGGATTCTCATAAGTTCAAGGAGTGTACTATACATAAACCTTTGCATTGGTGGCAAAAATGGATTCTATTTGGCTAGTCTTTTCAATTTCCGCATCCAAACACTGGGAGGTGCACCATATGTATGTGAATAGGGATTTTATTCATGGATACCTTCAAGAATATATCTACATGAAGCATCATAAAGGTTACATATCATACCCAACATTATTTTGCAGACTTCGGAAATCATTGTATGGATTAAAACAGGCCCCAAGAGCTTGGTATGCAAAGATGGACTCTAGTCTGCTATCACAAAACTTTGTAAGATGTAAGTCTAATAAAAATGTGTATGTACATCAATATGAAGGTAATTTTATTATTATATTTATGTATTTTGGTTATTTATTAATTATAGGAAGCACACTTGCTTCAATCAGATTCATAAAAACCGCTTTACATGAAGCATTTTTCATGCGTAATTTAGGCCTGCTGAGGAAATTCATTGGCTTGGAAATCACTCAGGATTTTGATGGGATAATGATCACCCAATAAAAGTATGCTTCATACCTGATAATTAATTTTATTATGGAAGAATGTAAGGCTGCACCTTTCCCGTTCCTCTCAGGAATCAATCTTGAGAAAGGGAGTTCTACACTGTTGGTGGATTCTACTATTTATTGGAAATTGATTGGAATATTTATGTACTTAACACATTCAAGGATTTATATTTGTTTTGTCATGAAATTTGTATTGAGGTACATGCATCAGCCTCATGAACTTCAATGGATGGCAACCAAAAGGATTCTACAATACATGCATCGTACTAGACAATTTATCATCCACTGTGTTGCAGATTCTGATTTAGATTTGGTAGGATTCATAAAATCAGATTGGGCTAGAGATAGCATTAAGAGATAGAATTGATCAGAAGTCCACTTCCATTTATGTTTTCATGTTTGGTAGTGGTCCTATTTTCTATCCAAGCAAAAATCAGAAAGTTATTTCCTTATCTTCAATAAAGGCAAAGTATCGGGGAGCAGTCAATGCATGCATTTAGGCAATTTGGTTGCAAGGTATTCTAGAATAGTTCAACATTGGTAGCACCACTTCTACTGTCATATTTTATGAAAATCAGAGTGCTATCAAGATCTTGATAGGTCTGGTTTAAGGAAAGAGAACCAAACACATCAAGGTCCACATGCTCTACGTCAGAGAGATTGTGCATGACAGAACAATTGTTCTGCAATATTGCCCCATAGATGAGAAAATTGCAAACATTTTCACCAAAAGCTTCATTGAGAAGAAGTTATATTACCTTCGTTCACTGTTGTGGGTGAGTTCCATCATGGTGAATATAGATTAATTCTTCAATGTTCATTTTGAGGGGGGGGTTCTTTCGCACTCAAGGTTCTTCCTATTTTCCTCACTTGTATTTTTTGAGCATGTTAGGATTAATTTTGTAAAGGGTGACCTATGGCCTTTGTTGTTGAGGCCCTATTTTTTTACTTCTCCACATGATATTAGCTTAAGGGGGGGTGTTGGATACATTTTCCAACCACACATCATTATTTGGATTATTTTTCCTAATTTACCCCTTATCCTAAGTTTTGACTCAAACATGTGACTGAATCATCAAATTGGATATCCTCCTTCAATCAAGGAGCCTAACTGATCCTCCTTCTTCAATCAGGGAGAAAATATGGGTTGATATGCTTGAGTTATACACCCCAATCGGTCAACAGGAAGTTGTTTCGCCTACTTTTTAGATAACTGAAGTGATAAAGGAACCTTTCCCATGATTTATTCTGATTTTCTATCTGAATGGAGTTATCTAGAGTGTTAAAGGTGCCCTCACCTAAGTTTGGTGACTTGGTTCAATTTATCTTAGCTAACTGAAGTTAGAAAGGCACCTCCACCTACTTGTTGGAGTGTAGTTGAGTTCTATTCAGTTAGACTCGGTCTAAATTGCCTCTAAGTCAGTTAGAGTCAATTATGTTGGAGTTAAGTGGTTAACTGTGTGCCGAGTGGTGTTAACTGACAAGTAATCCACTCTCATGCACTCAATTCGAATGACCTCTCTTAGATTTGAATTGCATGCCTATTCATGCCATTGTATTGCATTATAATCTATCTCTTCTTATTAATTATTAAGAAATACATAGCTGCAAGCCTTTTGCATTGTTTCTGGAATTTCATTGAGTAAATTTATCTCTATCAACTTGTAGTGACTTTGGTCTTGATTATAAGATTTTTGTGCCTCAATTTTATACATAAACATGTGTCTTCATCTCTAAAACCCAGAACAGTTACATTGGCCCATCCTTGACCCATAATTATTTCAGCACCATGATCAACAATTAGATTAAGAGTATATAGGCCTCTAAAATGGAGTTTCATCACCATACTATATGGAAAAGAGTGAGCATAATAACTCCCTATCCAAGGATCCTCCCCCACTCTTACATACATTCCATCACCCACATTCCAAGCAAGGCCTTTACCAATGACATGAAAAGATGAAACAATCTCTTTCCACATAATTGGAACATTACAAAAGGATTTAGAAGGGTTAAGGATCCATACCAATAGAGTAAGAGGATATATATATTTCTGAATCATTGCTTTTTTCCAAAGGCACAATCCATTAATCAATCTCCAAGAACTCTTAGTTGCTAGTTCCTTTGAGAAGGCATGGAGGTTTTTTTAAGCCCCAAAATCCCTGAGATTTATGAATTGCAAGCTCTTTCCATTTAATCCACAATGTACCTTTTTATCCAATCTTCCTAACCAGAACCAATGAAATATTATCTTTCGAATAGAATCCAGAGTGCCTCACAGAATCCAAGGCATAATAAGCCAATATACAAGAGTAGCCTCTAAAAATAATTTCGTTGCAATCAATTGTTAAAATAATGTAACTTCAGAAAATATTCTAGATGTATTATATTCCTCCTTCTGGATATGAGTTTGGTCTTGTTAGATTAATTAAAGGATGCAATGTAAACCTATGAATATAAGTCAGGCCAATAGTACCCAAGTGTCAATATAATAAATGTTGTTTGTGGTGTCGAGTTGGACAAGTCAGCCCTAATAGCTAGTGAAGTCAGCTCCACCAAGTTAGAGGTTAATTCAATAGAAAAATATAAATAGGGAGGTGCTCCCCTTCATTTGTACTCACTCACTCAAGCAGTTTTGCAAGAGAGAAAATAACTAGTGTGCTAGAAAGAAGTTAGAAGCGGTTGTCTGGGTTTTACACTGCTCTGGTTGAGATCTATACTGAGGAAGTTTTGTGGGGTTTTCTCCCTTGTGGTTTCCCTGAGGAAAATATTTGTGTTCTTGTGTTCTTATTTTTTATGTGCATTTTTTTTTTCAATGATCTTCTAGTAATTTTTTTTAACATATCATCTAAGAAAATTGATAAAACTTAACATGGCCTCAGATCCACCCTTAAAGGAATCACTGCACAACTAGGGTTTGTCATTATGAAAAAATACCTCGACAGATCAGCTAAGAAAGAGGGATCCCTCAAATTTCCCTTGAATAGCACATCTTTCTATGAAGACAGATCCAGAATCCAAGAAGTTTCAGTTTTTGACCGGTTATTGGTGTTAGGACAAACTAGGGTTTCAATTTTTATGAGAATCCATCATCAATCTCAGCAAAAGCAAGTTATAGTCTACCTCACCCCAGGGAGGCACATATTTTCCACCTCTCAACCCTATTAGGCTTTCTAGTTGAGAAATTAGGGTTTCTACATCAAACCGTAGGTCAACTAGAAGGAGGTCAGACAGAAATTGTTTTCTTCAAGTACTCTTCCTCCTTATTTCATTTGAATTTCTCATTCTGTTGAAGATGACTAAGAACACCAAGATAGATGAAAATATTGAAGGTGATCAAAAATTGAAAGCATGGAAGTATAGGATCATGCTCATCCTGCAAGAGAATGATCTAGACAATTTTGTGAAGGAGGATGTGAAAGAAATAGAAGAGGAGGAGGATAACTCCAAGCATAAGAAGGATATGATCATAGTCAAAGGATCATAGTTGACTCCATCAAGGATAACTTGATTCCTCAAGTATCATCAAGGGAAACTCCAATAGAAATGTTTGATGCTCTCTCCAGTCTATTTGAAGGAAGAAACATAAACAAGAAATGACTCTGAGGAATCACCGCAAAAGTATAAGGACTCAAACGTCAGAGACTATACAATCTTAATTTTCAAGAGAAACTCAAATTAGAGATCAACTAGAATCCATTGGTGATACAGTAGAGAAAGAAAAAATTATGATGACCACCTTAAATGGTCTCCCAAGAGATTGGGAATTTTTTATCCGAGGAATCTGTTCAAGAAGGAAACTAACTAAATTCAAGAAGCTATGGGAAGAATGTGTCCAAGAAGAAGAAAGAATCTTAGCCAAATAAGTGAATCTAAATGACAATGAATATCAAGCCTTGACATCTCATGCCAAAGGAAAGTACAAAAGAAAGAGACATGATCATCCTCATAAGACAAGCGTTCAAAATACCCAAGGAAGACTTCTCAAATTATGATTGCTTCACATATTTTCCACCTCTCAACCCTATTAGGGTTTCCAGTTGAGAAATTAGGGTTTCTACATCAAACCCTAGGTCAACTAGAAGGAGGTAGAACATAGATTGTTTTCTTCAAGTAAGTACTCTTCCTCCTTTTCCATTTGAAGTTCTCATTCTATTGAAGATGACTAAGAACAAAAAGATAGATAAAAATATCAAAGGTGATGAAAAATTCAAAGCATGGAATTATAGGATCATGCTCATCCTGCAAGAGAATGATCTAAACAAGTCTGTGAAGGAGGATGTGAAAGAACCAAAAGAGGGGGAGGCTAAGTCCAAGAATAAGAAGGATATGATCATAGTCAAATTATCATAGTTGAATCCATCAAGGATAAGTTGATTCCTCAAGTATCATCAAGGGAAACTCCAAAAGAAATGTTTGATGCTCTCTCCAGTCTATTTCAAGAAGAAACATAAACAGGAAATGACTTTGACGAATCATTGCAAAAGTGTAAGGACTCAAAAGTTATAGACTATGCAATATTACTTTTCAAGAGCAGCTAAAATTAGAGATCAACTAGAATCCATTGGTCATACACTAGAGAAAGCAGAAATTATGATGACCACCTTAAATGGTATCCTAAGAGATTGGGAAGCATTTATCCGAGGAATCTGTTCAAGAAGGAAACTAACTATATTCAGGAAGCTATGGGAAGAATGTGTCCAAGAAGAAGAAATAATCTTAGCCAAATAATTGAATCTAAATGAAAATGACTATCAAGCCTTTACATATCATGCCAAAGGAAAGTACAAAAGAAAGAGGCATGATCATCCTCATAAGACAAGGGTTCAAAAGACTCAAGAAAGACTTCTGAAATTATGATTGCTTCACTTATCACAATTTGAGACACATTTCCATCAACTATCCCATGAAAGCAGAAAGAGTTAAGAAGATGAAAAGATTCCAATCCCATGCCGTTGAATATGGTGAACAAGAAGTTAAAGAGGAAGAAAAGAAAGATGAAGAATCCAGTGAAGAGTATGTACTGATCTCTTCCCTAACAAGATTAGTCTCTCTAGGGAATGACACCTGGTTAGTAGATAGTGGTGCATCCAAGCACATGATAGGATACAAGGACTCACTATCATGCCTTGTACAAAAATAATCACCACACAAAGTAATGGTTGGAGATGGTTCTCAATATCCCAGCAAAGGAATGGGAGAAGTGTCCTAGAAGTTGGACTCTCAAAATTCCATGAATTTGAAAGATGTCCTATATGTTCCTAGGCTCAAGAGGAACCTCCTATCTATTTCATATTTGGACAAGAGAGGATTCAAAGTTGGCTTCATAGATGGAAAATTCCTCATCTGGTGAAAAGGAAAGACCATAGATTATGTAGTAGAAATTGGAATTGAAGAAGGAGAACTATACAAACTGAAGGGACATGCATATTCAACATTAGCAACTAGTACAATAAATCCATGTGAAATTGGCACAGAAGGCTTGCTCATATTCATTACAAAGCTCTACCAATAGTAAGCAAGGATGTGACTGGTCTACCTGAAATTCAGATAGAACATGAAGGAGTATGAAAAGAATGTGCACAAGGAAAGAATACTAAGAATCCCTATCCAAAAAGTGACAGCAAAGAAAAACAGATCTTATATATTATCCATTCATATATATGTGGTCCAATGCAAACAACTTCATTAAGTGGGTATGTTTACTATGCTTCTTTTATTGATGACTACTCCCGCAAGACTTGGATATATTTTTTTAAAAAGAAGGATGAAGTGTTTGAAAGGTTTAAAGACTTTAAGGCCCTAGTAGAAAATATCTCTAAGAGGAAAATAAATACTTTAAGGTCAGATAATGGAGGAGATTTCACATCAAATGAATTCAATGATTTCTGCAAGTTGGGATTAAGAGGGAGCTCACCATTCCATATAATCCTCAACCAAATGGTGTGGAAGAAAGAAAGAATAGATCTATGATGGAAGTAGTAAAAGCTAGGATACATGATCAAGATCTACCAATGTACCTATGGGAAGAAGCAGCTAAAACAATAGTACATATACAAAACAAAATCTCCCATAGTGCCCTTGGGAACAAAACCCCAGAAGAAATGTCTTCCAGAGAAAATCCTGAGGTAAGTCACCTAAAGATATTTGGTCGTCATGTGTACATTCATATTGCCAAGGAGAAAATAACAATGCTAGATCCTTCAAGAAATAAGGAATTGTTTGTAGGATATAGTGAATAGTCAAAATCCTATCGAATCTATATCCTAGGATACCATCTATTAGAATAACCAACCCATAGTTATCCACCTTAGACATTAATTAATCCATTTTTGTCTTATTTGCCTAGTTTCCATGTTCCACCTTATGCAAGTTGTCATCTACACATCCATAGTGGTCAAACTTGCTAATTTTGACTCATGGAGCGCTTGGGAAACCTCATGGAATCAAATATGATTTATTCCTAGCCTTCCCAGCGCCCTTCTGCTTTTTCTGCTTTATTGCCTGCTTTTTCAGTGCTTTAAGGCAATTGGGAAAGTTTGACTAGGTGAGGTTAACTAGTTTTTTGTCCTCCACATCCTCCACTCTTTTCTCCTATGAAAAGCATTAGAGGAATTTTGGGGTCTAAAATGGGCCTCCTAAGGAAAATAATAAAATAATAGTTAAAATAATAAAATAATGGTTAAAATAATAAAATAATATTAATTAATTTTGGAGGAAGAAAGAAAAAAACTACTTTTTGTGTTCGTATTTTCGACATATCTCCCTGTTTTTTTACTCAAATTTCGATTGGGAGAGCTCGTTGGATGCGGAATTTGATTCCACAT
>LPNX010300854.1:73101-102501 GCA_001517045.1 Pseudotsuga menziesii | reverse complement strand
TGAAATTCTATTGGTTCTTGAATTCCAACTCACAAAAACTTATTTTGGCATGTTTTCTTATAAGGCCCATTTTAGACCCCAAATTTCCTCTAATGCATGTATGAGTTTTCCTTCCATTACCTTTTAGCTTTCCCAAGTGATTTTTCCAATTCGTAAGCTCCTTGACTGTTTTGGAAACTACTTTGTGCACCTATGGGGGATTTGCTTAATTTTAGTAAGCCTGCTTTTGACTAGATTCGAAGTGCCTCCTCATGCATTCGAATCCCTTATGTAATTATTTATTGTGGTAGCCTATGATGTTACAGGGTTGGCTATTGTACACTGATTTAATACAGTTTAGTGTTCAGCTCCATATTCAGTCTCTTTTGTGAGTGATTTTGCATGTACAATTAATAATTGTTGTGAGTGTAATTGTTCTATCACTGGGTTCAATTTCCACATGGTATCAGAGCCTTTGTAGATCAGTTTCTCTCCTTCAAACTTGTTTTGCAGGTTTGACATCAGTGACTGGGAGCCTTCTACTGACAGCCAGGACAATTTCTGAGCTATGGATCAATCTCAGAAGATCATCTTGACTCCCTTCAACTTCTTTGAATGGAAAGAAGAGATGGAGATACTATTGAGAGTGAAAGGCCTCTACAGAGTGACTATGGCAATAGAAGCAGAGCCCAATGCAGCTGCAGAGAAGATAAAATGGCACAATAGGAGGGATGGGGCCTATGGTCTCTTGTGTCTGAGTATTTCCAGAGACCTCCTTTTCCATCTTGATGGATTGACATCACCGAATGAATTATGGGAGAAGCTTACTGATCTTTTTGGAAAGATAGATGAGATGAGGGGACTTCAAATTGAAAATGAACTGATCTCCCTGAGTCCAAATAGCTTTGAATCCCTGCAACTCTATTTCTCCAAGTTCAAAGCACTTGTTTTGCAGCTAAAACAATGTGGGATCGAAAAGAAGGATGATCAGCTAGTCTTGGCAATACTCTTGAAGCTTGGCCCTGACTATTCAGTGTTTGTTTCGACCTTCTATGCCACAAATTTGACAGCTCGAACCTGGAAGATGCCTAGCCTTGCAGATTTCATGGAATCTCTCACACAAGAAAAAGACAAACTGGTGATGATGGGCACCATCAAACCATCCAAAGACCAAGCTCTCGTTGTTGGAGATTCGAGGGTGGATTCAAAAAGCAAAAAGAAAGCTAAAAATCCACCTGAGCAAAAGAGAGACAAGAACAAGTCTCCAGAGGAGCCTCAAGGTTCCAAGAAGAACTACCAGAAAAAGAAAAACAAAGGAGAAATGAGCAAGTGCGCATACTACAGTAAGGGCAATCATTCTGAGAGCTCCTGCATGAAGAAGAAAATAGACATGTTGACCCAACTCTTGGAGAAGAATGGAATCTCCCTTCCAGACACCTCAAGGAAGAGGGAAGGAGGATCAAGTTCAGAAGATAGAGAGAGAGTTCATGCATTGGTTACTGGCACATCAAGCTCACCTAGTTTCATCATTGATTCTGGAGCTTCAAGACATATGGTTTCGACCGAGGCATTCACCTCACTTGACAAGTCGAAAGGTCCACCAATAGTACTAGGAGATGACTCTCTCACTGAAAGTTTGGGCAAAGGGAGGATTGATCTTGATCATGGTCAGTTCAGCAATGTGCTGTATGTTCCAGGTCTTGCCTCTAACCTCTTATTAGTGTATCAGATGACCCACATTGGGTCTCCAAAGAAGGTCATATTCTCCCCTGATGAAGTTGATATCATAGAGATCTCAAGTGGTAAAGTCATTGCAAAAGGAGTTGCAAATCATACTTCGAAGGTATACATGTTCTCACACTTCCTACCCTACTCAAACCCCTCTGCTCTTCTGATTCATGCTAATGAGGCAAGCAAGATTTGGAATGAAATATTTGGCCACCTAAATTACAAGTATATTTCTGATCTTAGTGAAAAAGAGATGGTCATAGGGTTACCAAAGATAAAATTTTCCAAAGGAGTCTGCCAAGGTTGCATCCTAGGAAAACACCCAAAGCATAAATTTGAGAGAGGTAGTCATGAGAGAACCTCTGCACCCCTCGAGTTGATCCACGGTGATGTTGCTGGACCATTCCCTCATATTTCCATGAGTCAGGCCAAATATGTATTGACTTTCATAGATGAATTTTCCAGGTATTGCTGGGTTCACTTCCTGAAACACAAGTCTGATGTTTTTGGCCTCTTCAAAGTCTTTAAGGCTTTGGTAGAAAACCAGTCTGGGAGGAAACTCAAGGTCCTCGGATCTGACAATGGTGGTGAGTATGTCAAGTCTAAGTTTATTCAATATTGTGCAGATGCAGATATTCAGATGCAGCATTCTATCCCTTACACACCACAGCAGAATGGTGTTGCTGAGAGGAAGAACAGATCACTGAAGGAGATGGCAACATGCATGATGGAGGCTAAGACTTTTCCACCAAAGTACTGGGCCAAAGATATAAACTATGCATCCTATATATAGAATAGGGTGCCTCATAAATATCTTGATGGTATGACTCCTTTCGAGGCATGGAGTGGGCACAAGCCAAATGTGACCCATTTCAAGATTTTTGGCTCAAAGGCTTGGGCTAGAATTCCAACAGAAAAGAGGAAGGATTTGTAGCCCCAAAGCCAAGAGTGTCTATTTTTTGGGTACTCTGAAGATTCAAAAGGGTACAAGTTGATAAATTTGAGCACAAACAAAGCCTGCATTGAAAGGTGTGTTTAGTTTCAAGAAGAACCCCTAGCAGCAGTGGAAGTTGGAGAAGCCTCTTCACCACCAGATCCTTTGAAGGTAAGTGAAGAGATTGTTGAACATGCTGATTCTGATATTTCTGATAGTGATGAGTTTATTGCAAACCCTAACAGCCCTACAAGGCCAAAATGGGCATCCAAGACCATTCATGCAGCAGGAGAGCTAGCTGGGAATCCTAATGACCCTACGAGGACTAGATCTCATTTTGAGAGTGCTCTGTGCATGAAGGATCCTATGTTTTCTAAGAAATGCTATCTGATGGTGGAATCAGATCCTCAAACATATGAATATGCAGTAGGAGATCCAAGATGGAAAGCATCCATGAAGGAAGAGTTCAGCTCACTCCAGAAGAGCAACACTTGGGAGTTGGTTGATCTTCCCCCAGGGAGGAAGCTAGTTCAGTGTAAGTGGGTGTACAAGACCAAATTTTCTGCTGATGGTTCACCTCTAAAGTACAAGGCCAGATTGGTAGCCAAGGGCTACTCACAGGTTCATGGCATAGATTACAATGATACCTTTGCACCAATGGCAAAGATGGACTCCATCAGGCTAGCCTTAGCCATTGCAGCTTCAAAGCAATGGGAGGTACATCACATGGATGTAAAGTGTGCCTACCTAAATGGAGATCTCACTGAAGAGATATACATGCAGAAGCCTCAAGTATTTTATACTAACCCATCTCTTGTGTGCAGGCTAAAGAAGTCATTGTATGGGCTAAAGAAAGCCCCCGGGGCTTGGTATGCCAAGATTGATAGCTTTCTGCTATCACTGAATTTTGTTTGATACAAATCAGATCCAAATGTCTATTTGAAGTTAATTAATGGTTCATTAATGATCATTGTGTTATATGTTGATGACCTCCTCATTACAGGAAGCTCAAAGGATGAGATTGCTTCCTTGAAGGGTGCAATGAACCAAGCCTTCTCCATGACAGATTTGGGGCTCTTAAGCCAATTCTTGGGGCTTGAGATTGCTCAAACCAAAGCTGGAATCAAGGTGCATCAGTCCAGTATGCCTTGGATTTGCTGAACAAATTTAGAATGAAGGATTGCAAGCCAAGCAAGACTCCTTTCCTTTCAGGAGTGAAGCTTGAAGAAGATGATTCTTCACCTATGGTAAACAATACACTATATAGGCAATTGATTGGATGTTTGTTGTATCTTACACATACTAGACCTGATATTTATTATGCAGTAAGTGTGGCTTCTAGATACATGGATCAGCCTCATGAGATCCATTGGAAATCAGCCAAAAGGATCCTTAACTTTGTTCAGGGAACAAGGACACATGGGATCTTCTATAAAGCAAAATTTGATATTGATTTGATTGGGTTTACTGACAGTGATTGGGAAGGTGATAGCATAGATAGAATTTCCACATCAGGATATGTGTTCATCCTTGTAGAAGGGCCAATCAGCTGGTCAAGCAAGAAACAGAGTGCCATTGCACTCTCATCTACAGAAGCAGAGTATAGAGGAGTTGTTAATGCAGCAACTCAATGTTTATGGTTGCAGGGGTTACTTGGAGAGTGTGGCTTCGAATCAGAGTACTCAACTACCATCTGCTATGATAATCATAGTACCATTCAAATCTGCAATGATCCAATTCAGAAGCAGAGAACCAAACACATTGAGATCCATATGCAGTACATCAGAGAGCTTGTGCATGATGGCACCATTCACCTACTCTTCTGTTCATCTTCAGAACAAGTAGCTGATATCTTCACCAAAGAATTTTGTGAGAAGACCTTCAGAAATATCAAATCATAGCTGGGGATTGCTGATCATGCTGTGACGCATGAGTGCAGACAAGATTTCCAAATTTTGTTTTACAGTCCATGTTTAAGGGAGGATTTTCACACTGGTTTTTTGCCTCTTTCCTTGGTTAAATGGACATGCAGTATGTAAAGGGTGACTAAGCCTTGTTGCTAGGCCCTATAATTTTCTGATACATTACTCATAAGTCAGGCTTAAGGGGGGGTGTTAGAATAATCAACCCATAGTTATCCACCTTAGACATTAATTAATTCATTTTTGTCTTATTTTCCTAGTTTTCATGTTCCACCTTATGCAAGTTGTCATCTACACATCCATAGTGGTCAAACTTGATAATTTTGACTCATGGAGTGCTTGGGAAACCTCATGGAATCAAATCTACTTTATTCCTGGCCTTCCTAGCGCCCTTCTGCTTTTTCTGCTTTATTGCCTGCTTTTTTAGTGCTTTAAGGCAATTGGGAAAGTTTGACTAGGTGAGGTTAACTAGTTTTTTGTCCTCCACATCCTCCACTCTTTTCTCCTATGAAAAGCATGTATGAGTTGTCCTCCCATTACCTTTTAGCTTTCCCAAGTTCTTTTTCCAATTCGTGAGCTCCTTTACTATTTTGGAAACTACTTTGTGCACCTATGGGGGATTTGCTTAATTTTAGTAAGCCTGCTTTTGACTAGATTCGAATTGCCTCCTCATGCATTAAAATCCCTTATGTAATTATTTATTGTGGCAGCCTATGATGTTACAGGGTTGGCTATTGTACACTGATTTAATACAGTTTAGTGTTCAGCTCCATATTCAGTCTCTTTTGCGAGTGATTTTGCATGTACAATTGATAATTGTTGTGAGTGTAATTGTTCTAGCACTGGGTTCAATTTCCACACCATCATATTGAGCTTAGAATATATGTAACATTTGATGAAGATACAACTTTCAGATAGTCAAAGAAAGATAAAGAAGATGAAGAGGAACATGAAACTCCCAAATTTGCAAAGAATCCTAAATCATTTAGGAATGAAGAAGAAAGTCAGATACCTAAGGATCATGATATGACCGAACCTCGGTCGGCAGAATAATTTCCCAGTGAAATGATTTCTCAAAATAGAAATCTTTCCTGGGCTCATGATGTAATTGAAGAATCCAAAAGGCATGGTTTCCCAGAAGGAACCATTAGAGAAAGAAAGAAGCCAAAATCATATACTAGTTATATGGCTTTGATGAGTGATCTAGTTGATAAAGAACCAACATGTTTTGAAGAAGAAACAAAGCAGAAGGAAAGGGTTGATGCAATGGTCGAGGAATACCAATCCATAATAAAGAATGATGTGTGGGAAATACTACCAAAACCAAAAGACAAATCAGTGTTATCCTCAAAGTGGATCTTCAAAACAAAGCATTCTGCAAATGGTATTATAGAAAACTACAAGGCAAGATTCGTATCTATAGGGTTCTCCCAAAAGGAAGGAATTGGCTACAAAGAGACCTTCACTCCAATAGCTAGGTATACTTCAATTAGAACTTTCGTTGCTTTGGCATCCAAAAAGAAGTGGAAATTACATCATATTGATGTAAAGACAACTTTTCTAAATGGCTTGATAGAATAAGAAGTGTATATCGAACAACCACAAAGTTTCAAGACCGACGATTGAGAAGCTTATGTATGCAAACTTAAGAAAGCATTGTATTGGATAAAATGAGCATCCAGAGCATGGTACGGAAGAATAGATGGATTCCTGATGAGTTTAGGCTTTACCAAGAGTAAGGAAAATTCTAACCTTTACTATAAGGTCAAATATTATGGGCTTATGATATTACTATTATATGTGGATGACTTATTCTTAATAGGTGAAGATAATCCTATCAACAAATGCAAGAAGAAGCTTACTGCAAAATTTGAGATGAAAGACCTTGGAATCATGCACTACTTTCTAGGTCTTGAAGTTTGACAATCCCTAGATGAGATTTTCCTAAACCAAGGAAAATATATGGTAGAAATTCTAAATAGGTTTGGAATATTATATTGTAAGGCCATGACTACTCCAATGAAAACAAACTTGAAGTTATTGAATGATGATACATACGAAACGGTAGATGCCACCTTGTATAGATAGATTATTGGTTCACTGATGTACTTAACCAATACAAGACCAGATATATGTTTTGTTGTAAACATACTAAGTCAGTATACGATGAATCCCAAGCATATTCACCCAATAGGAGGAAAACATGTGATGAGGTATCTAAAGGGAAGTTTAGATTATGGGCTCGGATATACATCAGATAGTGAGATTAGATTACATGGGTTCACGAACTCAGATTAGGGAGGAAGTGCTAAATAAAGAAAGAGCACCTCAGGTTGTTTTAGTTTGGGATCAGGCATGATCTCATGGTTAAGTAGAAATCAGACCAATATTGTACTTAGAACAACATAATACATTGCTTCTTGTTCATCTTGTAGTGAAGCAGTATGGCTTCGGAAGATGTTGGAAGGCTTATTTAATGAAGAGATAGATGTTATTAATATCCTTTGTGATAATCAGAGTTGTATCAAGATGAAAAAATTTCCATTATTTCATGATAAGTCAAAACATATTGAAGTGAGATATCACTTCACTCGGGACATGGTTCAGAAAGGAGCTGTAAAGCTCAAGTATGTTCCTACAGAAGGAACAAGTGGCGGATGTGTTGGCTAAGCCTCTGGCTCATGTAGAGTTTGAATACTTTCAAGACAAGCTTGGTGTAGTCCAAAAGGACCTCTCTCGAAAGAGGGCATGACTGTAGATGGAAGAAGGATGCAGTGGTGAGTAGATCAGTCTAGAGTAGGGTAAGTCTGGCTAGGACTGTTTGGCCCGAAAGGGTTAGTCAGACGAGGCATGTTGATCGTAGGGGGATTATTATGTATGGCTATATAGGTTTAAACCAAGTGGGTTTGTTATCCAGGACAAGGCTTGTTGGTCCCCAAGAATATCCATCTGTATAGCTAGGCTTGTTGGCTCAAAAGGGTTAGTAAGTTAAACAAAATGCCCAGGTGGATCTACCAGAGAACTCACCGTGATGTTGCTCTGAGATATTTAGAGGGTAGGATGGTTGTTATAGTATTTCTATAATGTTGATTGATGAGATTTTTTCTTTCACTAGTCTTATACTTATGACTATTGAGATGTTTATTTCAGTATTGTTATACTGATGACTGCTGAGATTATTGGTTCAACATTGGTATGTTGATTGTTGAGATGGTTGATTCAGTATTGTTATACTGATAATTGATTGTTATGTATGCTTCATTATTGGTATATTGATGATAGTTTCAATATTGATTATATTTATGATTGATGAGATGTTTACAGTGTTGTCACATTGTTGATTGTTGACATCATTGTTGAGATGGTTACAGTTGATTGTTGAGATGTTTGACTAATGATTGATTGATAGATGTTGAGATTATTATTGAGATAGTTTCAATATTGTCAAACTGATTGATATGATAGTTTCATTATTCCTATATTGATGTGACAGATTCATTCTCTCTATACTGATGATGATGGTTATGATGAGGATGTCCTAGCATCTCTATGCCGGTAATGCAAATGATGATCTAGCACTACAGATGATTTGATTTTTAGCACTAACATGCTAATGTTGTTGTTGATTGTTTCAGTATTTACATATTGTTGATGTATATGATGATATTTCAGTATTTCCATACTGAAGATACAGATGATGATGTTTCAGTATTCACATACTGAAGATGCAGATGATGGTGGTTCAGTATCTACATACTGAAGATGCAAATGATGATACTTATGGTGATGATGTTTCAGTATTCACATATTGAAGATCCAGATGATGGTTCAGTGTTTACACATTGATGTTGGCCAATAGATTATTCATAAGATGTTCTAGTATTTAAATACTGATACTATATAATATGGTCCAGAAGATGAAGCAATGGATGATGATGATCTAGAATATGATTCAGCATGCATATGATGATGTTGTAAGAGATGGTCTAGAAAATGAAAAGAAGATGATTGAATAAATATGATTGCAGAAAAATATCCATCTGAGATCGATGATGAAGATGTATGATGATGCACCAAATTTTCCTATGACATATAAAGTCTCACTAGTAAGTTGTACAATTGCAACACTAGCAGTTGCTACTATAGTTAAATACCTTCCTTGTTAAGAGGGAGTGTAAAAATAATGTAACTCCAGAATATATTCTAGATGTATTGTATTCTTCCTTCTGGAGATGAGTTTGGTCTTGTTAGAGTCATTAAAGGATGCAATGTAAACATCTGAATGTAAGTCGGGTCAATAGTACCCAAGTGTCAATATAATAAATGATATTTGTAGTGTCCATTTCGACAAGTCAGCCCTGACAACTAGTGAAGTCAGCCCCACCAAGTTAGAGGTCAATTTAACATAAGAATATAAATAGGGAGGAACTCCCCTTCATTTGTACTCACTCACTCAAGCAGTTTTGCAAGAGTGAGATGAACTAGTGCACTAGAAAGAAGTTAGAAGCAGTTGTCTGGGTTTTACACTTATTTGGTCGATATCTATACTGAGGAAGTTTTGCGGGGTTTTCTCCCTTGTGGTTTCCTTGAGAAAAATCTCTGTGTTCTTGTGTTCTTATGTTTTCTGTGCATGTTCTTCTTTCAACGATATTCTAGTAATTTGTTTTAAGATATCATCTAAAAAATTTGATAAAACTTAACACCAATATCCATGCCTTCATTAACCACCTTAAAATCCAATTAGAGAATCACTTTCCACACTTTATAATAATCCAATCCCAGTCTTTTTTAGTATAAGAGATTGGATTTAAGCAAAAAAATAAGGCAATTCAGACCACTATTCAGGTCTAAAGTGTTGAACGAGAAAATATTCTTATAGCTTAACCAAAGTTTCTTTTATACACCTTCACTAGCAATGATTGATTTCTCTTCATTAACCATCATTCATGTACCTACACATAATAGCTTGAGGATATATGAGACCATTTCTAGGTATTGAATAGTACCATCACAAAAGATTAAAACATCATTGATAAATAAAATATGGGATAATTATAAGCACCCCCCTATATTGAGAGCTATGAACTTTCAACACACGTTTTCTGAAATAGTAGGCCCGTTAAGTCCATCTGCTACTATAAGAAAAACAAGCAGAGCTAACAAACAAATTTTTATGATTCCACGTTCACATTTGAAAAAACCCAAAGCCGCTTCATCAACTAGTACAAGAAAAGAAACAATAATGATGTAACATATAATCGATTTGATGAAGGAATACCCAAAACCCATCTAAGTCAAAACAATCCTCATATAGGCCCAACTAACCCAATATCATAGGCCTTTGATAGGTTGATTTAATTAATAACCATTAATTTAAGTTTTTTTTATCTTATTAAATGTAAACCCGCTTAGCCAATCCGATAGCATTATGAATCTGTCTACTTTGGAAAAAAACAAATTACTTAACAGTAATACTAGAAGAAAGAATATATTTAATTCTATTAGCTATGATTTTTGCTCCTATCTTATAGATAGTATTACAAAGAGCAATCAGATAAAAATGATTGAAGGAAACAAGGTTATCAATATTCAAAATGAGCAAGAAAAGTAGCATTGAAATATGCTAACATTTTTTCATTCTATATTGAATACTCTACCACTCTTAGCAAGTCCTAACCTAATACTTCATATAAACCAAGATAGAATTCAGTTACAAATCCATCTGGACCTAGAATTTTGTCCATTTTAAGCATGTGTAAGACTTCATCTATCTCCTTGCTCGTAACTTCCTTCATTTTATTTTCACTATATTCTTCATTTTCCATTATAGGGAATAATTGAGAAATTCTTACCACTCCAATTATATTATCAGATCCTTCATATTTTAAAATCTTGTCAAAATGATTAGTCCATGATTCAACAATGTCTTCAAAACAATTAACTTCATTCCCAATATCATTGTTGATTTTCCAAATGGTATTGATGTTCTTCTTTTTTTTTGGTTAGCATAATGGTGAAAAAAATTGGTATTCTCATCACCCTTAGCTATCAAAAGGGCTCTTGTTTTAAGTCTCCAATCAACTTCCTAGAATTCCAAAATATTCCTCCTCTTCTTCTCTAACTCTAAGGAAACTATCCTTGATTCTTCAAATAAAAAACCTTCCCTTTCCACTTCAAACCAGTCCTCCAATGCTTTTTCTATTATAATTATATCTTTGATATTTTCACTTTCTTATTTTAAGGGACTAGTTTAAGAAACTACTTTGGATTGTTTCAAATTATTCAAGAATTGAATAACCACTAATTCTCAACTAGACTTATCATAAGGGATCCACACATCCTTGGTATTATTAACCAGGTCCTTTTCTTATAGCCATAAGGAGCTAAACTTAAACGGGGCATAAGGTTTTGCACCTATAGAGTCACTTTCCATTAAACTGGGATGACGGTCTAATTCTCCTCCAACACCCACCCATTGGAAGAACCCATAAGAAGAGTCCATTCAAGCCTCACCATCAAGGAAAAAATACAAACATTTTGCAACTCGGGCTTCCCTCGATCTTCTATTGTTCCAAGTAGGCTTAATCTTACCTAGATCGATGTCCAAAAGGCCAGCAGAAATTAGTTTATCAATAAAAAAATATCACAAACAATCTTTCTGGGAAGAGGGGCCCCAAATTTTAGAAATCCATAAAGAAAAGTTCAGATCACCCTGTAGGAAAATATTGTTGAAAGATAAGATATCCATAGGAAACAAATTATTCCAAAAGGGAACTCTATCAACTAAATATGGTCCATAAAAATTAGTAAACAAAAATTCGTTCCCTAATTCTTAAGAGTATAAGACCATACCCAGAACAGAAGCCACATACCAAGAATTTATGAGTAACATGCCTTAGCTCTTCTCCCATGATTAGACCTGCAAAATTTCCTTTTGCATTGATGTAGGAGAACTCCCACACAATTAGAAGTTTCCTTAAAACCTTTACAATTTTCTCACCTTCTCTCATTGTATCTTGAATAAACCGAACATCTAACTTTACTAAATCTATCATCCTTTTAATGGATAATATTTAAGAGGGTTTAACCAACCCTCAACAATTTATAGAACATAAGAGCATTGAGTAACCTTGGCCATATATTATTCTCTTTTAAGTGTCCCAATAATGTTGTTTTGAGTACCTGCTGCTACCTCCCAATTAAGAAGCTAATTCCTGAGCTTTACATAATGAATATTTCCACCATTTCCCTCCTCTCTTAATCTTCCCCGGATCGATGTCCAGAAGGCCAAGATAAGCTAGTTTCTCAACAAAGAAATATTACAAACAATCTTTCTAGGAAGAGGGGCCCCAAATTTTAGAAATCCCTAAAGAAAAGTTCAGATCTCCCCATAGGAAAATATTGTTGAAAGATAAGATATCCATAGGCATCAAATTATTCCAAAAGGGAACTCTATCAACTAAATATGGTCCATAAACATTAGTAAACAAAAATGTGTTCCCCAATTCTTAAGAGTATAAGACCGTACCCAGAACATAAGCCACATACTAAGAATTTGTGAGTAGCATGCCTTAGGTATTCTCCTATCATTAGACCACCAAAATTTCCTTTTTCATTGATGTAGCAGAACTCCCATCCAATTAGAAGTTGCCTTAAAACCTTTACAATTTTCTCACCTTCTCTCATTGTCTCTTGAATAAACCAAACATCTGACTTTACTAAATCTATCATCCTTTTAATGGATAATATTTCAAAGGGTTTAACCAAACCTCGAAAATTTAGCTCGAACATAAGATCATTGAGTAACCTTGGACATGTATTCTTCTCTTCTAAGTGTCCCAATAATGTTGTTTTGAGTACCTCTTTCTACCTCCCAATTAAGAAGCTAATTCCTGAGCTTTATAGAATGAAGATTTCCACCATTTCCCTCCTAATTTATACAGATCTAAAATCAACCCTAAACCACCTGAACCACTCTTAGGAGTATCCCTAAGAATAATTTTCCAAGACTTGAGCTTGAGTTTATAATTATCATCCATCCTTCGTTTTGAAGTATATGACAAATACCAAAAAGAAACACTAAAATTTTGAGCCTCTGAAAATAAATTTGAGGAAAGATCTGGGCCTGGCACTACAACAAATCTTGGAATTAGCGTCCCTTTTTAGTGTATTTTTTTTTACATTGAGTGGTAAAACTAGATTCTAAATGGGATGCGTCATGGACAAAACTTAAAGCGTCTAAAAAAACGTCCTTTTTTGCTTCCTAAATAGCATCCTTTATGACGTCCAAAATAGATTCTCTTTTTTGCTTCCAGAATAGCATCCAACTTTGCTTCCTAAACAACGTCAAGGTTTTCTTCCAGAATAATGTCCAACTTTGCTTCCTAAACAACATCAAGGTTTGCTTCCTAAATAACATCCTATTTTGCTTCCTAGCGAGTGTCCACTTTTGCTTCTTAAATGACACCCCAATTAGCGCCATATTTGCATCCTTAATAGCACCATGCTAGCATCCAAATTAGCATCCACTTTTTCTACCACTTTAGCATCCCATTTTGCACCATGTTTTACTTCCAAATATGTGTCAATTTTTGCTTCCAAATTTGCACCAATTTTTGCTTCCTTTTTTGCATCATGTTTCTCTACCAAAATGATGCCAAATATTTCTTCTATTGTTGCACCATATTATGCTTCCTATGTAGCACCATGTTTTGCATCCAAAGTAACGTCTTATTTTTCTACCATATCAACGCCATGTTTGGATTCATCATTACCGCCACGTGTTGCATCCTTTTTAATGCCTAGTTTCATGTCTCTCATGTTTTGGTCACTAATTTAGTCATTTTTAGTAATTTTATATACGAGTTTTGGTCATTTTGTTTGGTCACCTATCTATTATTTTTTGCTTACTAATTTAGTTGTTTTAACCGATATTATAATATCATTAGGGCATGGAGGAATCGAACCACCAACCTCCTGCTTGTAAAGCAGGCACTCTTCCATTTAGCTAGAACCCTTTAAGAATTTGGGAACCTAACTTACAGAGTCCTCTATAATGGTAAAAAGGATCAATACACAACTTTGAGTATCTATTGGTTGACAAAGGATGATAGATTGTATTATCCTCAACATGGGATTGATTACCTTCCTTGGTTCCTTGTATATCATTTTCCTATGATTGTAAACTTTCTATCATTACAGTACCAACATCTGTAGCTTGTGAGGCAGTACCATCACCTTTTTCCTGTGATCTGGTGGTATACTGGGCCTAATCTGATCGAGTGTCATCAACTGCTGAGCCCTCTATAACTGAGAAACAAAATTATCCTCAATTCCTAATTCTATTGTAGTGCCACTCATTCCTCTAAGTTGTTGACTATCATCAACCCAGCTACTCAAACGATTTATTGGTTGCCCACTTCAAAGTGTTAAGTAAATAGAGTCCAAATGGGACGGAGCTGAAGTACTTTCAATATTACTCTCTACTACAACCCTATCATTCTCTGCAATCATAGACACATTACATTATATATGTCCTTAAATTATGAACTCTAAAGTTCAAATCCATGAATAACATGGTAATACTCAATCCATTCAAAACCTTGTGTGTTTTTTGAAGAATTTTTTGAACTAGATAACATAGGGGCTATTCTCCTTGGAAGGCGATTGAAATTTGAGATAGAGAGACCTCATAAGAATTTTGGAGTCCCATAATATTGTAGCTTTGTGAATGCTCTACTCTCACAATAATGATAGGCCTTGGAGTAAATATAATGCTTCTTACATATTATTAGAAGTGATGCCAATTCCCCATGCAAACTCAATGAATTGTTTTCCTTTGGGGTCAAAGACAAACCCCTTCCCGCCAAAACACTTGACACCCCTGGTAAATCGACTTAGTTGCAAGCCCACAAAGTAACATGCCCACCTAATTACAATTATACTATGCAGTGAACCATCAGTTCAACTAATGGGAATTGTCAATGAGGTAAATGACAAATTATTGTACTTTTAATATAGGAACAAAATGCAACCAAACTGTAGTTGGTTAGTAGTTAAGAATCTAGAATTGTACTTGGATTGGTAGAAAAGGTTGTTCTATAAATGCATGGATAGCAATATAGGTTTAAAAATTAAGACCAAGTGTTGTACAATGACTACCTAATGCTCTTTCAAACAATCAGTTTACCCTCAATCAGTTTACGCCAATCAGTTTACCCTCAAAATCCCCTATTGAGTATCCAGGAAGATATAAGGGAGCCCCATTAATAAGATTTCACTCTCCCCCTCATAATTCGAATGTGAAAGGTAGATATTTCTCCTCCTTTATCTTGAGGATAATTTCATGAAGGCAACTATTAAAACTTGTTGATGGAATATTTACTATACTACAAGTAGGTGTTGCTTCTCCTCCAAGGCTTTCTCCTTCTATTTCACACCGACAGAAATAAATAATACTTGTGGCAAATCAAACATGAAAAGGATCATGGAGACATTCACCAGCAATAAATGCACCTATTATCCAAGGTATGTGAATTGTTTCTTTCTAAATGTCCGGAACTAGAATCACATAATTTGTGTTTCCCTACTAATCAGTTTCCTGAACTGACTTGTCAAGGCATGTTTCTTCTCCTTTGATTACCCCTCCACCGAAACAACCCAATTTCAGAACTATATTTGCTCCATCCATTGTATTTCCATCACCATCACATTACCCAAGAGTGAAAGGTAGACATGCTATCCGTCTTTAGTTATGATCTGTTTTTTTTAAGGATAATATTATTAAGGTTTTCTAAGATTCTATTGTTTATTATATTTTAGGGCATCTTTCTCCTCCAGGCAATGCCCCTTTTGAACCACCCTAGAAGAAACTGAGAACACCGGTAGCTCCACCACCAACAATAAGGTCATGGTTGCATCCACCAGTAGTGATACCACCCATATGTCAAGGTCTTTGATTCCTATCATTCTTAATTTGTGAAGTATAAGCATTCTTGAATTTTTCCACAAATTATTGAAGCGGTTTACATTTTTTGCAGGTCCTTCATCTCCTCCACATGCCTTTCCACCTGGTCATTACAGAAGACACTCAGGAGTTCCTCCATTCCCTCCATCAATAACATTCCCTTCCCATCTATATCATTAAAGAATGGAAGGTATATTCATTTTCTTTTTAGTTCTCAAGAATTTCATTCAGGATGGGAGATTTATCAGTACTAAGTAATTTTGGACCATTTATTTTATGTTTTAGTTCCTATTGCTGCTCCAACAAGCATTGCTTCTTCTAAATCACCTGAGAAGAAACCAAATGTACCTTTGGAAGCACCAGCAAGTAAAATATCCTGTAGTCATGCACCAACAACGATTCCACCCATTAATCAAGGTCTCTAAGAAGTATCACCTTTGGCATCTTGATGTCCATGCAACCTCTGTTTATTTAGAAGACGTTAAACTTGTTCTTGAAAAAATTTTGCAGGGCTTGTTTCTAGTCCAATTATTATTCCATTTGAGTCACCCAAAGGAAACATAAGACGTCCTGCACCTGCACCATAAAGAATATCTCCTACTACTCATCATTACTGGGGCATGAAAGGTGATATTGTTCTCTATAATTGGAGAGAAGTAGTATGAAATTTTAGTGCTTTTAAATTCTTTGTCTTATTATCATAGGGCATGTTGCATCTACACCCACGATGTTTCCATTTGCACCATCTCAAAAGAAACCAAGCATACAAATGGCACCACCACCATGAAAACACACTTATCTCTTCCATGCTTGTATGGGTGAGGAAGTCAATCTCCATGTATACCTGTTGGAAGCAATCACTAATCGAATCCATTCTCTTGACTGAAAGTAGGGAAAAACAAGGGCTCCTTGCTTTTGATGGAATTTCTATGAGGTGGATTGGATAAACCATTACCAAAGAAGACAATTCTGAATCGATATTATTATAAGTGTATACAAGTTTTATAATATGAAAATATAGCCTTCCACTGCAGACTTTGCCTCAAGGTAGGTCAATTAGTTGCATCTTCCATCATGCCCCAAGCAAGTTGAAGAAGAGAGAAACTCAGTGCAAAATATTAAGGTTTCTCACCGTAGTTCAACAATTAGTCTATAGAACATGCTGAGTTTCAAGAGGTCAAAGATGACTTGGCTCAAATTGGTTCAACACCAAACTTTAGTTAAAGAAAGGCAATCCTTTGATTATTAGTGTAAATCCAGTACCTGAAAGGATTCCATCCCTGAAAGTGACCAAGTATAAACCAGCAGAGATAATAGGGTTATCGGGTGAAACTAATAGGTATAACCAGAATTTACAAGTCAACAGAGTTAGTATAGAATCTTTGGAGGTTATTAACATGATTCTACATTAAATTAGCAATTGGGGGTAGTAAACAAATATGGAGAAGTCGAGTTTGGCATTGAGGCAAATAAATACTTCATTTTGACTCAAAAGATCTCTACAAAGATATATTATACCCACGTTCAGCATTGCTGAAAGCTTAATCACATACGGTCAACTACGAATAGTGAAGATTGCTAGTTTGAAGAGAATTAAGTTGATCTGGTCTATGCCTCATAAGCTCAGATTACTTGGATGGAAGATTCACTTTCATGGTCTAGCAAGCACACAAGCTAGATAAATATTAAAGTGGGATTTCTAATGGCTTGTCTGTACAGTGGTACAAAAGAGAACAGGAAGCACATATTTGGACACTGTATGTTTGCAAGAGAGCATTTACCTTACAGCAGTTCTTGGCTTCAATATCTTCTACAAATCTCTTCAATGCAAGGCTTTTGCTTCTAGGGATTCTTGGATATATGGAAATCCAGCATGGCATATTTGGTTTGCTATGGGACTTTCAACTCCTTATATTACAAAAATAAGATGTTATGTAATATTGAGTGCTCTAAGAAAAAAATTGTAGCATAGAAATCCATAGACTTATGGATGGCTTAGCTACTCAGGTATGTGCATTACTGCTGTAGCTTTGAATTTGACTGAAATAAAATTCCTTTCTCTCTCTCTCTAATAGTTTTTCCCATTCTGGGTTTTTCCTGGGAAAATTTGCCAAAAAATTTTGAGTCTTGAAATTTCATGGTGTGCATTTATTATTAAAATCCTGCCTGTTAAAAGTGATGTTCAATCAGTATTTCAAAGTCTGAAATTTTAGTGAAGTTACAACACTCTTCTAAATTGGGTTGGGCTTTAAAATTTTCAATAAATTTAAATTGAAACCAGGCTGGGGTTGAACACCAAAAGCTTTCAATCCAATTCTCCCTAACCATTCATGAACTTCCTTCTTGCATTGGTCTTGTTTTCTCTTGACTCTATTTTATCGTTGGGGATTGGCACTGGTATCCCTGGTCCTCCCATCACCTATGCTACAGTAGAAGACCTCAAGTTTTGCTATTGATAGCTCTTCAAATCACCTTTGATCCCTCATCGTCATAGCCTAGCAATCTTATCCTAGGGAATCCCCCCTCGAGTTGGAGAAGAGCTAACCAGAAGTGCAAAGAGGTATTTATCAAGGTAACAATGGGTAACACCTCTAGCTTGCAGCTGGGCCAGCCTATTTTTGGGGGTTTTAATCATACATGCCAGTTGAAGTTGTAACACCCTGCACCGACTGAGCTCTAGAGATTGTAATTTCAATTTTATAGGCTCTTATATTTGACATTGAAATCTGAAAACATGATTTTTGAGTTAAGATAAATTGGCATCATCATTGTCCAGTTCTTTGAGATTAGATAACACTATAAAAAAGCATGCAATAAGGAAGATGGAAGACATACTAGACACTACATAGTAAACCAGGATCTCTGTGTTCTTTAAGTTCACAAAGATTTATAGTGCATACCTCAGCAAGCACTTGTTTACACTACTACAACTCTGAATGGCTCACCTTCTGTTCCAATAATTTTTTGCACTCCTTGTCACAAGGAAAAAGTCCTAATCCAAACACGATCTTTGTAACCTCCTTTGATGAATGATTTGACTTAAGATGTGCATCTTGAACATCCATGCAAATCCATTCTTTTTTCAAGCGTTGACAAGAACAACAAACCGTAACCTAGTCAAATGCCACCAAAATCTTACTTTCTCAGTGGAAGAAAAGAGAACAAAAGTATTAACTTTGAGGAGAGTGCGAAGATCTCATTTTTGAATGCCTTGAGAATGCTACATCATACAACACATCATTCTGGTTGGCAGACAAGTAACTTCAAGGAAGAAAACAACACTACAGATTGACAAATTGGAATCTTGCATCACGATCATGTTTATGATAAACAACAGGGATGATTACTTGAAATACCAAATATAGCATCATCCTAATTTTGTATTGCTCACTGATATTATGCATAAGACAAGTATGAAGTTAAAAAAATTCTAGTTGGTATCATATTAGAAAGCATAAAGTTAAAGGAATAATAAAGTTTCTTGATTGATTATCCATCACTAAAAGCACACCTTTTTATGGCATGTATCAGCTGATGGTCAAGGGCCCGGATGTCATATCTCAGAGAAAAGATGTGTACAATTTGGCAACCTCCTGCAAGATCACGATATCAACATAACACAATTCAGAACACGCATTTATTTTAAATAATAAACTTTGGATTTGTTATACCTTTATTCAATGAGAAACCCAAATAATATATCAAATTTACCCTTGTGATTATATTCAGCTTGCCCATTCATGCAACAACCGAGAAGCAAGCAAGTTACAATCGAAACATTCAAACCACTTAAACAACTCCACTAATGATGCACATGTGTTTGGCTTGTTAGTTAGATAAGATAAGATCATTTTATTAATGTCCAACTACTGACTAGAAAAGTAGGTCAACGAGACTACTGAGTACAACGATGTCATCAGAAAAATTAGATACTTTTATTAATGTCCAACTAATGACCACGAAAATAGGTCAATGGAACTGCTGACATTAGAGGAAATTTGGGGTCTAAAATGGGCCTTATAAGAAAACGTGCCAAAATAAGTTTTTGTGAGTTGGAATTCAAGAACCAGTAGAATTTCAATAAAATAAGTCAACCATAATGGTTGAATTGACATATTTGTCATTAAAAAAAACTACTTTTTTTGTTCGTATTTTCGACATATCTCATTGTGTTTTTACTCAAATTTCGATCGGGAGAGCTCATTGGATGCAAAACTTGATTCCGCATCCAACAAGTACCCACAATGTATACTTTTGATGGACCCCGCTACCCCAAAAACAAGAAATACCTGAAAAAACGTGATGATGACATCATCATCACGTTTTTTCAGATATTTCTTGTTTTTGGGTAGCAGGGTCCCTCAAAAGTATGTAGTGTGGGTACTCCTTGGATGCAGAATCAAATTCCGCATCCAACAAGCTCTCCTGATCGAAATTTGAGTAAAAACACAGGGAGATATGTCGAAAATACGAACACAAAAAGTAGTTTTTTTCTTTCTTCCTCCAAAATTAATCAACATTATTTTATTATTTTAACTATTATTTTATTATTTTCCTTAGGAGGCCCATTTTAGACCCCAAAATTCCTCTAATGGTACAATAATGTTAGAGAATTGTCCCTTTCTAGATTTTTTATTTTAAAAAAGAAACTCATAAATTCTTTTTGTCACACTCTTCAACAGAGCTCTTTCTAGGAGCTAGATAATGACATAATGACTAGCCAGTTGTGCTTGGCCCCGCCTTCAATGCAATTTCCAGATTAGTTCTTTTATTTTATTCACATTGTGGTTGTTTTGTGACTAGAACTGTCATTGCAATGAATCAGAACTCATATACATAGAAACAAAACCATTAATTTTAAACCAAAATCCAAAAGTAGGGTAGGATTAGTTACTCCCAGATTCAAAAACTCTTTTAGATTTAATGCTCCAAATATAACTTACAAACAATGCCCAAGTGGCCATTTATTAAACAATTCCATATGTTATCAAGAATCTACTTTGCTTGGCCCTGAGGGTTAGTTCAATCAGTTGGTGCAACTGTTGCTAGGATGTTGCTAATAATCTGGCACACTATGTAGGTCCCTGGTTTGATTCCCACACAGTTTGACACACTAAGTCTATATAGCCTACTTCACACTGGGCACCATCCTTGGAATGAGGGAAAGTGCCAAATGTTTCCTGGGAATTTATTTCCAAGGAAAAAAGGAATCTACTTTGGATGATGGCTCTCATAGTCTTATATGAATGTGTGTTTTTCCATGATGTCCTTGTGTTCTATACAACATTTTGTCTCTTTCTTAACGATATGGAATATTGTAACTTTTGGCATGTCTGGTTTTATTGGAACCATAAATAAAATGAAAATCAAATAGATGCGGTCTCCTTAACACAAAAGGATGAGATCATGTGGATTTGGTTGGCAGCTGCTCACAGACGTTGTGGAATATATAGAGATCCCCTTCACATCACTTAGGTATCATCATCGTGTTGGGTATCAGACCTCCCATTCAGGTGATCAACCCTGGAGCTCTCGTCTACATGGTATGGTTTTATCAATTAATTACGTCAATTGCTATGACCTCCATTTAATCTTCATGTGTTGTTTTGGTGATCAGACCTAGGGATCTTATCTATACGGTATATTATGATCAATCAATTATATCAATTTCTATGATCTCTAAATGATATTCTTGTGTGGTGGAAATCCAATTATTTTAACATGTACACACATTCTGTCTCAATGTCTTCCAATTTCCCAATAAGAAAGTTGTGGTATACCTTATAGTAATTACAGTGCACAATAGGCACTACTAGGTAAAGGATAAAAATGTACCTCTACTACACTGGCATTCCATCCCTGGAACATGCAATGAGACAGACAATCTATGAAAGAATCCCAAATGGTCAAATTTTGTCAATTTCATTTCCATCTTGAACCTGCTGGCTCTGGTACTGCAGATCAACATGTGCAGAAAATGTCATCAACATTGTGAGTGTTAAATGAAACTGTCCAATATTCTGATCCCATATATAACAATGTTCCTATCAAGATTTCCAGTGAGAACAATGAGAACAATTAGAATTGACTAAGAGCTGCTCACAATAGAAAATTCCTGTGATTATTTATAAATTTTAAATATATGTTACAATGTTGAATTTCAGATTAAGTGCATCATTCAAATAAACACGCCGATGCAAAAGGAGAAATATAGTAAAATGATCCAGCAACAACAAAAGATACCATAGCATACTAGAATACTATAAACTTGCACCATCGAACATAAAAATGTTCTTATCAAGATTCCCATTGACCACATTAAGAATGGACTAAGAGCTGCCTAAGGAAAAAAATGTTTTGGGCCCAAATGTATACATTTTTGGATAAGTGCACCATTTTGATAATCACACTAAGATGCAAAAAGGGATATTGTACAATGATCTAGCAACAGAAAACAACACACAAAATATTGCAATATTGTCAACTTGCACCATCAAGCATACTATCATGTACCACTTTACCACACAACAACAAAATTAAAAATGCTATCTATTCTAGCAAACATATATACCTCAGGATGGAAAGATATGCTTGCATCCAGTTACTTAATCGAAAAAACTTAAAAAACCACATTCACAAAATAAATCATTTCTAATCAAACATAAATATATATCCCAGTGTTGTTGACTCATTGCAAACTAGATTCCATGTGCATGACTCCGTGAAAAATAAGGCAACTGCAAGTATATTTCATAAAGCACTATAAAAAGCATCTTTGAAACCACCTAACTGTAACCCCTATACCTAGGGGCCAGCTATTATAATAACACATTTAGCTAATGAGCTGCATTAAATGGGTCCTAAATTTACACTGCATAAAATTAACTAGCTTGGGATTAGTATGGACAGCTCAAAAGAATCTCAAGAATTTGACAACTAATTTAACACAAGGAAAGTATTAGAGCTTAATTATTGCCAATTAGTTACTTATAGACCAATTTTTAAATTAAAGTAATAGACCAGTAGAATTTGCCAACTATTGAAATAATTGTCATATAAACAAATCTATATCTTAGATTTACAAATTCAAGAAATTCCTCAGCCGACAATATGTGAAGTAATTTGTTTACAAAAGACTTTTCAATTATTAATTCTTAGATTATCACTGCCCTGGTCCATTAAATAAAAGGTATGCATTATGCAAATATTGAGCCAAATTAATAAAATAGAAAGGTAAAGAGAAAAGTATACAACATATCTCAAAAATAAATTTTAAAACAAATTTCTAAAATTCTACATCCATTCATCAAAATCCTACACTTAGCTATAATATCTAAGAAAGAAATGGCATTTGAAGGGCATGATTTCCTTTTCAAAGCTCAGTGCAGTGTTTTTTGTTACACACTTGACGAATAAAGAAATGCATCCAAATAGAAAAATAGCATGGTTCTTCTATGAAAAAGAATTGTAAGCTAATTTTATTGATGTCCATAGCCCAGTGGCTAGCTCAAGTGATTGAGTGCTCTGAGCTTCATGCAGGAGGTCTTGGGGTCAATCCCCAGGCTAGTTGCCTCTGTTGCATACCTCACTAGATTTTCCTACCAGGACAGGCACCATAATCAACACAGACAGATTTACAAAGGGTACCATCTACAAAATACAGGGAGGTGCCTGATGGTTTCCCCACGAGGATTTACTTGGAAAACAATTATTAATGTTCGAGAAATAACCACAAACATAGATAAATGGGGTTGAAATATACAAAGCAGAAGTCAATAGCAAAACAAAACCTATGAATAATTCTCCCTTTATTCAATATTCGGCAGGCTTATGTACTAAAGACAAAAAGTCAAGTAGATTAAGTTAATACTAGGAAACAAGGAAACTACACAAAGTGGCTCAATTGTAAGTTGTAACAGTCAGAAACCCAAACGACTCCAGAGAGCCCTAACAGCAAGCAGGCACCCCATTCGCCTGCCCTTGCCCTCGACTATCAAACCCACAAAAGATATTGAGTCTTGACATCACCGGATTGATTAATTCATCTTCAGCTCTCTCATGTGATCTTCCTCTCTTGACAGGATCTTGTGTTGTTTGAGATGCCCAGCCTTAGACAAACTCATTTTTTATTTTGCATTCCATACCTTTGAATGGTACATACTACTACTCATATCTTTCCATATTTTATTTTATCTTAGTTTTGGTATTTTCTAGGAGGAGCTGCATTTGCACTCCCACATTGTATTCATACTGGATGCATCATCCTTTATTGTCATTGAGATAATTTTGTGGTCATTCATTGGAGATTAATAAAATTATTTTAATATTTTATCTAACTATCTTGGTCAAATTTTACAACGTTCACTTTCCGAAAAGGCTAATGTTAATTTAGATTGGAGGACAAAAATGATTTATAACGTTCACTTTCCTAAAAGGCTAATGTTAATTTAGATTGGAGGACGAAAATGCCTTATTGTTGTTCGTTTCATTGTAAGAACATTAAGGAGAATATGCGTTTAAAAATTTTCTGGAGAAACCAGAGAAATTAATTTTTCTTTCAATATTTGTATTCAAGGTTCTGTCAAGGAAATATTTTAACTAATATGATCTTAGCCTATTTTAAACATAGGGAACCTAACATTTATTTATTTTTAAAATACACAAGAAAAGACACCCTAGCCTACCAGGTGCATAATACTACAGTATATTTTAAGCACCACGGTAAGTGCAATAGTGCAAGTGAAATAAATGGAGAGAAAAGGAAAAAAATCAGTATGGATGACACGAATTAGTGGCAAAGATAATAGAAAACAAATAAGAGATTGAAAAAGGGGAAAAATAAATAGAGAGAAAAGACAGAACATGATAAAGAGAAGAAAATATGAAAACACTGATGAACAGTTGTATTTCCCAGAAATTTTCAACTTTCAACTTTTTTCAGAACTGCACAAGTAAAATTTACATTATTCTCCCAACAAATCACAAAATTTTGAACATTACTGTATAAGAGTTTCATACATGCATTTTCAGGGGGATAGAGGGAATTGCTTAATGCAAGGCCAAATATTATTCATAATATCAGTGTACAAAAGTTTGTGGTAGTCAGAACAATGTTATGGTGTGACCCAGATTCTCTACCAGAAATACATGTCAGCAATTGTTTGCTACTGACAAGGATTCACTCGCAATATCCAAATAAAATACATAGACAACCACTTCATGGGATAACCATATGGTAAACCAAGGTATTTTTGTGTAGCTATAATCTGAAAGGAAACTAACACAATAATTCGAACAAAATGCTCCAAACTTCCATGCCTTGAACTTCATCCTTGATATCATAAAATTGTTTAACAATTCATCTCATGTAACATTCTCTGTAAAAACATTACTTCTTACATAAAACAAAATGACATTGATAGAGCAGTTATATCCCTATTCCTTCTTCCTGCCACCAATAATAATCCATCGAGGATGGAAAGCAAAACCATCTGGAACTTCATTGGGGAGGTTACAGAAAGATTAAATGAGCATCATTACCTTATATGAAGTATTTTTGCCTTCAATCCTTTTTGTGGCATAAAGATCAAAGAACTTGTCCTCCACTTATCACTGGTCGTTCTCTCTTTAACACACAAGGCAAGATTAAAAAAATAACAATTGCACATGTTACAAAAAAAACGATCCATATCATTCATTTCCCACAACTTTGGTGAAAATTTTGATTATCTCTTACAATATGCCAAAGAAGTATGTTACATATACAACCTTCAAATGAAACTAAGGTTACCCCAATGGAAGTCTTAAAGCCACACCTTGCGATGCAAGCTGCATGCAGGACGCACTCTAAAACCATTAGCCGTGAAGAATTAAATAAATTCTTCAACAACATTTTTTACATGGTAGCAAAAACCCAAAGGGATTGACTTCCTCCACTTACAAATCTGATCTTGGAATCTTGCTCATCAACATTTTGAACTATTGAACTCTTGATGATAGTTTTTCCAACTTCCAGTGCTGATAATATCTGGCCTTGAAGAAGATTTTAATCAGAATGATGTCCATGTATACCTCAAAGATCAACACCCTGGCAAAGCGCATGCCAATTTCTCCCATAGATGTCCATGTGGGTAAGATCAACAAAATAATCTAGAGACCAAATGCAACAATATACCTCGCCTGCATTTCATGGACACTTTCATATAATCTATCCCCATGGCTCCTAAAGTGTAAAATGAAATCAAACAATGACAACAATGAAAACAGTGTTTTATATAAATGATGAGATTGTTCCCCAAGAAGTAACTTCTCTACAAACGCATTAAGGTACCTTTCATGAGAAACTATAAGTTTATCAAGGTCTCTTGATTCTTCCAGTTCATCCAAAAATTCCGCTCATGAGTACTCAAGAACTTTGAACATGAGATGGCACTGCAGATTTGTGAGTATCTTTTCTCTAGCAAAGGTAAAAGCAAAACAGGAAAACATGAAGCCAATGGAAGCACTAAAAAGGTAAGGACGTGTTTTAAACTTATTGACATTATATATATTACCATTATCAGCGATTTATTTATTCATAAATATCATCATTTACAAATCAGATATCCATATTGCATATCAGAGAATTTACTGTCAGACAAGGCATATTTGAATCAGTAAATATTACTTTTTAATTTTGTACTAAAAAGTGAACAACTTGTTTATAGGCAGAGAACCAGTTAGATCCTGATTGGATGCTTATGCGAGCAGGCACTGCTGGGGTCCCCACTATCAGTGAATGGTTAATTGATGTCTTGTCTCCAGGCTCTAATGTTGGCATTGACCCAATAAGTATGATAGGTAGATATTTTACTAATGAATGCAGAGGAAAACTTTTGAGCATAATATGCTTGTCTGAATGACAATTTGTTAGCATGTTTTTTTGAGATTGACAGAAGGGTACTAATAATCTGTCTGAACTCTCTCTGCTTCTATCTTAGAACTTGGCCTGCATGCTATGGTATAGTGTTTGTGCAAAGAAATTATTTTTCCATCTCACTTTATATTGTAGCTATGGCATTCGTGCTGGTTTAAGCTTTTCTCTTAAGATTTTGAAGTTAGCCAAGATGGTTAAGACGATGCACTAAAATCTAGAGTAATATGGATACCTACACTCTGAATGTCAGTGCCTAAAATACTTAGATTTCACTATTGATGGAATTGATAGAGTAATGTAATGGGAAATTACATCAATTGTATTGCATAGATAATTCTTGGAGAGTCATACTCCCAATTAGACATCAAAATAGCAAGTAACCTTGTAGATTCTCAACAGAAAATACAGTTGGGTACATTAAATGATCTAGTAAATAATTAACAAATACTCTTCAGTAGTGATATTTTGATTACATAATTAAAGCATCTTAATCAGCATTACATTAAGTGAATAAAGCTACAGATACTCCAATACTAGATAGAGGGTGACAACTTGAATAGCGTAAGATTTAAGAGAAATGAACTAGGTAAGAAATGACAGTACGAAATTTGCTACCCTTGCCATGTTCATGTCATTACTACAAATGTCTTGTTTGATTCTTATATGTTTCCAGGAAAGGCACATGGTCAATGGATCAAATGTTTCAAGAATGCCTCTAGAGTATGCATGTGTGACTTGACTGCAAAAACTTAAATGCGTATGTTTCACCTAAAAAGCCTTTATTCTTATTGGTGTGAGACTATTTCCTCCAAGATCTACCCCTTTCCAGGTGAACTCAACCCCTGATTGATTGACCCTTAAACCAATAATTATTTCATTACTAATTTGTCCCCTTGCTAGCAGTCATAAATTTATATTACAATATTTTACATTTATCAGTTATCTATGTCAGGCCTGCATCTTACATTGCTGGAAAATTCAAAATAGTATGGGCTTGTAACGTGATGTATTAACATGTGTTATTTGAAAAGTATAAAACTTGGATTTAATACTTTAATAGGATTTCACTAGAATAGGAATGTGGATCGACCTTGCTTGGATGCCCTAAACATTGCCCAAATTTTAAAAACTGGAGGCTATTATTTGAAGGTCAAAAAAAGCCCAGAAGTAGGTAAAATAATGTGATACACATCAACGTGCCCGCGGATCTCGAATGGCCTACATTATTTCTATAGGTGGAATGTTTTTGCGTAGTGGTGTCTCCACAGTGCAACTAGTCCTTGAGGTAGCTAACCATATGGAGTAAAGAGCAAATCGAAAGAAAGATATGGAGATGTAAGAATTTATAGCCGCGGATGGATTATGATCCGTTTTTCTCTAAGACACCTCACTTCGATATTTAGCTCTTGCTGAGGGCTCTGGTACTTGTGTTTTCTGAGGAGCAAACTAATTATTCCTCTCTTTTTTTAGTAGCTCAGAACAATATTAGCAATGAAAACGGAAAAGTTTGAAAAATATTACTGATTACTTCAAATTACTACAGGAGAAAAGGGATCACACCAATACAGAACCACATGGAACTTATTGAAATGGGTGTGGAACTAATTGAAATGGATGTAGTAGCAAATATGGAAAAAGCCCTTTATTAAGAATTTTGGATCATCAAGCAGTGTAAGTAGATACAGGGGAACTTCTGAGCAAGGGGCTCAGAGTGTGAAGGAAAAAACAAGGATGTAGCATATAGTGGGAATGGAAGAGCTGGGGCCAGAGAGGGAAATTCATGAGATCAGAAGGTGGGATATTTCTAAGATGCATTAAGCATAGATGACAAAATGAAGTTATAGGATCAGAAGGAATCATTGCAAAAAAAAATGAATCCATACTGGAATTCAAAGAAATTCATAATTTAAAGAATAATATACCAGTATTTCAGGTCTATTTGATGAATAACATACTGGTATTTAGAGCAATAATCCAGGGATGCTTGGACTAAAACTATTAGAAAAACTAATAATTTCCAAAAAATTTGTTTGTCTCAAAATGCCTAGAAATAACCCCATTGCTTGTGATTAAGAAAATATCGAGACCAGTTTCAGAGTGGACACACCTTGCCTTCTTATGGTAGACCGCAGCATATTTGAGCAGGTTGCAGATCTTGTAGGTTGTATTCCTCGGTCCTTGCCTTCTTATCGTAGACTGCAGCATATTTGAGCAGGTTGCAGATCTGGTAGGCTATATTCCTCGGTCCCAGCACACTTCAGACTTCTACCCCAGTTACCCCAGTTTGGAAAATGAGTTGTTTCGCCCTTTTTGCACTCTCGACAAATGTGAAGACGGTTCTAGATTTGGCGGTATTTTCCCTCGTTTTGGAATATTTGAAATGGAAACAAGTAACATAAATCTCATTCTTTGGATCACTCAGCCTTTGGTTTCCTTGAGCGTTTAAATTCGAACCCTTCCAAAGGGTTTTAGTACTACGTAGAAGTGTAAAGTTAAAGTTATCCTTTAAAAAAATTTAAAATCTCAATTTATCCTTTTATTTTATTTAAGGACATAATTTATGTTAACATTTCAAAAGAAGAGCAACATTAAAAATACTAGTTTATGTAAATTTCTCAATATTTTAAAATTCCTATGCTATAAAGTTTGACTAGTAATTCAAAATATTGGAAATATCATAAATTATAATCACTCACTCACATCAGGCACTTTGTGATTCACGTTAGGGACTTTGTGTTTAGCTATGTAAGATTATGAGTAATGACTGACAGCTACAAGTTCCATCTTATGAGGGAAATTCCACTGAAGAAACACTCACTCCTTAAAGCTTTGCTTTCTTGATCAAAAGGGAAATATTGAAGGGATTTTAGTTTGAGTATAGGGGGGAATTATTGGGAAGCTTTGCATTTCTTTTTCTTTTTAAAATTGATAAATACAAAATTAAATATATATATAT
>LPNX010300854.1:25858-73088 GCA_001517045.1 Pseudotsuga menziesii | reverse complement strand
TATATATATTATTAATGACAAATATATATTTTATTTTTAAAACTTAAAAATAAATTTTAAATAATAATATTTTAAAGATATTTATGTTTTAAAAAAGTAATGAAGAAACCATGAAAATATAATTCATGATACATCTAGTGTAAATATAATGCTATCAAATTTATATATTGTAAAATTAATTGTTACAATTTTTTAAAATAAAACAAAATGTAAATTCCGTGAACTTCAACATGTGCTTAAAAGTACATTTCATAATAATGAAAATTAATTGAGTTACTTAATATAAAATCCCTCATAGGTGACTATCAAAGGGGTAGCTTGAGAAGCACCATCAAAATATGCACATGCTCCTTCTTTGTTTATATTGTTATGTGTTATTACCCTAGGATATTTTGAACTCACATCTTGTTTGAAATGTTGTATGATAGTTAAAATTTACTCACAGAGACCTTCACTAATCCCTCTCCTCCCACTCATTCATAGGATCTTGGGCAGCTCGAATGTCAAACTCGAAGGCATGGAACTCTCTACTCATCTTCTTATAATCCTTTATATTCGCATGTTGCAACTCTACTTATTACACCATGACCTCATTCATGCACCTTTAAGCTTCTCTTGTAACCCTTTTGGGGAAGGATCATTTTCCTCTTCGATCACCTTGCATAAAGGGACGGGATCTACAATATCGTCTCCTTGTCCTAGGTTCCTCTTAACCTGTGTATGTTTCCCAACCCTTGGAATGGGGAAACCTAGCTAGTATCATGGAGGCTTTGATGAAGTCAAGTGTCTGAAGCACCTCTTCTTGAAACGAGAGGGATCATCCCATGTTTAGAGACATTGTTGTACAACTCCATTAATAATCCTCACTATTGTACGTTTATAGTATAGAATGTGATCTCAAGGCTCCAACCACCAATCTGAACCCTCTAGTGGTCAATCCTAAGAAAGACCATTTCAGCTCCCATGAACTAACTTGTTGCTTCAATCATTTTTGGCCAAAGTAGATCAATCATCATTATTGGATCTCAAGATCCTAGAAGATGTTTTTTTTATTGATTCCTTCATCCATCCATGTACCAAATTATTCTTCATTAAGGATTTTCAGAAGTTCTTGATAGAAAAAAGAAACTAGATAATAGCCCCTATATCTAGGGTGTCAATAGATTGTTTTTGTGGCCTTGGCATGAATCCTTTGGTCCCTACATAAAGGTTTTATCTTCACTCCCAATGTGGGTGAGGATTACAAACCTCTCATTACATTTCAATAATGCAACTCCCTTGATAAGTCTATTGAGAAGTTCCTAGGAAAATTTGTAGAGGATTATGAAATATTGTTTAAAGCCTTAAAGTTGTATCTCCTAGTTTGGGAGAGGATTTTGAACCTTTCTCTACTTTTCTAGAAAACAAACTCCCATGATACTATTGAGGATTGTTTGTGAAAATTTATTTCAATCTCCTCATAAACCATTTTAAGCCTTAAAACTACCTATACAAGTATTTGTGTTAAGGTGGATCTGAGTTTTGGTCTTCCAAAGAAAATTCTTTGGAATGTGGAAGGTAATATTTGGTCTGAAAAGTTGGAATATGAGCAAGTGGCTTTCAAGTGTAGATCTTGTGTTGGGACTAGTCACTTGGCTATTTCTTGTCACCAGTGGACTTTTAAGGATTCCCACTCGAAGGCTTTGATAAAAAAAATCGTAAAAAGAATCAATAGCTAGCATGGTGGATAGAAATGGAATTACATCATCATGCCATTGAGAGTGAAAAGTTACAAGATCACCCCCAGCTAAAAATATTGAGAAAGTTAAGCTAAATCGTGACACTAATCATTCCCAATAGGTCAAGGTGGTTTAACCTTAAGTGACACTGCCTAAATGCCCCTTGGATATTTGTAGGATAGTAATCTCCAACATCCATTGTGAAGCACTTCAAGGGAGTTCACCTAACTACCCTTCTCTCTTTCTCAAAGGGACTAGGTGGGGAATTAGAGTGAAGTAAGAAATAAAAAAGCAAATAAATGAAACAACCCTTGCATAAATGCTTCGATTTTGGAACATAATCCCAATTGGAAATCAATGACTTTAATTCAACATTCAAGGACAACCTATACAAAGAGGGAAAACATTGAACATAGGCAAGAATATTTTCTCTCAACATATGGTTTATGGGAAATTCCACGGAAATTCTAAGAAATGATATCATGCAAGAAATACTTTGGTTGGGCCAAGTATCATCTTGTGTATTTTTGGGGTGTTAATTTTGTACTCTATACCCAATATTCATGTTAGTTTACCTACTTATAAAGTGTTTGAATCATGTTGCAAGTGATTATGTTTGAACTTTGAATCTCTAATACAACTTACAATTAGAAACATAAGAAGTCGCAAATATAAAATAAATCCACTCATGAACAATAATTGAAAAAACAAAAATAGGGAAGGATTATGACCTAGTATAGCACATCCAAGATAGTATGAGAACTTGAATTTAGGAGTATGTTCACCCTGAGTTTATGCACATCGTTTCCTCCATCATGCGTTTCATCCTTTGGAGAATCCTTGGTAATATTTTCCAAATTCCCATGATCATCAAATGTTGTTAGGGGTTTCAAACCTATACCCATGCCATATGAACCATATGGCTCCAATCGTCCACCATTGTAGGCATAAGTTCACCACAAAAAATACCATTACCCACATTAAAACTACTTATGTTGTACCCTGCATTTTTTCCAATAAGGGTTTCATAATAAGACAAATCTCTGTCACCACTAGTACCAATGCCCTCTCTATTGCATTTTGTCAATTTTTGAATGAGCTCATTTCTCGTTACGTTCCTCCATGGAGAAAAAAATCACAACTAGTAATACAACGCAAGAGACATACAAAGAATCATGTTTAAAGCCTCTTCCCATGCCTACACAATTAAGAAACAACACCATGTAGGAATATTTGCCAAGGTTTCTATATCATTCCCATGCTTTCGCACGTGGGGAGAAACCTCACCATTAATTTGTAGGATGTATGCCATGTGAAACATCAATGCAAGGAGTCACATTGAGAGCCCTTTACATGCACTTGCATTTAAATATCATTCCTTGTCGGTGTACCACCATGTTTTCAATTCCCATCTTCCCACATGCATGTATACCACCTATCGACTTTGAATCTTGCCATGAGTTGACTGTATGGGGGGGATTGTAAGCACTTGCATTCAGGAACATCTCTACTCTATGTTAAAGAATGACTCCACTCATATTTTATAATTTTTAAAATAATTTTTGCAGCCACCATAGGTATGGGCATTAAAACCCTTAGAACCCCAAGGAATTTATGTATTGTTAGCCTCTATATTACTCTCATGAGTATCCCCATTTATAAAATCTCATATTATAGCTTCAAAAGTATGTTAAGACACAATGATCCGACACAAAAATGTCTTCTTATCGGGTTGATCTATTGCAGTTGCAACTTTTGTAGCATTGGATTTCTCAACCATTCTTGATCTTGTACTCCTTCTTTGTTTCAAACTCTCCTATATGCTAGCTAGGTTTCTAATTTCACACTTCCTGCTCACAAAAGGATCTATCTCCTATAGGGAGTTATCATAATTTTTTGGATTCTAATGGGGACGTTAATTCGGATGTTAATTGGGACGATAATTGTGATGCTAATTGGGACGCTAATTGGGACGCTAATTGAGATGCTAATTAGCATCCAAAATAGCGCCAACTTTTAAAAAGGGACGCTAAATGGGATGCTAATCGGTACGCTAATTGGGATGCTACTTGGGACGCCACTTGGGACGATAATTGGGACGCCACTTGGGACGTTAATTGGGATGCTAATAAACGTCCAAAATAGTGCCAACTTTTAAAAAGGGATGCAAATAACGCCATTAAAAGTGCCATCCCGTGGAAAAGCGTCCACTTTGTCCAAACAATGATGAAAAATACACTAGAAGTGATAGTGGATGCTAAAAAGGACGCTAATCATAGGTTTTTGTTGTAGTGTGGAGAGCCCAAGAAGTTTTTGAAATTCCATATCCAAGGATTAATGGAATATTAAAACCGAAGAGGTATCAGAGATTGTAGATGCTTACTAGAGACACTTTCTCCAACGATAACTCCCAAATATTCACAATCTATATGAGTCTTTACAGAATCTGAGATATACCCTAGTTTCTAAATATCTTCCTTCAAGAAGTACATCTCTGGCTCTATGATCTTTGCTTCTTCAGATGCAATGAAGACAGTGGATTTACCAAGATCATCATGAGGCTGGGTATCCAAAAATTGTTAATTCTGAAGAAAAAATTATAGGGGAAATTCTTTCCCCATGGGCTATTTTTCCAAATTTTTTTCCCAAAAAAAGATTCATCAATTTGCATTTTTTGAAGCCATGTTTCGCCCAATTTTGATGAGGTGAAAATTTTTCACTCTAAAATAGCCATATATAAACTATATAAAATACTTAGAAATTGAAATCTTGTTAGAAAAATATCACCAAATATTTTATAATTGATGCAATGCCCCATATTTTGACATTCGTATTTAAACTCTAATACGAATTAACTCAACATTTTAATTGCTTATTGTCTATTTGACTTAGTTACATTCATTAAGACCATTATTTTAAGAACATTTGGACAAACATATGGACTCTTTAGATATGTGGATAATAAATGGGGCTTGTCATTTTGTTTTATCAATATTGATGAATGTGTTATGCCATTTGAACACGCAATTGAATATGGAATATTAATGTGTGAAAGTTAGTTGAGGTGTACTCTGAGATAGAACAAGTACAATATATGTTTCAAAGATACTTACATAATTATATTAAATGTTCTTTTAGTGACATGGATTAACACTTGAAATAGTTGAATATGTTCATGAATGAGCTTTATGTGAGTGGTGAACTAACCCATGTGTTGATTGGCTATGAGATAGCCAAAGTCTTATAGTGCCAAGGGGAACAAGATGTCTTGGACAACAGGACGATAATGATATTATATCAATTTTCATGTTGTTTAATTTTGAATGTCAATATCTCTATGACTTGTGGGTGAGTGTGAGTTTTGACATGAACTATGACTTGCCCAAAGTGGTTCTTCAATGAGGATACCCCTTAGAACAGTGATGTCATAGTAGAGTCGATGTAGGGTGTTGACCCTAGTACTATCAGAGGGGAATGAGAAATTTTCCACTATTTATCTCCCGAAACTTGGAGTCGTGGGAGGGTTGTGCCGAGCACGCTCCTCTGAACATGCGATGATGACTAGTGGGTGCATGTTGGGTAAGATTGGTCTATTTGTAAGACTCGACACTTCCACTTATGGGTTTTATATGTGGTTAGGTCGGTGTAGCCGGCACCATAGTATATTCCAACAAAGGACAGGATGGTGAGGTCAAGAGATTGAAGTAGTGGTGATTAAGCAGTTTGAGTATTGATGGGGATGGATGAGACCACTGATGGATTGGATGGTGTTCTTCATTGATAAAAACAATTATTATTATATGTTTGATGCTTCATTATGTTTATGTAATTCAATTTTGTTACTTTTGTATGAATAAGAAATGATGAATTGATTATGTTGGTCTTTTGTATGTTGTTTGCAATCATATAATAATGATGCATTAAGGAATTAAAAGTGGTTACTAGTACCCATGCTTAAGATGTGTGTGTTGTCCATGCATACGTCAATTCATGAGTACATTACTACAATTGGTTAATCGATGGATAAGTTAGCATGGTCATTAGAGGAAATTTCAACTCAAAATGGGTCTTTTAACCATAATTCAAATTCCATGTCATCATCTATTAGCCAATGAAATTGATTTAAATTTGAAATACCATATAGGTCTTAAACAATTTTTAATATAAATTTGGGGATAAGTATCATAAAAAAAACTACTTTTTTTATTTATATTTTCGACATATCTCCCTGTGTTTTTACTCAAATTTTGACCGAGAAAGCTCGTTGGATGCGAAATTAAATTATGCATCCAATGAGTACCCACTAGACATACTTTTGTAAAAGTATGACAAGTGGGTACTCATTCGATGCGGAATTTAATTTCGCATCCAACGAGCTCATCTGATCGAAATTTGAGTAAAATCACAGGGAGATATGTCGAAAATACGAACAAAAAAAGTAGTTTTTTTCTTTTCTTCCTCCCAAATTAATAAATATTATTTTATAATTTTTCTTAGGAGGCCCATTTTGAGTTAAAATTTCCTCTAATGTATATTAATTTTTAGTAACTTGGTTGGAGAATCATTGTAGTATTACTTATGTATTGAATGTATAAATAAGTGTTGATATATATATGAGGTTATTGACTTGTTCATTATAGTTTGTATTTAAATAAACTAATTGGATTATTGAATGATATACATAATTATATACATATAATATGACATATATCATAATATAATATAGTATATGAAAATATCCTATTTGACTTATGTATGAGAAGATAATGTAAATAAATGGATAGATATGGTTGCATAAATATTAGAAAGGACTTGTCATAGTTGTATTTAAGATAGTAGCATAACAAATGAGACTTTGCAACCATGTTTATTAATATTTTATTTATTTAAATCATTTTGTTATTTCTTTGATTTTGGTTATAAATAGGAGACTTGAGGTTGGAAGGGATAAGTTCTTTTCTTGGAGATATTTTGTGGGAGTGTTGGGATTGTGGAATTTGGGATATTTTGGGGATGAGAAGTTTATAAGAGTTGGAAGAGTTTGATAACTCTTGGAAGAATTGATACATAGCTTAGTCATGCATTATAAGAGTTGGAAGAGTTTGAGAACTCTTGGAAGAATTGATACATAGCTTACGCGTGCATCACTATTCTTTTCTTTGGGGGTCTCAGGAATAGAGGGAAAAGAGGCTAGGTGGATGGCTCTTAGGGCTAGGGAGTCAGCTAGACCCCTAGTTGGCTAGGAGGTAAAATCGTGGTCCTACTTTGGGCAATGAAGATGGAAACTTGAGGAGACGATGAAAGATTGATCCGGTTTGTCTTCCTCACCATTCTCATCGGCCATCAAGAGGTATTTTTCTTGTGATTATAATTACTTCTATGATGTTATAAACTACTTATATGTTGTTATGGTTGCATGATGCTTATATGCTACTAAGTCATATATTTAAGAAATCCACTATTTGAGCTTGTATTAACAATATCATGCATTTCTAGAAGGAAAATAAAATAGATTTTTAATTAGATTAAAATTTATAATGCCAATAGAGGCACTACAGTTGGCATTTTAAGAATTGGTAAGATTTGTCAAGGTTTACACATTTTTGAATAAGTATGGATCATTAAAATTTTCCTCTTATTCTTGTTCTTTGGAGAGCCTGAAACCTTAAATATCCACATTCTTCATTTGAAAGAGATAGAACAATCTTCCATGAGACATCCATATTGATAACATCTGATACACTTACATGGTAGGCCTTAATAGTTGAGCAGCTAGACATGGGAGAGATTACCTCTATGAAGAATGATATTCTCAGCTAGCCCCTCCCAAAGATCGAGAATCCCTAGAATTTTAGTTAAGATCATACAACCAACACTGAGATAGTACATATCCACCTTTACAAAAGAACCAAGAGAATTTCAAATGGCGTTTAAGATATCAACATACCAAAATTAAAATTAGAGGTTTAGTATTTTTATCCATACTAGAACGAGGTCGAAACTCTCCGACTCGGCATAAAAAAGATGAGACCGCATCTTTAGTAATAAAACATTAGAGACCCAATGCCATGAACATTTGAAAAAGTTTTCATCTATCTAGAAAAACTTGAAAGCTAACTACCACCTTAAAAAAGAATAGGATGTTGAGACCTTTACAACTAGTTTACCCCAGGATCTTGAAACCCATTCCTCCATACCACAATCACCAACCTTCCTACCAAAAAAAACTACCTAACCAACATCATTTCTGAATTTTCGACTTCTTCATTCATATTGATTTCCTTCCCCATAACCAAATTTAGTGGTTTTTTTTTCTCTTTTATGCATTTCTTGCTAAATTTGAGACCCTGGACGTTTTAAGGCTCCTTCGCAATCAAGTATACAAAGTTCTAGAAAGCCCTCCTCTCTTGTTGAGACTAGTAGTAACCCTAACAATCTATTCTATCACTTCCATGTTAAAAGGGCCTAACATACTACTATCAAAAGGAGTAAACTTTCTACCCGACCATTTGCACCGATCGGACGACCTGGCTCACGGGAGCTGTCACATTCGACGTTGCTGGCCGTCCGATCCATGTAAATGGTCGGGTAGAAAGTTTACTCCCTATAAAAAACATTAAAATATTTCTCCAAAATCCTGTCCACTTTAGGAACTTGGCCCCCGAGATCGTCCTTCACGATCCCTAAATTATTATCAAAATCCAAAAGGCTTGGTTATGATATATTACCATCTGCTTTAATAAAGGGTGACCCTCATGTTTTATCGATGACACACGAATCCCTTTACCATCTAGCTTTTGCTTTTGTGCATTAATATACACCTAAATCCCTCCATAATATTGTTTACTCTTTCTTTTAAATACTTTTAACTTATTTTTATTTTTTTAGTTTGGATGAGAAAACAATATAAGGCCCGAACAACGTTCAAAATTGAACTCTTCACCGCCTTTCCAAAGGGTTCTAGTCCTTCCCACGAGTGTAAAGTTAAAATTGCCCTTCAAAAAAAATTAAAATTTGAATTTTGTCCTTTCAATAAAGAAGGGTATAATTTATATCAACAAAATTTGAATTTTGTCCTTTCAATAAAGAGGGGTATAATTTATATCAACATTTCAAAAGAAGTGCAACATTTAAAATTACCCATTCATATAAATTTCTGAAGATGTTGAAATTCCTATGCTATAAAGTTCAACTCATCATTCAAAATATTGGAAATATGATAAATTATAAGCACTTACTCACTCATGTCATGCACTCACTGCTTGGTTGTGCAAGATGACCAATAATCATTGATGACTACGAGGCACTAGCCATCTAGATGTGACTCTGACTCCCGAGTCACTTGGGGCTGCAATCTAAAGTGTGACAATGTGTCAACAACTACGACTATAACAAAAAATAAAAACTACTAGTCTACTACTAAGCCCGAAATGAGCTCAAAAAATTGTGCCTACTACCTATGTGAACCTCGCTACTAATGTCCACTCTTTTTTCATCAAAATGAAATTCAAAAGGCCGGTTTGAAAAGTCCTCCTCTACAAGAATTCATTTCTTGCATGAATATCATGGACTCACGACAACTATAAAGAACACTCGATGCCATGCAAATACAAATAATGGCATGTAGCTAGGACCACAAACTGTGCAGAAGTCAATTTATGCATTACTATAGAGAGGTGTCATTAGGCACACAATATGGAGAAACAATAGTTATTAATAAAATTAAAAAACAATTGTTGGCTCAAGAATAGTCTTCAATTTGATGGGTGGCATGATCATGATGTAATCTCCCTCCGTCCTTCCAAACATTTGTCCTCACCGCTACCAAAATACATATAAAAATTACTTGTCTTTACATCCTCTTCTCTTTAAATCCTCATATCATAGTCATAACTAAGGATTATTATGCCTACAGATCCTCATCTTATAATACGAGTTGGATCAAGGCGCAAATACAACCATAAAATATTAAATGTGTCAAGAAGCAAAGAGTAAGAGACAACTATAAGTAAGTCTTATATTAAATTTACCTTATAAGTATTTAATTAACACTATCAACTAAGATTTGACACGTTGGATTGTTCTGATCTTCTTATCACTCCTTACCAATGTGATTGCAAGGAATTCTTTGAAGGTGAAGTCCATAATTTTAGGTCCTCTTCATCATTATCATGCCTTTTGGTAAGACAATAAATAGGGTTGTGGCATGCATCAGCATGGAAAATGGTTTCGACATAGAGGTTATACACATTAATTGTTTTCATTAAATAATTTAAATTCCTACCCGTGACTATGGATTCAGTGAATCATGCACTGGTACAAAACACAACAAATTTTAGAGCCCCAAGCACTTAAATTCTCACACCTATAACTTTCTCAAATCTAGCCATTAATAAACTTCTTTTGGTATTCTGGTTCAATTTAAAAGGTAGAGTGTTGAGACTTAGGCATGCAATGAGTTGCAAGGATTCAATTGACTAAGGCCCCTCCACCACATACATGTATGCTTTCACAACAAGTGTTGAAAGAACAATATTTGTTTTTGCATTTTTTTTTGTGTAAAAGTTTAGTTAATTCATACCTGTCAATTAAAGTACAATTATTTATATTTCCCTTCATCTCTGAAGGGCTAAGCGAATGAATGCCCTTCCAATTGAAATTAAGACCCACCCTTCAAATTTGATCACTGGGCCCTACTGGTGGCTCCTACTCTGAAACCCAAATCGAATGTCTACCAAAATAAAATTGAATATTTTTTTAAAATCCGAATGGAATTTTGTTAAACCAACAATCATGAAATTTGATTTAGATTTTTTTCCCAAATTTAAATTGGAATTTTCTAAATCAATAACTTTTAGATTTTTTTCCAAATTTAAATTGGAATTTTCTATATCAATTCCAAATTCAAATTAGATTTTTTTAAACCAACAGAATTCCAATTGTATTTTTTTTTTCCAATTAGAATTATATTTTTTTTAAAATTTGAATTGAAATATTTTCAAATTAATAACTAGGAATTTCATTTGCAAAATTTTGAAATGAGTAGATATGGATATAATTTTGAAACCTATAAGTATTTATATTTTAGAAGTTGAGGTGGAGTAACAAGTATGTTTTTTTCTAGATTGCAGAATGATAAGACATTTGTTTAAAACCAATAAAAGTTTATATTTTAAAATTTAAAGTGGAATAACAAGTATGTTTTTTCTAGATTAAACATGTGTACTCTCCAAATTAGTTTTACATCGATCCAAATTCCATATATATATAATAAGCAATATTCACCAACAAACAACCAACTATAAATTAAATGATTATAAAAATGTATATAATTCAAAATTCGAAATACATAATATAAAGCAATATTCACCAACCATAAATAGCTGAACTAATTCAATTTGTTATAACTAGCGAGCCAGACATTTATGTCCAAAACCTGGAGTGGGATTTGATGCATCATTGTTCTTTGTTGGAAAGCCTTCACGTCCACCGTGGCATAAACCATGGTGGAAGTGGATGCGAGTGTGGTGACCGGCTTTTCTGAGTGTCCGTTAGATTAGTTCTGATTACTGACGTGATTGGTGCCCGGAAAATTGCTGACGGACACGTGCACGTTCCTTTCACTAACACCAGGCACCAGGAAACGTAGACTTCGGCGATGGACCAGTCACTATTTGCGTGGATCACAATGCCGTAGGGGCACAAATTGTCTCTGGCAGATATCCCTCGCGTCCACGTCAACATAAACCACTTCACTTTTAATTTTAATATTATTTTAACACAGGGCGTTAAAAACTGTAAATTTGATAAGTGTAAAAATATCAGTTTAAAACCAGTTACATTAAAATAACAAAGTGCATTTATTTTTTAAATGTGAATATGTATTATGCAATGCGCATGTTTAAATAAAATTAATAGTTAATTTTGACAAAACATTATAAAATAACTATAAAACTGTCAAAATTTAATAGAAAGGAAATATAGTTTTCACAATTGATGGCTTGCTATAATCCCTACTTTGGCAGGGACTAATAAAGTTGTAAACAATTAAATAGGTAACATGTTTAAATAATTATACTTTATTTTGGTTGAGAGAAAATAAATATAGCATTTATTAGTCATTCATAGAGATATATATAAATTGTTCACTTCTTATTAATTTGCTTACAGAGTTTATAATTTTTTTATAAGCTTATAATTTTTGGTGGTTTGTGTATAGTTCAAAAAAATTATTTATATGATTTTTTCAAATAATACAAATTTGTTATATTTTGATTGGTCTAAGTTGATGACGTTTGTCTAGGGAATGCCTTCCCACTTTGACGACAAAGTGTACATTATCCATTATTAATGCTTCTTCAGGTATGTTTTATTTAACTCGCAATGCTTCATGCTTTTCACCTACTCACCACATTGGAATTCCATATCATTTCTGGACTACATTAATGGCAATGTTCATGGCATTGTGGGAGCTGATTAATTAAGACCACTTTCAGAACATGGTTTTTGTTTATCCGTTGCACCAATGGTGGTGCCGAGGAGGTCAAGTCATGTCAATGAAGGAAAATTTTAATACGTTTTGATATGATGGATGGAAGATGGAGCATGCTTGCCATGAGTGCATTTCACACGATAACTTCCCACTCTCAGCCATCGCTTGTCATCATTGTTATATTGGAATTCAATAGGATCAACCAAACATACATCCAATTGTTCAATATCAAAACCGACTTCAAGGATAGAGGCAAGATTAAAAGCAAGTAGGCCACAATCAAAGAAATCAGTTTCGATGAAAAAAAAATGGTGAATTTCCTAAATTTTCCTAGATCCGGTGGTTTGTTTTCCTAAATTTTATTTTTCTACAATTTAAATAGATTCATTTTCATTCATCATTCTCAAAACCCAAAGAAACTATATTATGCAAGTTTGACAACTATTATTTAGAATTTCAAAATTCATTACCAAATTTAGTTCAAAAATAGTTGAAAAAAAAGAGTGGTAAAATAAACATAGTTTCATCACAAATCAAATTCATTTTCATAAGATTTTAAAAATATTATATATAAAAGATAGCTTTTAATGCAAAATATTCAAATGATAATAAGGTGAAGGCACAATTTCACGTAATATCCATTATAGGTCTTAAAATCACTTTTATTTAAAAGCATATATGTCCTCGACACTTGATATATATAAATCGTTCACTCCTTATTAATTTGCTCATAGAGTTTATAAATTTTTTGTAAGCCTATAGTTTTGAGTGGTTTGTGTATAGTTCAAAAAAATTATTTATATGATTTTAATGCAAAATTGTTACATTTTGATTGGCCTGAGTTGATGGTGCGTGTCTCGGGAATGCCTTCCTACTTTGATGGCAAAGTATACATCATCCATTATTAATGTATATTCAGGCCTGCTTTATTTAACTCACGACGCTTCATGCTTTTCACCTACTCACCCCATTGGAATTCCATATAATTTCAGAGAAAAAATGGACTACATTAATGGAAACATTCATGGCACTATGGGAGCTCATTAATTAAGACTGCTTTCAGAACATGGTTTTTGTTTGTCTGTTGCACCAATGGTGGTGTCGAGCAGGTTAGGTCATGCCAGGGAAGGAAAATTTTAATACATTATGACAGATGGATCGTCCTTTCCATGACTCATTTCACATGATAATTGCCCACTCGTCACAATTGCTTGTCATAATTATTATATTACACTTTAGTAGGATTGACCAAACAGACATCCAATTGTTCAATATCATAACCGACTTCAGGGATAAAGGCAAGATTAAAAGCAAGTGGGCCACAAACAAAGAAATCAGTTTCGACAAAAAAACTCTGGTGAGTCTCCTCTGGTGTCACGTCCCCTCCCCTCATCTCGATGATGGAAAGGACCCGAATCACACTGCTGCTACTATCGAAATGGGCAATCTAGCCCCATGAACATAAACCAAAATGTATTGCAAGTAAAATATATACAGATGCATAACAAATGCAAATACAACAGAAGCAACACATTGCAATACTTCTGTATGTTCATAAACATTCATTAAACAAATACATTGCAGAGATTAAACACAGGAAAGTACTTATCTTGAGAAGAAGCAACTAGCTATGCCCCTGCAACATTCCACCCAACCATAGGCCAATGTGCTCATCAATCTCTCAGCACCACTACCGCCCCCGAGCTGGGCATGATTTCCACAAGAAACTAGGGAACAACCGACTTACAAAAAGAAAGATCATACACACACAGTTGTGTTTCATAGACTGTCCAATCGAGCCAATAAACAATTGGGTTTCACAGGCTACTAAGGCAACAAGGCAATAACATATGGGTTCCTTGGACTTACTCAGTCAAGCCAACAATCACATCCAAACACAGTCAAACCAACAAACAGATGGGTTCCTTGGACTTACTCAGCCAAGCCAACACAAGGGAATCACATCCAAACACAAAAAAACCATCTAAGAGATGGGTTCCTTGGACTTGCTCAGCTAAGCCAACACAAGGATGTGCTTCACAACAAAATACAAGTTCTGGGTTTATAGAAATTTTTTTGGCAACCACAAACAAAAATGGTAGATGGGGAAAACACCCTGGGTGAGCAATACGATTTCAAGAAATGTACTTGGGATTCTCAGGGGAAAAACGACCTCCATTCACACCCAAATCCTGAATCTGAATTCTGAAAACGCGTATGGACATTCCAGGAGAATAAACGACTGTCATAAACCCCAAAATCGTGGTTCTCTTTTGTCCATTCGCTCAGCAATACAAAAATGGATTTTCGGGCATGGGAAAATGAGTAAATGACAGATATTGAAGGAGAAATCCTAACCACTAAGCATTACAAAAACGACCTCCTAGCCATGGAGAAAATGAAGAAAACTGCCAAAATCGTGAAGGGAAACGCATAGGAGCTTTAGCTGCGCGAGAGAGAAAAATGTATGGGTGCATAATGGCTTGGGAATCGATTTCCAAGTATTTACTTAGCTGTAAGTCAAAATTTGTTTTCCCAAAAATGGGTGTCTTCCCCAATATGAATTTGACTTCCATACTCTTCACCATCCCAAGGCATTAACTTCTTCCACCAATTTCTAAATGACTGGGCACAAAATACAAAATGGGTAGTTGACAACTTTATGGGTTTGTTATTTGGCTTTACCCTATTAGCTAAAGAGTTTGAATATTCCCCCCCTATTCCTTTTGAAATCATGCCCCCATCTCTTTTGTTGCATTGACATAGGTAGTTGATGGGTTTTCCCTTTGTTATTTGGCTTTACCCTATTAGCTAAAGAGTTTGAATATCCCCCCCCCTATTCCTTTTGAATTCATGCCCCCATCTCTTTTGTTGCATTAACATGGGTATTTTTATTAATTGCATATTTACATGATGTCCAAAATTATATTGTTCCATTAGCTAGCACGATGATCATCGACATCGATTTTAATTGCCGAGACATAAAACAATAAATCCATGGTGGGGCCTTTTCCTTGAGCTCCACACCATGATTTAATAATGTTATTTACATCATTTACAATTTAATGCAATTGGGGTCAAAGCTAGGGTGTTACATCTCACCATCCATCAATTGAAATCGATTCCATCTCTTTAACTAGTTGTACGTTTAAGAGAGCTTTTCCTTACATTGCGATTCCATTTGAGTCCCAATGTGACAAAGATGGTATTAGGTTGTGAAAAGACATAGCTATTCTTAGTTACACGGGTAAGAGGCCTGGGAACAACTGACCTTCTTCGACAAGTGATGCTGTGTTTTTATAGGTATGAAATATAAACTTACTAAGTAGCATCCAACCATGTAGTAATGCCATGAAGCACTGCCAGTTCTATGATCTATTCATCCATGTATTTACAACAGTAAATAAGAAGACCAATTGCACCAAAGGGTCCTTTCTACTTGACCAATTCTAGTTAGCTGCAATTGGAAATGAACCTGATCCAATTCTAACAAGATGGGTCGAAATGTCAAATCATTTCCATTTCTCCTAATCTCTAGATTATTTCAGAGATCAATAAATTACGAGCCAAAATAAGATCATTTTTACATAGAGATAAATCCTTCAAAATTATAGATTGCACCTATTGGTTTAATAGTATTTCTAGTAGATTGAGTCTTGGTCTTTAACCCTAGCCAAGATTGCGTACAACACCAATTTATAGTTTAATTATCTTGAATCCAGGCTCTGTTGTGAGATAGGATCATCTTGAGAGGATATTTTTCTTATATTCTTTCAATTGGTATAGATAATATGCAAATCTATAATTCCTCATAAGCATTGGTACTAGGATATATGTTTGTAAATTGTATCCTATCTTGAATCAATATAAGGGTATTACTTGTCAATATGATAGCCATTTGATTTAACAAACATTTTAGAGGAACTCTCCACGTCTTTATGTCCTAATGTTTTTCTATTTGTGTAATCCTAACCTTTAAATAAAGTGCACAACTAAGTGGTGTAATTCATTTTATGACAGTGACCTCACATACACAGTACATTAATAGAATTGGCATATGTGCGGTACAGTAATAGTTTTAATGGGATTAATACATTTAGTTTTGAAGGTTGCCTAGCTCAAATCGGAGGTTATGGTTTGAAAATTTGACTTTGCTAGGTCCAGTACCATTAGTCCTAATGTGTGTATGTTTCTACCAACAAAGCCTCATTCAATATACTAAGATTATCCATTTTAAAACAAACATTATTATCGTTCACTTAAATGCAACATGTTAAGGTATGTAAAAAGACATAATGTTAATGATTAATTGATTGTGTATATTAATAGTTGGATTCTAACTTGAACACATACTCCATCCCGTGTACAAAGAAGCATAACAGTGCATAGCTTAGAACAGGGATAACATGGTGATTTAATGACCCCATACTCTATATAGTTGAAAATTTCCCGCCAGCCAAATTCTACATTTTTGTGGTGCTACAATGACTGCATATGGTATATAGTCGAGGGATTTCCTTCTTCCATTTTACTTAGACAAATTGTATTTCCTCCTTTCCCATTAAACATACAAATTTCATGTATGTCTATTTTTATGTATGTTTGTTTATTTGAGATGAGACTCAATTGTAATGAATTTCGGTTTTTATGTATGTATGTTTATGTTTCTTTGAGTTGAGGCACAATTGTAATGAATTTCTTTTTTAGTAATAGAGCAAAATTTTCTCCTTGGATTGAATATTGTCACAACCTATTATTTTCTAACAGTTGATATTTGCTTCAAGCATTCATATAACACACTCATAGGATAGATATATGCTATATGCACAAAATTGATGATCATGCGTTAGAAGATCCAACTGGGAAAGCATTTGAACCAACAAACTGTTCAGTCGTGTATTTTTGTTTGGCCAAAAGTCGCCAAACTATTAATAACCAACTTTAAACGTATCTAGGACCCTATGATTGTCATGCATAGCTCCATATTTAGTATGGATTTTAAATAGGGACACCATTGACTTCCACCATGTTCCTTTGTTGTGCTTGCTTATCAGGTGTTTCCATGTGTGGACAACTATTTGTATATTTTTTGAAGGCATGAGATACCCCAACAAATTTTGTATAAAAGGAATCTCAAGTCCAATTCTTTTAAAAAATAACATAGATCCATATTTAGGTCTAGATTATCATGCACGAAGAAGAGTAAAAAATAAATTATTGTGGTGATAAAAATATCAGTGATAAAATACCTGGTCTCAATATCATTTGTAAGTTTTATTCTTGGAAAAGATTTATAAGATTCATGGGAAATTTTTCTTGTATTTCCATATGGTATTCTGAATGTAATTTTTAGAAGATAGACAAATTTTAAGAAAGTTGTGCTAAAATCCTAGAATCAAATCACCAATAAATAAATATTGTTTTCCAAAAACACACAAATACTATTTGCCGAGAAAACAAAGTAGAAAAACATGTTTATAGTTAATTGGAAATCTCAAAGGAAATTCCTCCATGATCCTTTATATTCTCTTGTTTAACTATTTCTTTGGATTGCACAATTTCTTGATTTCTAATAATAACCACAAAGCATATGACATAATTGCTATATTTTGTTATGCTATTTCTAGAGTAGATTTTGTAACTATATCAATCTCCATCAATCTAGTCATGGCAAGTAAAACGACAAAGGAAAATTCAAAAGAATTATTAAATTATGAACAATGACATTAAGCATTCTTATAATTGTGTACAATGGACAGAAACTGTGGACATACTTTACAAACATAAGTTGTTTTCATGTGTTAACTATTATACATGGATCTTCTAGTTTTATTTATCATTGTAAAGATCATAATGTTCATGGAAATATAGCGTTAATGGAGTTGACCGAGAGATAGAAGTTTTGGGTAGTGTGGAGATCTGCATTTTGGATAATGGCGAGGAATAAGGATTCCAAGAATAGTTTGTATATTATGGTTATGGTTTTTGTTATAGTGTGTGGGTCAAGATGCAATACATGTATAATATTTTTCGATCATGGAAGCATACGAAAGGTCTACTTATTCCCTAGCTCCCTCCCATGACTGTTTAATTGACAATTCAAGTAATCATGGGATGTTTAATGGAATTCGTGGTTGTTTGGGATGTTTAATGAAATCCATGGTTGTTTAATTGGCAGTTTGGAATTCTCCCTCTAAATTATGTGGCTATTTAATCATGCAGTTTATAATCCTCCCTTTGAATTCCGCTCTATATTTATTTTTATGTTTTTAAAACATGGATAATATTAATTATTAATTATTTTTAATTATTAAATACTAAGAGTGTATGTATACCTATTGATTTTGAGCTTAGATTAAAACTATTGTATGTATATTTATTTTCATGTTTTTGGAATTTTCTTGTCACATAAGTGATCTGTTGAAAATCCTCACTATTGCAAACTTGTTAGTTTACTATCAAGTTAACCTGCAACAACATGTGGCGATGTCGAGGACATTTCCAACACGTGGATCTTGTTTGTAGATGTTAGTATGAAACATAAATTAAAACAACAACAATTAGAAAAATCTAATGGTGCAAAAAATTGTAATAAAGAAACAAGTGTAGAAAATGGTAAAAGATGAAGATGTATAAAATATGAAAGAAAGTGGTGTATGATTAGATGTGTATATATATATATATATATATATATATATATATATATATTATATGTCACACACCTACAATTTCCATAAATAAAAAAAATTCCAATATATATAAATATACTTCTTTTACCAGATGTAATATTGATTGCAACATACATACAATTTTGTTTGAACTATATGGTAAAGTTACGCTAGTTTATTACCGATCTTTGACAGGTTATACTCTATGCGGATGTTTGCACAGGTATCGGCATTCTGTCGTCACACCTTAAGGTGATGTTTTTCGACACCTTTACATTAATCTTGCTACATATTTTTCTAAGTATTATAATCCTTAAGGCATGTCTGAGCCCTTAGTCGTTGCACCCTAGCTCTTAAGAACAAACTGAAAACACTTTTGTAAAGAAATTAAAATGGGGTGGGAGGGGACTATGGTGTTAAACACCATAGTCCATATCCAAAGCTTGGAATATGTTTTTAAGTTAAGAATATCCAATGTATAGTCATTTGCACATAGGGTAACATTTATATGCATGAAACATATGTTATAACGTTGCAGACACACAAATATTATTCCATAAGCGAAGGATATATGTGGGGAAATAAGTTGATGATATGGTAATGTTATAAGGTTTTGGTTGTTGGATAAGGTAGGAGGTACAAGTTATGATTTTGGTGGTACCTTGGTTTACCTTTTCCATAAGTTTTTTTCCTAGTTGTGAGTTAATAGCACAAATAGGCTTTTAAGGCTCTCTTGAGATTCAACCTTGGCCCTCAACTTGTACGCTGCGATGGCAGGGATTTTGTTAGTGTTTTTATGGTAGTTATTTTCCTGTCTAAACGGTTCATTCTGTTATTTTGTTGGCAAGCTCTTGGGAAATAGGTTCTTCCCTTCATGGTGGTTCTGTAAGGTTTAATGGGTGTAAGTTCTTACCAATAGTTTAATGGTATTTTTAATGTTTGTTCTCGAGTTGTTTATGGTCACCAAAAGCTTTGTTGGTTGTTACAACTTGAAAACGGGCCACCTTCAACGACCTTGCAACTGTCTTTAACTAGGAAAAATTGTCCTAACTCTACAACTGATTTATAAAATGTTTTGTAAACCCTCAGATCGTACTGACTGACTGGTGTTAATTTTTTCTCCTTGTAAAAAGAGAAGGGATAAGGGTGTCTAGGATGAGCTGACCCCTATCCCTCTCTGCATTCAAACAAGGTAATTTTATTTATACTTCTGCCATTTTATTTCACTATTTTATTAAAATAAAGTTATGATTATAATCGTATAGTTGGAAAAACTCCAGGTTTAAGGGACCCTGGCGAGGATGGCGACAAGGTCACCTCCTCGTAGACCTACTACAAAAATAAAAAAGATGAATAACCTCAATACTTTTACTCTATTCATAATTTATTTACCCATTTCTTATTTGTCCATTCCTAGCACTTTTCTATTGATGGTTAACGCAAGTGGCTCCAGTGTGAATGCTTCCCAACTTCAGCATTGGTTTGTTGGCCAACGATGACTGGGTTTGTGTCTATGTGGGAACCAGGCCTTATCCTTAATTGCAAGATAATTGTAGACCGTAGTTTATGTTTTTTACCCTTATGGGTTTATAATCCACTGGATGGAGGGATTCACAGCCTCTCTGCTCCATTGTTTAACCTTTTAAAAATTCTTGGTATATATTATTTGGATTTTAAAATTATCGTGGGTGCCATATTTGATGGGCTTATCCCCACTCCAGTCTGTGTTGTTTGTAAACATATTTATATACAAGGGGTTCTTTAAAGGAATAATGAATTTCATCGATTATGGTCTTACAAACACTAGGTTTTGAATCCCAATTGTTTAAATTGGAGAAATAAATTAAAGAAAGTGAACCATAGGGTCTGTACCATTTTATCATTTTAGTTTTTTGTCGTTTTAATGATAGTTCCTATCATGATTTAGATTTTATAAAAAGGCTTCCATCTAACAATGATCTTACTACCATGTATGGGTATTTAGATGGTTTCATTGATTGCAATAGATTTGAAAATGTTGATTTGAATTTTGTAGAGTAGATTTGGTTTTTAAAAGTAAAGATTAAGTCATGGGTTTAGCTGTGAAATCATGAGCTAGATTCTTAAACAAATCATGGTAATAGATCAACTAATTTCCTCGACTTCAGTTAGAGAATGCTAGTTAATTAATAATTGGATGTTTATGATTCAATATTTTGTATAATTAGATATTTATGATTTCATATATTGCATCTGTAATTATTCCATTGGATCACGGTGAGTTCCAATCATGGCATTCTTAGTCTGTATTGGGGGTTTTTGAAATGAGATGAATTAAATATGTTTTGTATTTATGGAAGCCTCTCAGCTCTTAACCCGTTAAGAGAATAAGAAATTTTGTAGTACTTTCAATTATCAGTTGATGTTGAAGAATACTTAGTTGTGTTATTTGATTTATTTTGTTTTGAAATTTTATCTGTGAGTTTATCATAAAAGTTAGAAAATGTTATTTATGTCTATCGTGTTGTAAATTAACTAAGCTTTTACTAGAACATAATATGATTATGCTTTTTAAATATTTTATATTAAGATACTATGTTTTGAACATAAGCAACTAAATCTATACCATATAACTAGATATTTCGTTCAATTTTGTAATTGTTTTAATCAACACATATTACACAAAGTCTCGATTCAGGTATGGATTCCCAAACAGATATTTGTTATGAACCCTACAAATACTATATCAAATTATTTTATAGACATGAATATAACAATAGGAAAGAGTATTTAGATTTGATACATAATAGGAAAGATATTGAACAAATGCATAATAAGATCAATATTCTATACAGATGCATAATAGATGAATATTCTATACAGATGCATAATACAATTTCTGCTAAAAGAAATAGTTATGATTCATAGTTAAACTGGAAATCCTATTGTAACTAGTTTTATGCAGATAAGAAGTAGAAATAGGGAACCTGGCACCACTGTCGAGAAAACGTAAATGAAATAGTTGTTCCTCCCAACCAACTCCTAGAGCATCCAAGTATCACTTTCTCCACAAACCCCTTAGCCTTTTCACTGAAACACAAGAGAAAAATCCACTTAATGTGCCATCTCTTGCATTAACAGATCAGTTCCTTGTCTACTTCTAGCCTCCTACTTGCTAAATGGACATCCTATTATATAGTTTTTTTCCTAGAACATGGTTATTTATGAGCCTCCTTCTATTTAACACTCCACAAGGAGTTGTAAATTGATTTTGGGGAAGATGTCTCCATCATCTTGAGTTCTCACTCATCAGCTTCATCCACTGGTCTTTTCCTTTTGTGGGTAAGAAAACACTCTTTTAACAATTATTTTAGTTCCAATTCCCTCCAGTATTTTTAATTAATAAAAGAATAACCCATTACATTTTTTTTTTACTTCTTGTCAAAAATATTTAAAAAAATAATAACAATTTATTTGAATTTGGTGTATTACTTACACCTCCCCTTAGAAGATAACACCATCCTCGGTGTTATTTTTTTTTTCTTTTATTCTTCAATATCTTCATATTGGAATAGGATCGGATATGCCTCCCGCATATCACCTTCCAATTCTAAGTGGATTCTCTCGGTCTAAGGTGCTTCCATTGCACCTTGACTTATCCGATGGTGCGATTCTGGAGCAACATTTCTCTCCTATCGAGAATATGCTCTAGTCCCACATGGAACTATCCTTCGGGTTCCACCTATATAACATTCCAATCAATCACGTGAGTAGAATCATAAACATACTTCTTCAAAATGGAAAAAAAGGTTGCATCCTAGGAAAACACCCAGAGCATAAATTTGAGAGAGCTAGTCATGAGAGAACCTCTGCACCTCTTGAGTTGATCCACAGTGATGTTGCTGGCCCATTTCCTCATATGTCAATGAGTCAGGCCAAATATGCATTGACATTCATAGATGACTTTTCCAGGTATTGCTAGGTTTACTTCTTGAAACACAAGTCTGAAGTTTTTGGCCTCTTCAAAGTCTTTAAGGCTTTGGTTGAAAACCAGTCTGGGAGGAAACTCAAGGTCCTCAGATCTAACAATGGTGGTGAGTATGTCAAGTCTGAGTTTATTCAATATTGTGCAGATGCAGGTATTCAGATTCAACATTCTATCCCTTACACACCATAGCAGAATGGTGTTGCTGAGAGGAAGAATAGATCATTGAAAGAGATGGCAACCTGCATGATGGAGGCTAAGACTTTGCCACCAACTTACTGGGCCGAAGCTATAAATTGTGCAGCCTATATCCAGAATAGGGTGCCTCATAAACAGCTTGATGCTATGACTCCTTTCGAAGCATGGAGTGGGCACAAACCAGATGTGACCCATTTCAGGATTTTTGGCTCAAGGGCTTGGGCTAGAATTCCAACAGAAAAGAGAAAGGCTTTGCAGCCCCAAAGCCAAGAGTGTCTATTTGTTGGGTACTCTGAAGATTCAAAAGGGTACAAGCTGATCAATTTGAGCACAAACAAATCCTTGATTGAAAGGTGTGTTCAGTGTCAAGAAGAGCCCCTAGCAGCAGTGGAAGTTGGAGAATCCTCTTCACCACCAGAACCTCTGAATGTAAGTGAAGAGATAGTTGAACATGTTGATTCTGATATGTCTAATAATGATGATTTGATTGTAGATCCTAATATACCTACAAGGCCAAAATGGGCAGCCAAGACCATTCATGTAGCTAGAGAACTAGCTGGAAATCCTAATGATCCTAGGAGGACTAGATCTCAGTTTGAGAGTGCTCTGTGCATGAAAGATCTTATGTTTGTAGAGAAGTGCTATCTGATGATTGAATCAGATCCATAGACATATGAATATGCAGCAAAATATCCAAGATGGAAAACAGCCATGGAAGAAGATTTCAGCTCACTCTAGAAGAGCAACACTTGGGAGTTGGTTGATCTTCCCCTAGGGAGAAAGCTAGTTCAGTGTAAGTGGGTGTAAAAAACCAAATTTGCTGCAGATGGTTCACCTATAAAGTGAAAGGCCAGATTGGTAGCCAAGGGATACTCACAGGTTCATGTCATAGACTACAATGAGACCTTTGCACCAGTGGCAAAGATGGACTCCATCAGGCTAGCATCAGCCATTGCAGCTTCAAAGCAATGGGAAGTACATCACATGGATGTGAAGTGTGCTTTCCTGAATGGAGATCTCACTAAAGAGATATACATGCAGTAGCCTCAAGGATTTGCTACTAACCCATATCTTGTGTGCAGGCTAAAGAAGTCATTGTATGGGCTTAAGCAAGCCCCCAGGGCTTGGTATGCCAAGATTGATAGCTTTCTGCTATCATTGAATTTTGTTCGATGCAAATCAGATCCAAATGTCTATTTGAAGCTAATTCATGGTTCATTAATGATCATTGTTTTGTATGTTGATGACCTTCTCATTACAGGAAGCTCAAAGGATGAGATTGCCTCTTTGAAGGATGCAATGAACCATGCCTTCTCAATGACAGATTTGGGCTTGTTGAGCCAATTCTTAGGGCTCGAGATTGCTCAAACCAAAGAAGGAATCAAAGTACATCAGTCCAATTATGATTTGGATTTTCTGAACAAATTCAAAATGAAGGATTGCAAGCCAAGCAAGACTCCTTTCCTTTTAGGAGTTAAGCTTCAAGAAGCTGATTCTTCACCTATGGTAAACAATACACTATATAGGAAATGGATTGGATGTTTATTGTATCTTACACATACTAGACCTGATATTTATTATGCAGTAAGTGTGGCTTCAAGATACATGGATCAGCCTCATGAGATCCATTGGAGAGCAGCCAAAAGGATCCTTAACTTTGTTCAGGGAACAAGGACACATGGGATCTTCTATAAAGCTAAATCTGATCTTGATTTGATTGGGTTTATTGACAGTGATTGGGAAGGTGACAGCACAGATCGAAAGCCAACATCAGGATATGTGTTCATTCTTGAAGAAGGGCCAATCAGCTGGTCAAGCAAGAAACAGAGTGCCATTGCACTCTCATCTACAAAAGCAGAGTACATAGGAGTTGTAAATGCAACAACTCAATGTTTATGGTTGCAGGGGTTACTTGGAGAGTGTGGCTTCGAATCAGAATACTCAACTACTACCTGCTATGATAATCAGAGTACCATTCGAATCTGCAATGATCCATTTCAGAAGCATAGAACCAAACACATTGAGATCCATATGCATTACATCAGATAGCTTGTGCATGATGGCACCATTCACCTACTCTTCTGTTCATCTTCAGAACAAGTAGCTGATATCTTCACCAATTTTTTTTGTGAGAAGACATTCAGCAATCTCAAATCACTGCTGGGGATTGCTGATCATGCTGTGAAGCATGAGTGATGACAAGATTTCCAAATTTTGTTTTACAGTCCATGTTTAAGGGAGGATTTTTCCCACTGGGTTTTTGCCTCTTTCCTTGGTTAAATGGACATGCAGTATGTAAAGGGTGACTAAGCCTTGTTGCTAGGCCCTATAATTTTCTGATATATTACTCATAAGTCAGGCTTAAGGGGGGGTGTTAGAATGATCAACCCATAGTTAGCCACCTTAGACATTAATTAATCCAATTTTTGTCTTATTTGCCTAGTTTCCATATTCCACCTTATGCAAGTTGTCCTCCACACATCCATAGTGGTCAAAATTGCTAAATTTGAGTCATGGAGTGCTTGGTAAACCACTTGGAATCAAATCTGATTTATTCTTGGCCTCCCTAGCACATGTCTACTTTTCTGCTTTATTGCCTGCTTTTTCTGAGTTTTAAGGAAATTGGGAAAGTTTGACTAGGTGAAGTTAACTTGTTTTTTGTCCTCAACATCCTCCACTCTTTTTTCCTATGAAAAACATGTATGAGTTGTCCTTCCATCACCTATTATCTTGCCTAATTGATTTTTCCAATTTGTGAGTTCCTAGACAATTTTGGAATCTGCTTTATGCACATATGGGGGATTTGCTTAGATTTAGTAAGCCTGCTTTTGACTAAATTCGAATGGTATCTTCATGCATTCGAATCTCTCATGTAATTATTTATTATGGCAGCCTATGACTTCACAGGGTTGGCTATTGTACACTTATTCAATACAGATTAGTGTTCAACTCCATATTCAGTCTCCTTTTGTGATTAATTTGCATGTGTAATTGGCAATTGTTGTGAGTGTAATTGTTCTAACACCTGGGTTCAATTTCCACACCAACTGATAATTGAAAATATTTATTGTAAGCAAATTCTAGTAAGTGCAAGTAATCTTTCCACTTAGCTGGTTTGTCCATTACATACATTTTAAGCATGCCTTCCAGGAATTGGTTTACTCTTTCAGTTTGTCCATCCATTTGCGGATGATATGCAGTGTTGAAATTTATTTATGTTCCTAGTACTTTAAACAGTTCCTTCCAAAAATTCCCTGTAAACTTTGCATCTCTATCCGAGATTATTACCTTAGGTACGCAATGTAACCCGGAAATTTCTTTCATTAATATATCTACAATGTTAACAGCTTTATAAGTAGATTTTAATGGAATAAAATGAGCTACTTTACTTAATTTATCCAAGAAGTCCATGATTGAGTCGTGTTGCCTAAATTGTTTAGGTATACTAGTTATGAAATCCATGCAGACTATTTCCCATTTCCATTCTAGAATGGGTAGCAGTTGTAGTAACCCTGCTGGATGTTGGTGTTATGCTTTTACCTGTTGGCAATTGATGAAACTAGTGAAATATTCTACTACCTATTTTTTCATGTGGCCAAAAGAAGTCCTTTCTGATCATGGTGATCATCTTCTGGTATCCAAGGTGTTTGGAATATGGTCATTTATGTAATTCATTCATAACAGTGAATTTAATTTATGCTACATTTGGTATGTATAATATGTTTTTATGCGGTAGTAACCCTCTTCCATTCAGACCGAAATCTATTTTTATCCGGTTCTTTTCATTTTCAATGGTCTTTTCCTTTAGGTTTTGGTATTGTTTATCAAAATTTTCTGCATTGAATATCTGATTTTCCAAATCTGATTTGTAGTCGTTGCTTGCAAATAATAAATTTGTGCGACGAATTAAAGTGTCTATAACTTTGTTCTCTTTCCCTTTTAAATGTTTTATTTTGAAGTCATATTCACTTAAAAATGGAAACCACCTAGCTTGTATAGAATTTAGGTTTTGTTGATCAAACAAGTATTTTAAACTTATGTTATTTGACATGAAATTTTTTTATTACGATGAGTTATTGTTGCCACATATTTAGTGCATGTATAATTGCAACAAGTTCTAAGTTGTGTGTAGCGTAGTTATATTCATGTTCTTTTAATTTTCTAGAGTCATAGGTCACGGCGTAGTTTTCTTGAATTAACACCCCTTCTAATCCTTCCTTACATGCGTCGGTGCACACGACGAAACCCTTAAGATGATCAACAATTTTTAAGATAGGGGCAGTGGTTAACATGTGTTTGAGTTTATTAAAAATTTCAATACATGTTGACCTAGATCCATCGACAGAGGTTCATGCTTTTTCGACACCCTTAACTCAGTCTCCCTGAGCACATACCCAGACAGGTTTTACCCCATCTAGCAACACCTACGAAGCAGATGAGGTCTCACCTGGGATGTTTGAGGGAGAACTGTCAAAACTGTGTTTCCACAGTAAGAAGAAAGGTTTGTGCACTCAATTTCAATCTATCACAACAATACTTAAACAAGGGTTTATTATCACAGATCTGCATCATCAGTTATTAGATCACATTAACATATTCAGATCACAATAATATAAACATATCAATCATCATAACATGAGTTAAAACATAGAAACATCGCATCATTCAGAAACAACCATCATACTGCGACAGTAGTTCATTCACATTGCATCATAGAGAAAACATGAAAGCAAAAAGATGCAAAAACACAGTGTTTCCATCAAATCTCTGTCATATCATATTACTTCCACATCAAAACAGGTTCTTAAAACATCTCCACTATTGTGACAAAACAGAAAACAATCTTCTGTAGAGTATCCAACATAATATCTTGATCAATACATCAATATCTCATAAGAAAAAGATCATATCCGAGTTCATGCTATCACACAAGATGATCAAAAGTACCCTCAAGATTGCATTCCTATCTTTATTTATAGGCTTGTGCCTTTTACAAAATGGTCCACTTAGATCAACTTCCTAACTACTTGGACCAAAAACTACAAAATAATAACCAATTGCTACAAAATTATGACCGAGCCGAATCTTTGTCGACTTTTCCGCCTTGTGTGCATCAACTTTTTCCTTGTGCATCATTGTTTCGTCTTGCGCATCATCTTTTGCCTTGCACATCACCTTGAGTGTTGTGTTGCTAATCTCCATCAAAACCACCTTCCAACAATACACTTTTCACTCCAATCAAATTTCTTTCGTTTTTTCTGTAGTGAATATTAAATTGAGCACATAGATCAATGGATCAACACACAACTCACAAAATAGATCACACAATTTTACTTAGGAATTGAAGATAGAAATAGTGCAAAAAAGGATTGCAATTGTGAATGCTTTCATTAATCAATAGTAATTGGATAATAATTACAATGAAGTACAATGGATAAATAGCCACATGCAATTCGAATCCATGTGAGGAAATTCAAATTGATTAGAGTCTACTTGACTAAATGGTTAACTAACCTTGTCGAAATCATTATCAGAGGACTGAATGGTTAACAGACCTTGTCTAAATCATTATCGGATATCATTGGAGTTCTAAATAACAACTCAAGTGTCTAATTCAATGTTAACTAATCCTAACTGATTGTGGTAGGTGAGAAATGTGCCTCTCCTGCATGTATCCATGCAAACCTAGCACTAACTGAATGTAGAGGACTAGAACTGAATGTAACTGACTCCTAACTGAGCTTGACTAGTCACCAACTCAACTAAACTGACCTTGGTTGGTATTGGCACTCCTTGCGGCTCCTAATTTGTAGGGATTGATCTAGGAGGCTCCTAAATTGATGCATGCAAGTGCAATAAGTGGCAGTAGGCCTCAATTAGTGTTCCCCACACTTTAGTAACTGGAACATGTGCCCCAAATAGGACAAGTGGGCCCAATGGTGCTAGTGACTAAAAATAGACTGGAAGGACTCCCAATTTAGACATGACTCCTGATTTAGACATATGACCAAATTGGAAAAGGGAGGATTAATAATCCTAACACCCCCCCTGAGTGTTAACTTGGAAAATCTATGGGCCCTGGTAACTAAGACCATAGCTCACCCATTACATCAAGTAAAGTAAAGTAACTTCTCAATACAAGGAGCTAGGGAAAAAACCACATGGGAAAAAATCCCCCCCCCCCTCTAACTAAGCAGATAGAATCAGGATTCAAGTTTGAAAAACTTGAAAATGTGTTGCTGTAATCTCTGTGATGTAGTGAAGTAGCATGCATGATGCTCTGTGTACATGTATCTTGGGGCCTGGCATGTAGACTTCTCCATCTTCAGCTCCCAAAATGATGATGGAAGGATGGAGGAATGTAACCTTTGTCTCTTGCTGGATGAAGAGGTGTATGATCAACTCTATTGTTCTGAATGTAGTGAGACTGAGCCCTTTCCATGTAGCATATTATAGGGAGTCTATTACATCTCTCTGAAGGAGGTAAGATTGCATGACATAGCACAAGGGTATTTCCCTTTTAAGTGTCAAATTGATTTCCAGTCATCTTCCTAGATTCCAATTTGGAAGAAGGGACTGGATATGGATCTGAATCACCCTAAATCTCAATCTCATAAACTGATACAACTAGATCTGCAATACTAATGGAAAATGTAAAAGATGTAGATGAAACGTTTTTACCTTCCCTTGCAAGTGGCTACTGAGGGTGCATTGGTTCTAAAAATGGCATGAAGGCCTTGGAGGCATGGTTTGTAGTACCCTTCTCTATGATGTTCCCAGTAGAGATATATGTGATCTCCATTGAGTCAGGACCAAATATGACTCGTTTTGGAGAGCCAGTATGAGTCATCTGGTATACATATAACAGGTTTGCAGCTAGGGAGGGAACATAAAGCACATCTTTGAATTTTCCATGTTCAATCTTAATAGAGCTCTTTCCTTTGGCTTGAGCTTTACTGCTATTTCCCATCTGAATACTAGGACCATCAAAATACTGCAAGGAGGAGAATGATTCTCTAGATGCAACCATATGATTGGAAGCTCTAGAATCAATGAGGAAGGCATGTGCTGTGGAGAAACTAGCCTTCAATGCATGGCATGTCTCTTCATATTCTTCAATTTTTTCCTTATGGTCAGCCTTCCTTACACTAGAAGGTACAGTAATGTTATGCTTCTTCAGAAGGAGTGCCATCTCATCTATTGTTCTTCTCATACAACTGCTTTTTGGATGAAAGCCCCTTCCACAGTAAGAAAAAAGTGTCTTTCCTTTGCCATTCTTCTGCTTCTCTTCAAAACTGAAGGATATTTTGACTGCTCTTTCTCTACAAGAGACTCATCCTTTTTCTTCCCTTTTTCATTCGCTACCTTAGGTATTCCTACAACAAGTGCTTGATCTCTGGAAGATTGAATGATCCCCATTTGGATCAACTTGTCATGATCCTAAGTGAGAGATTCAATGAAAGAGTTAAGAGTAGGCATCTTCTAGTTTGGGGTAGAGATATTCATAGAATGAAATGTTGATACAAAGACTGAATAATATGCACCAAGATTGGAGAGAATGGAAAGGATGAGTTGATAATCCTCCTTCTCAACCTTGCACAACTTCAATTGGAACACTAGATTCTTGAATTTTGTGAAGAAGTCATTGAGTGTTTCGAAATTGGCTGGATGAAGAGAGATGAACTCATTCTCTAGATAATAAACCCTCAGATCTATAGAAATAATAGATCAATGCTATGTGCAATGATGCTAAGAAGAAGCATAGGAAATAGATCTTGCTACTAAGAATTCTCACAAGCATACATAGGAAAAATAGAGAGAAGAAAAGAGACTGAATCACATGAATGAAGCGATGAATATTGGTGTGTATCCTTCCATTGAATAATGATGAATAATAGTGTACATAATTAGTATATCCCTCATAGGAAAATCTAATTGTATGGAAACAACTCATAAAGCTCAAAAAGGCTAACTTACCAAAATATAGCAAACCCCCATAGGTGGCTAAAGCACTTACCAAATCTATCAAGGACCTCACAAGTTGGAAAAATCATGAGTGAGTTGTCGAGGAGATGGAAAAAACATGCTAATCCTAGAAAATGGAGAAAAAATAATGGAGCATGGGTTGGAAACAAAATCTCCCAGTTTCCTAGTTGACTAGCTTTTATCTTATCCATAGAAAAACAAGAAAAGCAGAAAAAGCAGAATAAAGAAGAATCTGCTGTAAAGTCCTGTATACTAATTCTAGATGGTCAAAAGGTGGTCAAGATCAACCTAGAATTGGAAATAAATCATTCCTAGGATATAGATGGCATGTATTGACTTTAAGGTGCAAGTGGATGCCAACTAATTAAGCTAGTGGGTGAATAATTAATCAAATAATGATTAATTATTTTATCCTAAGTTGTGAGTGGGTTTAATATATTCCAACACCCCCCTATAAGTCTGAATTTATGATGGTATGACAAAAAAAATATGGATGCATATAGATGCATATAGGGCCCAACAACAAGGCTATGGTCACCCTTTAACAATTATTATGTCCAGAAAAGTGAGGAAAGAGGCAAAACCACATGGGGAAAATCCTCCCTCAAGATAGGACAAGGCATAGAATTTGAAATGTGTCTTCAACATATATTCATCTTCACTTTAATTAGTTGAATGAACTGCTTCTGGATGAAGGACTTGCTGAATAAATCATGAACTCCATGATCATGCGCTAGAGTGTAGAACCTGCAAGAAGGAAGAGGAGAGATTCCTTGTATCTCATCAATTGATGAAGTAGGAGCATTATATGAATGCTTCTTTCTGTTTTCAAACTCTGATATACAAACATAATCTGAAATGGAAAAGAGATCTATGCATACTCCTTTCCAAAGAGTACAAAAAATAAGGCAATTTATTTCACACCCAATTCCCTAAATAGCTGCAAAATTGTGATGTGAATCACTTGTCAATCTTCCAATCTGATGTAGAACCTGTATATATCTGATATGAGGCTGATAAAATAATGATATATCAGAAATATTAGCATATGAAACTGCAAGTACAAAGGCTTCAATGGCTCCGTCAGCATATAGGGCTAGACTAGGAAAATTATGAGCAATTGGGGAAGACTGATAGGTGTAAAAATCTTAATGATGGATGGGCATAAGATCTGAACCATAAGTATTTATAACAGATCCAAACATGTTTAATATCAGTCCATATATGACTAAGGTCATGGATAACCAGCCACTTAAAGTTAGGAAAGACTTCAAATCATGTAAGATAAATATCACTACATAAGAGATCAATGAGGAATCAACTAGTGAACTAGGGATTTGTATAGTCTTAGGATTATTTAGATCTATGGTAGATGGTATGGATGGTGGTATGATATGTGTGTCAACTTGAAAATATTATTCTAAATCATAATCCAAAGGATCACATATAATCATATCAGTAGACTCATGGGAATACACTGGTAATGAATCCTCTGTATGAAAGGAGGAAATAAGGAGATGTTCAAAATATTCAAGAAGGCTTTGAGTATTGATGCCAAGAACAAAGGAGGATATGCTGAAGCACATGAGATCAAGTAAGGTAAGTGGTATGACACAAAGAAGGCTTGATGTAGCTAAGCAAACATCCTGGAAGTCACTGGGATGCCCACCATCAATGAGAGAGGTATGCAAAAGGTGTGAAGAATCTGGCACATAGATCTCAGAATCTAAGATAGGAGATTTAGAGAACAATGAATGGGTTATAGGGTCATAATCAGTATCAGCAGAAGCTCTATATGTTACTTCTTTTTCATCAATAGTATCACAAGAAGAAAAATCACCTTCAAGAGACACAAAAAAAGATGGCTCTTCAATATTTGCTTCTTCATTGAAGGAGGAAGCATTCGAATTAAAGAGGGCAGCAACAACATGAACTATATGATAAAATTATTCATCATGATCAAATTCATTAGAGAATGTAGAGGCCAATAAATCTTGAGAAAGAGAACAAGAGGAGATGCTAGGTTCCCTCCATGCTTCATCTTCAATTTCCTGCAAACCAAAAGCTTTGTCCAAAGTTTTCCAAAGCTCAAATGGAAATTCAGTAGAATCTATGAGATGATATATATTTGGAGAAATTCCAAAAAACATAATTCCATAATCTCTATCACAATTATTTATCCAATCAATTTTCTCTTCATAAGACTCAGGTTCACTCAATGCACCAATGGAGACATCAAAGAGACATTGCCTCTTCAAGTATGCACTCATCTTTGGATTCCAATCAGCATAGTTGAAAGGAGATAGTAGAGGAAATTTTGAATCCATATTGAAGTTGTTGATATGCTCTAAGAGATACTCTCTGCAACCTGCAAAACAAACTAGGACAAAATCTTGTAAGCTAGACAAGCTCTTCTTCAGAGAGGGATAGGAGACTGGATGCACTCCTCAACTCTGTAGAACTTGATCAACCTGCTGCTCTGATACCATGTAGAAATAATAGATCAATGCTATGTGCAATGATTCTAAGAAGAAGCACAGGAAATAGATCTTGCTACTAAGAATTCTCACAAGCATACACAGGAAAAATAGAGAGAAGAAAAGAGACTGAATCACATGAATGAAGAGATGAATATTAGTGTGTATCCTTCCATTGAATAATGATGAATAATAGTGTACATAAATATTACATCCCTCATAGGAAAATAAAATTGTATGGAAACAAATCATAAAGCTCAAAAAGGCTGACTTACCAAAATATAGCAAACCCCCATAGGTGGCTAAAGCACTTACCAAATCTATCAAGGACCTCACGAGTTGGAAAAATCATGAGTGAGTTGTTAAGGAGATGGAAAAAACATGGTAATCATAGAAAATGGAGAAAAAATAATGGAGGATGGGTTGGAAACAAAAGCTCCCAATTTCCTAGTTGACTAGCTTTTATCTTATCCATAGAAAAGCAGGAAAAGCAGAAAAAACAGAATAAAACAGAATCTGCTGTAAAATCCTGTATACTAATCCTGGATGGTCAAAAGGTGGTCAACATCAACCCAGAATTGGAAATAAATAATTCCTAGGATATAGATGGCATGTATTGACTTTAAGGTGCAAGTGGATGCCAACTAATTAAGCTAATGGGTGAATAATTAATCAAATAATGATTAATTATTTTATCCTGAGTTGTGAGTGGGTTTAATATATTCCAACAAGATCATCATTCTTGTCAAATAAGGATTCAATATTATCCCAAACCTCATTGGGAGTCTTCAATGCATTGATGTGGAAGAGAATATATCGAGAGATTGAGAGGCACAAGCATCCGTAGGCTTCATCAATCCTATTCCAATACTTTTCTTTGTCAACATAATGAATTGGCTCTTTCTCTGCCTCCATTGTGAGTCTGAAGAGTATTTTGGAGTGTGGTTGTATATCCATGTCCTCCTTCCACTGGTGATAGTTGAAAGGAGTGAGGAGCTCCATTGGAGGATCCATCTAGAATGCAGTGGAGAAGACTAAGCTGTTGTAGTGAATGTTGTGAAGGAGAATGAGCTGCTTGTAGCGAATACAATGAAGAGGACCGATAAACCTGTAAATCACACAATCAAACATACAAAATAAGGTCGATAGTCTACACTTTTGGAATTTCCTTCACACCCAACATAGTTGATCAAGCAAACTTGATCAACAATTCCTTAACTTGGGGTATTAAGTGGTAAATTCATTGTTTCTGGTGCAGTACTGGAAGGAGCAGTTTTGCTATAAAAAAAAATGATCAAAGTATGGATCTATAGTAGGAAAAGTGCCTTGTCCTGCCAAGGATCTGATACCATATTAAATTAAGCACATATATCTATGGATCAACACATAACTCACAAAATAGATCACACAATTTTACTCAGGAATTGAAGAATGAAACAGTGCAAAAATGGCTTGCAACTGTGAATTATTTCATTAATCAAAAGTAATTGGATAATAATTACAATGAATTACAATGATTAAATAGCCACATGCAATTCAAATCCATGTGAGGAAATTCGAATTGATTAGACTCTACTTGACTGAATGGTTAACTGACCTTTTCTAAATCATTATCGGAGGACTAAATGGTTAACTAACCTTGTCTAAATCATTATCAGAGTTCATTAGAGTTCTAAATCACAAATCAAGTGTCTGATTCAGTGTTAACTGAACCTAACTGATTGTGGTAGGTGATAAATGCACCTCTCCTGCATGCAACCATGCAAACCTAGCGCTAATTGAATGTAGAGGACTATAACTGAATGTAACTGACTCCTAACTAATCTTGACTAGTCACCAACTCAACTCAAATAACCTTGGTTGGTATAGACACTCCCAGTGGATCCTAATTTGTAGGGATTGATCTAGGAGGCTCCTAAACTAATGCATGCAAGTGCAATTAGTTGCAGTAGGCCTCAATTAGTGTTCCCCACACTTTAGTAACTGGAACATGTGCCCCAATTAGGCCAAGTGGACCCAATTGTGTTAGTGACTAAAAATAGATTGGAAGGATTCCCGATTTAGACATATGACCAAACTGGACAAGGGAGGATTAATAGTCCTACCAGTGAAGTTATGGGGTAGGCTATCCTAAAAAATATTCAATAAAATTTTGGTAATAACCCATAATCCCCATGAACGATCTTATGTCAGTTACATTTTTAGGAATTGTCCATTCAGTGATAGTGTTAATCTTGTCGGGGTCGACAAATATTCCACCTTTAGACACTATGTGTCCTAGAGATTGAACTTTTTCCTTAAAGAAGTCACATTTGCTAAACTTATCAAATAGTTGTTGTTCTCTTAACACTTGTAAAATTATTCTTAGGTGTTCTTCATGTTCCTATTTATTCTTTGAGTTAATCAACATGTCATCGATGAAGACGACTACAGATTTATAAAAGTAGTTACTTAGAATACTAGTCATTAAGAACATAAAAGTTGTAGGTGCATTTGTTAAACCAAAGGGAATTACGAGAAACTCATAATGACCATATGAGGTTCTCAAAGCAGTTTTAAAGATGTCTTCATCCTTGATCTATACCTAATGGTATCCAAACCTTAAACCTATTTTGAAGAGTATTGTTTCCCCTCGGAATTGATCGAATAGATAATCTATCCGGGGTAAAAGATATCGATTTTTAATAGTCATCTTGTTTAATTGTTGATAATCTATGCATAATATTAAAGTTCCATCTTTCTTTTTTACGAATAATATTGATGCTCCCCAAGGAGAAACACTAGGTCGAATGTATTTCTTGTCAATTAGTTCTTCCAATTGTGATTTAAGTTCTATAAGGTCAATTATATTCATCCGATAAGGATCTTTTGATGCTGGTACCGCTCCCGTTATCAAATTGATTGTAAAGTCTATGTCCCTTTTCATAGGTAGTCCAAGGACTTCTTCTAGAAATATGTCTTTAAACTCTTCTAAGATAGGTATATCCTCTATTTTAAGTTTGTTATAATTATCCTTGTCATCCATTACATAGAATGAAAATACTTTACATCCCTTCTGTACTTATATTTTCATCTGCAATTAGGAAGAGATTTCTCTGATCGCAACCTTTCTGGGGATCCCTTTTACTTTAATTGTAATGCCACTATCATCTATGCATGTAAACATTTTATCATAACAGTTCAACATAACCATATGTTTTTATAACTAGTCCATTCATATAAACAAATCATAATAACCTAATGGTAAGATATTCATATCAGCATGTGTATTCAATTCATTCATCATAATTTCATAGCTTTTCACATAACTAGTGACCTTCCATTTAGTACCTGTGGCTAACTGTACCGGCCAATATTTTTCAAATTTTTCTTATGATAAATTACACATTTAAACAATCCTACAGTGATACATAACTCAAACTTGCACCTGGATCAGTTAGAATAGAAACGTGTTTACTTTTTATCATACCTTCGATTTCAACCATTGAAGTTTGATGGTATTCTTGTTGATTCCCCAATGCAACATAGATTTTGGGCATGCTTCTCACCATATCTACAATTGTAACAACTTCTTGAATGGAGTGAACATTATTAAAAAAATTATTTCTTATAGGAAAGTATTTAAAATAATGCAGCTCGCCACATTCCAAACATTTTAAAGGTTCCCTCTATACAATTGTTTTATTAAAGGTAGTGGGAGGCTCTCTTTCTTTGTTGCATGGTTTTGTGGTTTAAAACCTTTAAAATTATTACCCTAATACCCTTTGTAGTTATTCCCGGTATTTTTGTAAAACTTAGTGTTCTTATTTCTTTGATCAAAGTTGTCACGTCTTTTAGTTTTCCAGTTATGTACATTTTTCTATTTTATTGTTATTCTGATCATAACATAATTTTTTTTTCTCATTGCCTCTTCCAACATCTTCGAGTTGTCATACTCAATAATCTCTTTAAACATAATAGGAAAGAAACTGACAAAGCATTGTATTTTTTGTTTTTCATCTATTACATATGGTACATAATGAAGCAAACTTAGGAATTTACTACAGAGTTCTTTCATGGTCATAGAACCTAACCTTAACTTGTAAAATTCCTTAACTTTTTTTTCGTAGTACTATTCTGAAAGTTAGTTTTGTTTAAAGTGCTTCTTAAAGGTTTTCCATGTTACATAACGTTCTTTTATACCTTTTACCTTTTTTTATATCTTGCCACCAAAGATCTGCTTTTCCAGTTAAGTTATAGATGGCCATTTTCGCCTTTAGTTCATCAAAATAGTTGTAGATTTGGAAATATTTCTTCATTCAAAATAACAAAGCTTTTTCTTATTCTCCCTTCTCGATATCATCGTTAAGAATAGGAGGTTTAATCTTTTTAAATTCCCCAGAAATTTCTTCATAAGGTTTTTACTTATTTTTCTTTGGATTACTATCACTACTTTCACTAGATTCCTAGTGTTTTTCTGTATGGTGCGACTGATTCCTCACCGGAAGATTCAACCTCATGACTGGAAAATTCTAGTTTCCTTCCCTTACGTTTGTAAGGTGTAATTTTTGGCACATAAAGTTTAGGTTCTTATTGTTTCTGTTTTTCATCACTGTGTATTTTAACTAGAAAAATGTTATTTAATTCCTCTTGTTCTTTTAGTATACGTTCATTATCATCTATGACTCTTTTTAATTCTACTCTTAATTCTTCGATAGTTCATTGTAACTCATATGGGTTTTCATTTCTACTTTCATTTAGATTAACCCATATTTCCCCATCCCTTAGGTTTTCGTCTTCATTTTTCACTGGATTTCTAGGATGGGATTCTTCTTTCGCAGACATTCTGACATATGCCATAATTTCTTGCAAAATAAAGTTATCCTTCTCTTCCTGTTTCACAAGAGAATCAAACCACAATAAATCAAATTAGTTTTATGGTTTATTAGATTCAGTTGTGAGATTGTTCAAACCATGTGTTGTAACCATGCTCTAATACCATTCTGTCACACACCTACAATTTCCATAAATAAATAAAAAATTGATATATATAAATATACTTATTTTACTAGATGTAATATTGATTACAACATACATACAATGTTTTTTTAACTGTATGGTAAACTTGCGCTGGTTTGTTACTGATATTTGATAGGTTATACTCTATGTGGATGTTTGCATAGGTATAAGCGTTCCGTTGTCATGCTTGAAGATGATGTTTTTCGACACCTTTACATTTATCTTGCTACATATTTTGCAAAGGATTATTATCCCCAAGTTAGGTCTCAACCCTTAGTCGTTGCACCCTAGCTGTTAAGAACAAAATGACAACTCTTTTGTAAAGAAACTATGGTTAAACACCATAGTCCATATCCAAAGCTTGGCATAGGATTTTAAGTTAAGAATATTCAATTTATAATCATTTGCACATAGGGTAACATTTATATGCATGAAACATATGATATAACATTTGATACACACGAATATTATACCATAAGAGAAGGATTGATCTAGGGAAATAATTTGTTGATATGGTAATATGTTATAAGGTTTTGGTTGTACGATAAAGTAGCAGGTACAAGTTATGATTTTGGTGGTACCTTGGTTGAAATTTTCTATAATTTTTTGTCTTGGCTGCGAGTTGACAGCGCAACCAGGATTTTAAGGTTTGCCTGAGATTCAATATTGGCCCTCCACTTGTCCTTCGCAATGGTAGGGGTTTTGTTAGGGATTTTATGGTAGTTCTTTTCCTTTCTGATCAGTTTATTATGTTATTTGTTCTGCAATATATTGGGAAAGAGGTTATGCTCTTCATGGGAGCTTTGTAAGGTTTAATGGGTGTAAGTTCTTACTAGTCATTTAATGTGATTATTAATTTTTGTTCCCTAGGTGTTAATGGTCACCAATATCTTTGTTGGTTGCTGCAACTAAAAAACGTTCCACTTTCAACGAACTTGCAACTGCCTTTAACGAGGTGAAATCGTCTAAACTCTGCACTTGATTTGATAAAAAAAATTTAAACCCTCAAATCGTACTAACTGACTGGTGTGTTAATTTTTTTTCCTTGGTGGTAGAGGAGGGATAAGGGCATCCAGGAGGAGCCAACCCCTATCCCTATCTGCATTCAAATAAGGTAATGCTATTTATCCTTCTGTCGTTTCCTTTAACTATTTTATTAAAACGAAGTTATGATGCTAACTGTGTAGTTGGAAAAATTGTATTTTTAAGGGAAACTGGTAAGGATGGCGACAGGTTCATCTCCTCCTAGTCCTGATACAAAAAAAAAGGTGAATAACCTCAATACGTTTACTCTGTTCATAATTTATTTACCCATTTCTTGTTTGTCCAATTTTGACACTTTTCTTTGGTTGGTTAACGCAGGTGGCTCTAGTGTGGACGCTTCCCAACTTCAACATTAGTTCGTTGGCCAACGGTGATTGGGTTCGTGTCTTTGTGGGAACCAGGCCTTGACCTTAATTGTAAGATACGTGTATACTGTAGTTTATGGTTCTTACCCTTATGGGTTTATAATCCACTGAATGGAGGGATTCAAATCCTCTCTTCTTCATTGTTTGACCTTTTAAAACTTCTTGGTATATATTATTTAGATTTTAAAACTATCGTGGGTGCCATCATTGATGGGATTATCCCCACTTCCGTCCGTGTTGTTTGTAAAATTATTTATATACTGGGGTTATTTAAAGGAATAGTGGATGTCATCGATGATGGTCTTACAACTACCAAGTTTCGAATCCCAATTGTTTAAATTGGACAAATAAATGAAAGGAAGTGACCCCTAGGGTCTATACGATTTTATCGTATTAGCTTTTAGTTGTTTTAATGATATTTCCTATCATGATTTATATTTTATAAAAAGGATTCCATCTAATGATGATCTTACTGCCACGTATGGATATTTATATGGTTTCATTGATTGTAACATATTTGAAAATCTCAATTCGAATTCCATAGAGTAGATTTCTTTTTTAAATGTAAAGATTGAGTCACAGGTTTAGTTGTTCAACCATGAGCTAGATGCTTAAAGAAATCATGGTAGTAGATCAAATGTTTTATGTCGATAACCTCGACTTCAGTCGGGGAATGCTAGTTAATTAATAATTTGATGTTTATGATTCAATATTTTATATAATGAGATATTTATGATTTCATATATTGCATCTGTAATTATTCCACTAGATCACGATGAGTCCCGATCTTGGCATTCTCGATTTGTATTGGGGGTTTTTGAAATGATATGAATTAAATATGTTTTGTATTTATGGAAGCCTCTTCGCTCTAACTCGTTAAGAGAATAACCAGTTTTGTAGTACTTTCGATTGTAAGTTTATGTAGATAAATACTTTGCTATGTTATTTGATTTATTTTGTTTTGACAATTTCTCTGTGAGTTTGTTATAAAATCTAGAAAATGTTCTTTATGCCCATCGTGTTGTAAATTAACTAAGCTTATACTGGAAAATAATATGATTCTTCTTTTTAAATAGTTTATATTAACATACTATGTTGTGAACATAAGAAACTTAATCTATACCATACAATTAGATATTTTATTCAATTTTCTAATTGTTTTAATGAACACATATTGCACGAAGTCTTGATTCGGGTATGGATGCCCGAACAGAGATTCATTATGAAACCTACAAATACTAAATCAAATTGTTTTACAAACATGAATACAACAATACGAAAGAGTATTTAGATTCGATATGTAATAGGAAAGATTATTGAACAGATGCATAATAAGATCAATATTCTATACAGATGCATAATAGATCAATATTCTATACAGATGCATAATAGATCAATATTTTGTACAGATGCATAATAAATCAACATTTTGTACATATTTATCATATATATCAATATTCGATACAGACTCATAATAGATCAATATTTTATATAGATGCATAATAGGACTTCTGTTAAAAGAAATAGTTACAATTCATAGTTAAATTGGAAATCCTATTGTAACTAGCTTTAGGCAAATAAGAAGTAGAAATAGAGAACTTGGCACCACTGTCAGGAAAACATAAATGAAATAGTCATTCCTCCCAAGCAACTCCTAGAGCATCCAAGTCTCACTTTCTCTAGAACCATCGAGCGTGTTAACTGAACCACAAGTGAAAAATCCACTTAATGCGCCATCTCTTGCATTAACATATCAGTTCCCCATGCACTGCTAGCCTCATGCTTGCTAAATGGACATACTATTACATATTATTTTCCTAGGACTTGGTCATTTATGAGCCTCCTGCTCTTTAGCACTCCACAAGGAGTTGTGACCTGATTTTGGGGAGGATGCTTCTCGCATCTTGAGTTCTCACTCAGCATCTTTAGCTGCTTGTCTTTTCCTCTTGTGGGCCAACAAACACTCTTTCAACAACTATTTTAGTTTTGATTCCCTCCAGTATTTTTAATTAATAAAAGAATAATCCATTACATTTGTTTTTGACTTCTTGTCAAAAATATTTAAAAATAAATATTAAAAAATAATAATAGTAATTTATTTGAATTTGGTGTATTACATTATACGTGATATTGGAAATATTATTTATTATTTATTGTAGTATATGTATTTTTATTTTGTAATTTATGGGGAGAAAACAACAGCAATAATAACGATCATAAAGAACAATGATTTAATTAAAGCGTTTAAAGAAGAATGTCCATGTTCATACGAGAGTGTAGTTGAACCATATTAAAGCTGGACTTAAAAATAAAAAAAGTGTTTTTGAAATAAAATAAAATAAAACAAATTTTAAATTTTATTCAATAGACAAACTTTTAAAATCGTAAATTTCTAAAAATACTTAGTTGTCAATTTCAATTAAAAGATTAATGGGAACCTTAGCTTTGAAAAACGAACATTTATAATATGGTAGGCATGTTACAAATAGGCTTTGGCTTTGTCATTTGGATGAGAAGAAATCACTTTTATGTAGCCTCCTAATGCTCTTTATCTTATATGGTTGTGAGGTTTGGGGTGGAAGCATATACCATGTAACTTAGAACAAAATTAAGCCAATCTAAAAAAAATTAGTGCTAACAACTATGAAATTGAAAACAATACTTCTTAACTCAATTTGCTCTTTGCCATTTGGATAAAAAGAAATCACTTTTATGTAACATCCTAATGCTATTTATCTTATATGGTTGTGAGGTTTGGGGTGGAAGCATATACCATGTAACTTACAACAAAATTAAGCCAATCTAAATTTTTTTTAGTTCTAACAACTATGAAATTAAAAACCATACTTCTTAACTCAATTTGCTCATAGAAGCTACTTGAAAATATGGGATATCCAAGTTGATATAACTCTCTTTTATAATGAAACTAGTAATTGAAAATTAAAATAAAGTTTCTAAATTTGAATAGAGTGATACAAATATTAAAGATAAAGTAAACTCGTATGATAACAACATCAACAATCCTAACATTCATCATCCTTCCTATAATGTTGTATATTAAAAAAAAAATTATAATTGCTAAGCTAAAAATTAACTTACATTAACTAAAGAAAAACATAGACTACAATCTATAAAACTTAAAAAATAAAACTAAACTTATTTATTTAAAGATGTTGTATGTAAAAAAAAATTATGATTGCTAAGCTAAAAACCAACTTACATTAACTAAAGAAAACATAGACTACAATCTATAAGAGTTAAAAAAATAAAACTAAACTTATTTATTTAAAGATACCCTTTATACAATGATATTAGATTTAACTCTTATAATTATATCTTTAATCATAAATTAGTTCATAAAAATTAAAATTACAAGGAATGTAAAATCCAAAAAACTTTACTAGAAACTTAACTTTCATTTAAAAATGTTTAAATAATATCTTTATAATTTTAATATGATAGTTTTATTTTTCATTTATAATAACATTTATTAAGAAACATTTATTAATAAATATTCATAATTTAATTATATAAAATATTGTAAATTAAATTAAATTATACAACAATTACTTGCAAATATGACGGATTAAAATGTCAAAATGAATAACAATTATTAATAAATATTCATAATTTAATTATATAAATGATTCTAAATTAAACTAAAATTACTTACAAATATGATGGATTAAAATGTCAAAATGAATTAAACAAAGCACATTTTGGATGTTATGAAGTTTAAATAATTAAACCTAAACAAATTTATAATGAAATATTTTTATCTTATGTTTATATTTTATTATTTAAAAAATTAAATTTTATTAAATAACATAATTACATATAATTTATATTTTAAAATTAAGTATAATAATTTTTATTTTATATAAATTATCTTAAAAAAAAAATTTATATTTTTAAATTAAATATAATATATTTTATTTTATATAAATTCTCTGAAAAAAATAAGGTTTTTTTCCCTGCTCAAAAGAATTCCAAAAATGGGGGCCTTGAGACTGATCGGTAAATAAATAAATAAAGCAATGACTTAGCCTGGCCTTCCTTAGTTAGGTGAGCCCTCCATCCTTGGTAGTAGTGCTTAATGACCGTTGAACTTGGCTAACGATGAGTCACTTCTAAAGTGAGAACCTAGCCCCAAACTGTTTTTCCCGAAATGAGAAATAGAAATTCCTATCACATGTTTGAACCAAGGTATCGTATAATGCTTTTATACTTTTATATTAAATTGTCCTGAAGAAAAACCAGTATCTACACTTGCTGTAAACTACTTCAACCTTTAAAGACCAAAAACCACTCATGACCCCTCTCAAGACAATCACAGTGTTTGAATATGGAAGCAAGCTGTCAAACTTGAAGGTGGTTATAGGTCTCCATTGGATGTGAGCTCTCAGCTCAGCCAACAAGATGGAGGAACACTCGCTCTGCAAAACAAATGAGTAGGGTTTTGGAGTTATAAGTCAACCCTGGTGTGGATAAAACCACCCCACCTGTCCTTCAAAATATTTTTTCCAGCGTGGGTAGAGTTCCATAGTCAGCGCTGCAACACAATGATTTACAATTCAAACGAATGATCATTATAAACTATGCTCTATATGATTGCCAATACTTTGACAAAGTCGTGGAGTATCGATACTTAGAGGATCGACTATAGGATATAACTTGGATAATTTTTTACTCTAGAAGTTTTTCTTTGTTAAATCAATCAAGTTGGATAGTTATGTGTAATAACTAGGTTTGGTGAAAACTTGTGAGAAGAACATATTATAACTTATAACCATAGTAAAAAGAAGAGCTATGGACTCTTGGAACTTAGCATTTGTGTTATAATTGAAGGAGTGTTCGGTTAATTGAAACCCAAAAACGTTATAAGAAATCCCAATAAATTTCTAATAAGTTAATGGTGAATATTTAATTAAGAGTATAAGTAACATGGTCATTTATTGAGAGAAGGATGTTTTTAGAGTCTTATAATAAAGGTAGCTGCAAGAGACACCAAACAATATGGAGGGAGCTACGCCCCAAGCTGTGAGCTATAATCTCTCTATGGAAATTTTAAATAACCATTGCGGTAAACAAAAACAAAAGTGTTCTTTAGAGTTTTAAATTATAATATTCAGTCGATTAGAAGAACATTGGATAGTACTTGTTCTTGCAAAGTTTTAACCCATGTTTATGTAGTTGGTAAATGCCATTATAGAGTTAGTTATAAATAAAAACTATGGAGTTGTAACGATAGAAAAATATTAACATTACCTCCTTGAAGACAAGCAACATATTAAAACATTTTTCCAAGACTAGCATCTTAATCATGCTAGGGAAGTAGCTTCTCGACTTGAATTTAAATAACACCCTACTGGCTCATACGCTTACTTGCTAAACCTGCAAGGAACCAGCAGTCCATCTGTGTTAGCGTAAAGCTAAGTAAGCCCCGATCACACATAAAAATTCTTTCCCTACTTGACAAAAGAAAAACATCAGTAGATCTAGTAGCAGCAAATACAAGTTCTTTTATTCTGAAAGAATCACAACTGCTAAGTCATTAACATCCCTGATGCAAGTTTTTAAGATTACACTTTTAGTTTACAAGTTTTTATAAAGAAGAAACCCCTTGTTCTTTTATAAACTGTTTCATTTTTTTCCGCTAACAATTAGCAGGTACTTAGCTGCGACTTTAGACATTTAATGTCACTTGAAAAATTTTAAATTTTTACAAATTTTTGGGTTATTACACTAGCCTTTTTTTTTAATTTTAATTACTTTTAAAATAATTTAAATTAACTAACTTTCTTTATAATTCACCGTAATAATAAATCATTTTTTAAAATAAAAATTAGATATATTTTGGTGTGGCTTTAGAGTAGAATTTTGATATATTTGATTATGGTTTATTGATTAGAATAAAGGAGTGTCATCCAAATAACATCCATGAGATCAATGTGTATTTAACCTAATATTACACCAACACTTCTCCTAAAACAAAAAAATATATAGAGAAAAACATGTCGCTTAATTGATCAAATAATAAAAACCCAATAATAAAACTAAATGAAAAGTAATTAAAAGATCCATGTTAAACCCTGATTTACCAAACACTAAAGGGATCAAAATGTTTGAGGTGTAATTTTTTATGAACACTTAAAATTTTAAGATAAAAATAAGTTACACCTAAAGAAATTGGATCCCTGTCGATGCTTTCTAGATTGAGGTTTAAGAGGGATCTATTCTGGTAACATTTCTTATATTGACATGGTTCCTTTTCCGCTCCACTATTTTCGGTGGCTACGCCCTCTCTTTTGATCATCAATTTTACAACCTGATATACTACTATAAACGCGATGAATAGAAGAATTTCGAGCACAACCATGAATTTCATGTGTTTTTTCATGTGATTACATTCCCTTGTATCCATTCATAGGTAGGAGTTTCCCGAGTAATTGTAACACACCAAAGAAATATATTTTCCATAAACTCTGAATAAATTCTAAATCTCGAAATCTTAAAATGGAATTTGTGTCAAAACAGAAGGAGAACAAAGAAGGATATGATTACCTGAGTTTCAATGAACAGTTAAGGAGAAGCTAAACATGAATTGCACCGTTGAAATTATTGTTTTCTAAATTCCTATCACAATAAGTTCAAAGAGTAGATAATTTACTAATTAATTATATTTAATTAATTTCTAAACAAGATCTAAAGAAAATAGATAGATAAACGTACAATTCTTTGAGATTTCTTAGTTCATATAGCCACTCAACAGTACCATTCAGTTTATTAATCTATAAATATCTGCATAGTAACCAAAGTAAAATTTAGTTTTGTGAAAATGCATAGCAATATAAAAACCTCAAAAAGAAACTTACAGTCATTGCAGCGTGGAAAAAGAAATTTCTTCGTTCAGAAAACCACTCAACAGAATGAAATTATGTTGAAAAGAAACTTACAATTGCTCCATTGTGTAAACATTAATGGTGAAATTTGGCATTGGCCCCGTAAAATGATTATTGTCAAGTGACCTGCTAATTTCAACACAGATATATAAATGTTGCAAATATAATTATTGGTAGGTATAATATTTGAAATCAAATGGGTAAATGTTTCACTGATGATTAGGACCTGATATAATATTCAAATGCTAACTATGTTCATTGGAAAAGACTAGCCACCTATGACATTAAGTTCAAGAGTACAAAATTTACTAATTAATTATAGTTAATTTTGAACAAGATCCAAAGAAAATAATTAGAGAAAGGAGAAAAGAGGGAAACGTACAATTCTTTAAGACTTGTTAGATCAAATAGCCACTCT
>LPNX010300854.1:13096-25759 GCA_001517045.1 Pseudotsuga menziesii | reverse complement strand
AATTTTGTGAAAATGCATAGCAATATAAAAACCTATAGAATGATATTTTGTTGAAAAAGAAACTTACAGTCGCTGCAGTGTGGACAAATTGGCCAAATTTCGCATTGGTCTCATGAAATGATTATTGTAAGTGACTTGCTAATTTCTACACAAATAGATAAATGTTGCAAAGATGATTATTGGTAGGTATAATATTTGAAATCAAATAGGTAAAAATGCTTCACTGATTATTAGGGCGTGATATAAGATTCAAACGCTAACTATGTTTGTTGGAAAAGATGAGCCAACTATGACATTAAGTTTGAGAGTACAAAATTTACTAATTAATTATTTTTTATTTTGAACAAGATCCTATGAAAATAATAGAGAAAAGAGAGAAACATACAATTCTTTAAGATTGGTTAGTTCAGATAACCACTCAACAATACTAGTCAAGCTATTGTTTTGTAAATATATGCATAGTAACCAAATTAAAATTTAGTTTTGTGAAAATGTGTAGAAATATAAAAATCTCCAGATTGAAATTTTGTCGAAAAAGAAACTTACAGTCGCTGTAGTGTAGACAAATTGGCCAAATTTGGCATTGATCCAGTAAAATTATTATTTTCAAGTGATCTGCTAAATCAAACACAAATAGATAAATGCTGCAAAGATGATTATTCCCTGGTATCATATTTAATCGAATGAAGAAATGCTCCACAGATGATTACTGCCTGATATAATATTCAAATGCTAACTATGGTCCCTCAAAAAAAAGAACCAGCGTTCTATCATCCAAAGTGGCAAATTTATAAACTGCCAATACTTTTTAGCCCACTAGTAAGAATATTCTTAAAAAAAACAATTAGTCGTGTTCCTGTTATAAAACACGAATACCCAGTGAGAGGAACTTTAATCACCATTTGTATTTCTTGACTCTACAATTTTTCATTTAGAGGATTTCTTGGAAGGGCCAGTGAACAAGGTCATAATTTTCTTACTTATTAACTAAACTAGTCAAATGTCCAATATCTTTAGGAACAACTCCTGTAAGATTTCTTCATGACAAATCGCTGGCAATAAGAGTAAAGTATTATCGTAAGCTATTGAAATTTAACTATCTTGTAATTTCAACTATAAACAAGTGGAATAATTAAACTTACATTTTAGAAATTCTTGTGAACTCGTCATAACCAATTCCATCCCATGGTATCAAATAGCAAGGATCAGGATAAATCCAAGGTTTTATGTCAAATCTTTTTTTGATGGCATCAAGAGCGTGAACTGCAGTTGAAGTACAATATCTCGAATTTTTGACCTAGCACTTATAGGCATGCGCCTATTGATTATGATAATTATCATGATGTTTTATTTTTATATTGGGTCGAAGAACCCATTGCATATGAACTTGATGATTTTTTTAATATATTGGGCGTAAGCCAATTATTGATAATATATGTATATGCTTGTTGTGTTGGGCATGGACCTTGAAGCACATGATTGATGAGATGCTTTGTGTTGAGCGAGGAGCTCTAGAGAACTTGAGTGATTGATGATTTGTGTTGAGCGAGAAGCTCTAGAGCACATGAGTACTTACCTTTTTCTTGAGCGAGAAGCTCTGGAACACATGAAAAGATAATTGGATGTGTTGGGCATAAGCCCTGGAGCCTTCCATATTGATGTTGAGCATAAGATATGGAGCATTGGATCCTTGGCCATTATATCCCTAGGTGTATCATACAAGTACACCCTAGCACTAGTGTTGAGTGGGGAGCTCTAGAATTGCACTAAATTGTAACTCTCTGTTAAAGCGTTGAGTATGGGCTCCGGTAAGCGCCAGGGGTTGATGAAAATAATTGGATAACTTCTGAGTGAAAACGAATCGAGGAAAAATATTGATCTCATCATACTTATTTATAAGTGATTAAATGAAATTTTGAATTTCTGTATTCTCATCAAGTACTGAAGAGCTACCACCTTATATGAGGAAAATCCAACATGCAAGGATGTTTAGGGTTATCTAGCCTAGTAGACCTAAACCATCTACCTACCCGACCTCAATGAAGAAGTTTCATTAAGTCTAAGGGATCATGGTATATAATGCCCAAAGACAAATGTTAACAAAGTTTTATATTATTATGTACTTTATACTTGGTATTTATAAAGAATTAAATATATTAATAATATAAATAGATGAAAGAAAGAAGAGAAGATCCATCAATTATTATTTATTATTAAAGATTAATAAATAGTATAATGTCTAAGAAAGTCCAACTAGGAACTAGTAGAAAGTTCCTAAGTTAAAATATTAATAAGTACCCAAAGTAATTGAAAAGGGTTAAATCAAGAAACCAAGGTTTCTTGATTTAACTGTCCCTTTCACTAAAAAGTCTGTCTATAAATACTCAAGCCAAGGAAAGGATTGGGGGTTTTGATCTATCATTAGAGGAGTAATTTTTTCTCTACCTATTTTCTCTCAAGTAAATTCTTGAAAAAACATTTTCCTAGAAGGAAAAAGGAGAACTGATCCAGATCTAATACACTAGTTAGAAAACCCTACCTTAGGAGCTCTAAGCTACTTACATGTTGGAGTCCAGCTCGGAGGGATCCAGATTCAAACCGGGAACGGTTCTGGGTCATGGTTGGATGGAACGTGGTAGATCCCAAGTGATTTGGTCATCAAAACAGAGGTTAAACTGCATTGAATTGTTAATGATGGTTATTTGAGTGTGTAGGTTCATCCATTAACAAAGCTTCAAGTTTCAGGTATGCAACCCTAGTTTGTCTATTCTAATTTTCTAGATTTAATACTGGATATGATAGGTAAATGATTATAATGCATTTCCTAACCCTATGTGATTAATTTGCTAGTTAGATTTTGCTAGGATCTGTGTTTTACTAGTAACCCTAAGCTGTAAGTTGTTTTCCTAAATCAGATTTACCTAGGGTTTATTCATCAATTTACTTCTATAGGTTTTATTTATTTATAAAATGTTTGGCAAGGGTTTTGTACCCTAGTTTTTAATTCCTGCATTGATTTACTAGATCAAGCATAAACTAGGTTTTGTTCCCAGAACTCTTATAATCATTCTCTAGGATTTATTTACTCCGCTGACATATTTTCATTTATGAGCAGAGGCTTGTTTTTAGTTTTAATTAAAAAAAATAAACTAGTCGAGGAGTAAGAGATTAAATATTATATATATAAGTAAGTACATATATACAAACAATTATATAAATAGTCTATAAGCTAAGATACTAAATACACTAAGTATAATCTAAAGAACCAATTAAATGTTCTACATTAAATCAAAGTTAAAATTAAGCCATTCAAGACCTTCCAAGGTCTACCTCATTAAATACAAACTAATATTTAAAACATTTCCATTTAAATAAACATCATCATAATTGAATAAACAGAGGAGGAATCACGACCATCCATGTGGTCCAATATCGACACTTTGTTCACATATGTAAAAACGACAGACCAAATCTCATAAACAAGTATCGCATTCATTTTCTTAACTCAATGTATAATCCACAATCCTAATATGACAGTCATCCATTTCATAATCATAAACAATTCAAAATACCCATCTAACTCTATGAACAACCATTCCATAACATTCACCAAGTGAAAAAAAATGGAAACCCTTAATTTTACACAAAGGTCATGATATCGACACCAGTGGGCTATAAATACAAGTCACAGGCATAAATAAATCCACATTATAAAACACATACACAATAAATTAAAATACAACACCATGCCATCGTTCTTATTAATATTATCAGCCTTACAGTGTTGTAATAAACATTAATCACTCTTTTATTAAAAACCCTTGTCATAATATCTAACTGTTCATAGTTTTTCATAGGCAATGACCAGCATTTCAAATCCTGTAGATCGTTCTACATTTACCACAGGCCACGCTATACTAACGTATGCGGGAGATATTATAAAAACCAAAAAGATTCTAATAAATACATCAAAATGCTATTATCACCAATAATGTTTGCTACAACGAGGTCGCAAGACCTTAGCACTGGCACCTAAGCTTTAACACGGCTTCGGCCATAGTTTTACTAATTACACAGACCCTTAAGAATTAAACCTATAGTAACGTTAGCAGTCGTGGATATTCCCCATGGCTTCCCATATGTTCCACATACCTAATAACAAAATGAATCAGTAAGAAACTTAACCATTCAAGCTGGCGTAGAAACCGTGGGAAGTGCCAAATCCATACATTTCATGGCTTTACCCAAGTGATTCCCAATAATCACAACTTAGCAATAAATAATCCCAAATGTATACATACAGCATCCGATTAGGTGAATGCCTCTTACAAACTCCGGATCTAATTAAGCACATTTCTTTAATAAAAATGTAGAAGGAAATCGTATGCACAGTGTGTCAAGATTAACCATTACCATCATATAAAAAACCGATACATATATCTATTTGCAACATAGCATACCAAAGTCTGTTTACACTGTCACCATTAAAGGCCAAGGACAAGGTTTATAAAGGCGTGCAAATGGGCTATGGCACCATTGCAAGAAATGGTGCAACCCAAAACCAAAATAACGATTTACATAACTAAAATGAAATACACAGAGCCCGTGAGAGCGCTAATTTTACTCCACGACCAAAACAAAAATGCCATACATTAAGAACACAAGTCTAGTACACAGGCTCAAAGGCGATTTGAGTTCCCATAGTAAAACCCCCTTTAGCAACGATAACCTAGTTCTACCCCAAGCCGAGAAGTGACAAGCTTTGCTTGTTTATAGTAGGCTTACCGTGGCCACATTTGCAAGACATTGGAGTATACAATGAAGTATGGAGCCACCCCACCTTCGTTACCCTGCCACCTGCAACCACAACCAAATGTGATAGGGTTGAGAAGTATAACTACAAAGGAGCCACGAAACCAAACATAAAATGCATTCTTGAAACCAGATGAATCTTACCTTCATCACCGGGGCGTAGTGTCCTTCGCAACACAGAGCCGAGACCCCAATTCTCCACAGACCCTAACGAAATGACCAAACTGAATCGTGAGCCAAGACCTAAGCTTAGGGCTGCCATGATTACCAAGAACATTAAATGCGCTAGCTGGTAACCACTATCAAAATTCCAAACCCACTCTTCCATAGTTCAAGCTTTGTTGCATTATCATGGGCTTCATTCACCATGCAAAAGCTTAAACCCATTTAACATATGGTGTAACCATATGTTATATTTTCGCCACCCTACACTAGCACAATCCTCATATTATTACAATGTTTGTTAAAACATGGTTTCATACATGGTATGCGCTAGTCCATAGTCTAGTCATAACGTTTAGGTTTTTAAATAGCATGTAAACCCTAGGTTTAAATTTTAGGAATTTTCTCCTCTTTGTCACAAGTCTCAAGCATAAGAACCATGCAATAGGAAGTATGTCATGGTAATATATTTACCTATATTAAGATCAAAGTCTGATCAATAATCAAATATATAAAATTCAAACAAAATCAAAAGACATGTTAATACTTATAATGGAAATAACCGAAGTATGATCACATAATCAACTAAATATACGCTATAGGTGATTTTAACTATGTTGAGAAAATAATGAAAGAAGTAATTTCACCTCGCTATAATCTAAGTCCAGTAAGAAAAAAAAATAATGAACAGTAGGTATGCTATTAATCAATTTGTTTAGTGATCTTTAAATCTCCGTCGTTAAGTACAATCTGCATATAGGGTAAAAGTGGTTCCTTAGTTCAAAGAACTATGTAAGACTACAAGTCAAGTGAATACTTTACCTCTCAGGCCATCATGGGAGAATGAGTTCGGCCACTCTGCCCACTTTGTTCTCACAAAAAAAGTTAAGTAAGAACGTAATAAATAACTAGTAATCAGGCGCAGAAGTAGGAGAGGCATTCATCCAAATAATTAGTACATCGATCATAGTGAACAAACATGATAATAGTTAATAAACAGAATCATGACATGTTAAGTAAAAAACATTAATAATAATGACTAAAAGTAAATGACAGAACGTAAGAACAACTTATGAGTAGACAATGGTACACGAAGTGTACGGTATAAGTTTCCACAAGTTAATTAATGTTCCCTAAAGGCAATTTTTAATAGCCTAATATTTTTTTTTTTCGATTTTTGGGGACATTAAAAGTGGTATCAGAGCCGAGTTTCAATACTAAGAGACCTATGGGTGCACCAAGCTAGCACTGCAAAGGAAATATAGTATAATATTAAATTTTGGTTTCTAACAGAAAATTTTCCTCTTATTAAATTTTTTTTGCAGTTATAGGAATTTTTACAACACTGTTCAATTTATGAATACTGAGGAAGAAAACAATCAGCAAGGAAGATGACCACCGCCAGTCCAGAAGCGGAGCTAGTGGTAGAGCTAAAATCTGATGTTTTGAAAACTTTACATAGTCTTCGAGCTGAATTGAAAAGTTTTAGAGAAGACAACCTGAACGAAAGGAAGGAGTAGCAAGCTAGAAATGAAGCCTTATTGGGAAATATGATGGGAGGAATCTTGCAAGGTAAACCTATTCAATCCACAAATAGTTCCAAAAGAGAACCTTACCGAAAACGGGCCAGCAACCCAACAGGAGAGGAAAAAGAAGAACGCACCCCTGAAGCACCAAAAGGAGACTATCATAGTCCTTCTAGTGGTGACTCACTTTCTCCATGAAGAAAGAAGAAAAAGAGTGATGACAGTCTTCAGGGGGGGTTTCAAAAAATAAGAGCCCTGACTTATGAAGGTGAAGTAAACATAGGGAATAAGGCTAAAGAATGGCTACTAGGCATGAGTAAGTATTTCCAAGTTCATAACTACTCAAGTGAGATGAAGGATAGGATTTTCATCTATAACTTAAATGGTAAAGCATCAAGATGGTGAAGGGATTTAAAACATACCAAGAAAGATGAGCACCAAAAAATATGTTGGGATACTTTCCGAAAATTTTTCCAAGAAAATTATATGTCGGAAAGGTTCTTTGACCGAAAAGTGAAAGAGTTTCATGAACTACGCATGGGATTCATGACTATGGACTCATTTATTAGCAGATTTCTAGATCTACTGCATTATGTACCATACATCAAAGAAGAGAAGGTAATATCTAGTAGTTCCTAGGATGTCTTCCTCCCAGTTATCGGGATAGGATTGAATTCAACATACCTAAGACTTTGGATACCAAGCTGCAAAAAGCTAGGCTCTGTTATGAGAATGGATAGCTTAAGAAGGAGAACCTGGACCGAAACTGAGACAAGTATAAGAAATTCTCTGATAACTGCAAACCTGGGTCCACAAAGCATTATGTACCAGCTTCTAATGTTATCAAACCAGTATCAAGTCGAGCCAATGCTACCCCGGTACAGATCAAGTGCTAGAAATGCAGTGGGCCTCATTATGCTCGATATTGTAAGAACAAGATCGGTGGGGTGTTTCACAACTTACAAGAAGAACCAACTGTCGAGGACATAGATGGAACACCCTGAATCTATGCAGCATTAGATGGCCGAAAGGCATATCATCAAGCTATGATGGTGGAGATAGAAGGCAAGATCTTGAATTCTTTTATTTCAATACTTATTGATCTCGGTGCTTGCCGGAGCTATGTTTCTCCTAAAATTGTTGATGAATGCAAACTAGGAAAAGTAAAAAATGAAAAACCTTGGTTGGTTTAGTTATCCACCAGTACGAAATGGAAGGTTTCAAAAATTGTTAAAGAATGTGAGGTAAACCTGAATTGTTTTCTTACGAAAGTAAACTTGAACATCCTACCTTTTGGATCATACGATGTACTTATCAGCATGGAATGGCTAGAACAATACCATGTCATGCTCGATTGTTTGCACAAGTCTATATTGTGTATTGATAGCCTAGGGAACCAAGTGAAGGTTCAGGGCATCCCCAAAAAAGTTTATGTAAGACAAATATTTGCCTTACAAGCAAATAAATGCATTAGGAAAGGATGCAAGTTGTTTGCAGTAAATATTTGAGACATAGAGCTTGATAGGGAACAATGCATAGAATACTTCCCCGTTCTTAAAGAATCCAAGGAAGTGTTTCCCAAGGAAATCCCTGGATTACCTCTGAAATGAGACCTAGACTTTTCCATCGAAATGACCCCACGATCAGTTCAGGCCTCCAAGGCCCCTTACCATATGAGTGCACCTGAGTTGGTGGAACTCAAACTGCAGTTGCAGGAGTTGATAGAGAAAGGGTATATGCGACCCAATGTGTCCCCTTGGGGAGCACTGGTCTTGTTCGTAAAGAAGAAAGATGGTACGATGCGGATGTGCATCGATTACTGATAGTTGAACAAAATGACTATAAATAACCATTACCCACTCCCCATGATCAATGACTTGTTTGATTAGGTGGGAGGAGCCAAAGTATTTTCAAATATTGACTTGTGATCTGGGTACCATCAGGTATGGATTCGTGATGAGGATATTCATAAAACTTCCTTTCGTATAAGGTACAGGCAATACAAGTTTGTAGTGATGCCATTTGGGATGATCAATGCACCCATGAACTTTATGTGTATGATGAACACTATATTGAGTATGTATCTGGATAATTTTGTTTTAGTCTTTATAGATGACATACTAGTTTATTCAAATAATAAATAAGAACAAGAAGAACGCCTTCGCGTAGTACTAAAAGTGTTGAGAGAACACCAACTTTATGCTAAGTTTAGTAAATGTGATTTTTACAAACCATAGATACAGTATCTAGGTCACATTATCTCCGGATAGAGATAGTTGTGGACCCAAAAAATATTAAAGCCATAAAGGATTTCCCTACCCCTACTAGTGTCACTAACATTAGGTCATTCTTGGGATTAGCCAGATATTATCGAAAGTTCATTGAGAACTTCTCAAGAATCGCTTGCCCCATGACCGCCTTGCAGAAGAAAGCAAGTAAGTTCTTATTGACTTTTAAGTGTGAAGAAATATTTCAAAAGCTTAAGAAGCTTTTGATGATCGCACCAGTGTTACGAATTGTGGATCTCGATGGGGATTTCGTTGTTTGCACAGATGCAAGTAAGGAAGGACTTGGAGGAGTCCTGTTGCAGAATGATCACGCGATCTGTTACGAATCATGGAAGTTGAAAGAACATGAGAAAAATGTGGAGGCACTACCTCATGGGAAGGAAGTTCCTTATGAAGATAGATAATATGAGTCTAAAGTATTTATTTGATCAACCGGATATGAATGCAAGGCAAGCCAGATGGTTGGATTTCCCTAGCGAGTACCATTTCGAGCTTAAGCACATTAACGGCAAGGAGAATAAGGTTTTCGATGCTTTAAGCTGACGAAATCATATGATTTATGAGGTGACCTTGAGTCAAACCGATGCAGATTTGCATGAGAATATTAGAGCAGCCAACGGAGTTGACCCCTTCTATGTAGATATCCTCAAGAAAGTCCAATAGGACCGGTTGTTTCAACAACAAAAAAAAAATACAAGGTGGACGAATCCGAACTACTATGGTCCAAAGATCAATTGTATGTTTCAGATGGAGGGGACCTTCGGTCCAACATCCTCATGAAATTTCATCGGGCACCCTACTGAGGGCACCCGGGATATCAAAAGATGATATCCGCTGTCAAGAGACACTTTTTTCTGGCCTAAGTTAAAGGCCAACATTGCAATGTTTATTGCGAAATGTCAGGAGTGCCATTTAGTCAAATATGAGCATCAGCATCCTCCGGGATTATTGCAACCATTTCCCATTCTAGAATGGAAGTGGAAGGTCATTAGTATGGAATTTATCACGAGTTTACCAAAAATTAAGAAGCAAAATGATTCTATTTTTGTGGTCATTGACAAGTTGTCAAAGCCAACACACTTCATCCCTGTAAAGTTGACCTACAAGCCCATGAACATCGCTGATATCTTCTTGAAAGAGATATTTAGATTGCATGCGATACCCAAGGCAATTATCTCGGATCGAGATGTTAAGTTTACAAGAAACTTCTAGAGATATTTATTCTCCGGATTGGAGACGCAGTTGAACTTTAGCACTGCATAGCACCTATAGATAGACCGGAAGACAGAGAGAGCAAACCAAATTTTGGAGGACATGCTCCGAATGTATGTCATGAACAATCCCACGAAGTGGGAGGACTACCTGCATGTCATAGATTTTGCGTATAACAATGGTTATTAGGCTTCTTCCAAGATGAGTCCCTTTGAGGTACTCTATGGACGGAAGTGTAGAACACTTGTTACTTGGGATATCTCGGTGGATCGGGTCATGTTAGGGCCTGATTTGTTGATGGAATTTGAACAGTTGGTTACCAATGTCCAGGTGAACCTTAAAGAAGCACAGGACTGCCAGAAAAGTTACATGGATTGGAAAAAAAAATATAAGGACTTTCAAATAGGAGATCATGTTACTTTAATGTAAAATCCAAACGAAGCTCATTGAGCTTGGGTAGGTGTGGTAAGTTAGCCCCTATATTTTGCGGACCTTTTGAAATACTGACCAAGAAAGGGCCAGTGACTTATGAACTAGCATTGCTCGCGCATGTAAGAGTCCACAATGTTTTCCATGCATCTTTGTTAAAGAAATATTTTTATGATACTAAACATGTTGTTGATTGGTCCCTATTACAGGTGGAACCTGAAGGGGAGTTTTCCCCTGAGCCTACTCATATACTAGACAAGAGAGAAGTGCAGCTTTAGAAGTACATTGTGGTCCAATTGAAAGTGCATTGGAAGCACTTTGAGGCTGATGAGGCTTCTTGGGAGAATGAGGCCACCATGAGAAAGGCTTACCCCGCCTTATTTCATGATATCATTCTGAGTCCCTAAAACACCAGGGAGGGTGTTGTTCAAAGCGAGCAGGGATGTAATATCCCAAATTTTGGACCTAGCACTTATAGTCACGTGTGTATTGATTATGATGATTATCTTGATGCTTTATTTTTATATTGGGTCAAAGAACCCACTGCATATGAACATGAGGATTTTTTTTTATATATTGGGCGTAAGCCAATTATTGATAATATATGTATATTCTTGTTTTGTTGGGCATGGACCCTAAAGCAGATGATTGATGAGATGTTTTGTGTTAAGTGAGGAGCTCTGGAGCACTTGAGTGATTGATGATTTGTGTCAAGCGAGAAGCCTTGGAGCACATGAGTACTTACCTTTGTGTTGAGCGAGAAGCTCTGGAACACATGAAAAGATAATTGGATGTGTTGGGCATAAGACCTAGAGCCTTCCATGTTGATGTTGAGCATAATCTCTGGAGCATCGGATCCTTGGCCATTGTATCCCTAGGTGTATCATACAAGTACATCCTAGCACTAGTGTTGAGCGGGGAGCTCTGGACACTAGTGGAAAATGAGAGATTAGTGACCAAGAGACCAAAAATTTTGGTCACCACAGTTTTTTTCAAGGGATAAATGACCAAAATTGATAAATTTAAGTGATCTAACTAAAAAAGACCAAGATAAATGACCACTTTTGGTCACAGGATAAAAACCAACTAAAAACGACCAAGATAAATGACCAAATTTGGTCACGGGATATCTAGGCTAAAAATAACCACATAACAATTGGTCATTTATTTGGTCATTTTTAGTTGTGTCATTCCGACAAAGAAAAAAAAACAAATTTGACAATGAATTTGTACATTTTACTAAATTCTAACATATATATAAAATATATATTTACACGTCCCTATATTACCAAAATTGAATTAATTATTTTAATTTGACATGCTGACGTAGCACTGTTGTTATCTATTACATTATATTAGATATAACTTTCTTAATCTACTTATCATCATAAACTATTTAATTAAATTATATAATTCTATCTTAAGATCTATTTTTTATATACTTATAGAATAATTTCTTAAAACACTAAAAAATAAAAGAATTTATACAATCTTAAAAAATATTACACATAATATACAATATAAATCTCATAATAATCAAATGATTCATTCCATACTCTATTCAAAGCATTAGAAATACCATGAAAACTTATAGACCCTTTTACATTGATATATGTACACACACCAAGAAGTAATAATTTAATATAATATTAAAATAAGGAAAGGAGGGACGTGAGAGCAAATTTGATCATTCAAGGTTTTGTGGCTACTTAGCATATAATAGAAAGGCCATTCTAGGTTAAATTTTGGAATTTTTTTAATAATTTTTTGTTATTATAAATAATTATTTTATTAATCTAAATTATTATGAAAATGAAAATAATAAAACTAATGATCAACAATGATTGATTATGTCTAATCCTGGTTGATTGTGTTTGACATCGCCACTATTTGTTAAACTTTAGTTGGCCATGTTTGTTTATAATTAACCATGTTTTTTTGTAGTTGTCTATAAATACATATATTTAACTATGGATAAATATCTTTGATTATGTTTGTCCATTAATTCTTTAAATCTCAACCATCCAATTTTTACCTTAAAAAAACAAAATATACAAATCTCATCTATCAATTTTTTTTCTTTAAAAGAAAACAAAATATAGGGAATACAATTTTGTCTCCGACAACATAGGAAATTAACATGAACACATATGTGAAGATAAAAATTGAAAAATGTTAAATTCACATAAATAATGATTTTAACACTAAACAAGGTTTAAATATAAAGCACACAA
>LPNX010300854.1:0-12828 GCA_001517045.1 Pseudotsuga menziesii | reverse complement strand
ACATGACTTTTTGCTTCTCATTTTTGGCATTTTAAAAATGTTGCACTTGTTCTACTTACCATAGAATTTATGTTAATTCAGTATTTTCACATAATGTCATTCTCCTTAATTTGACAATGATGTTTTACACAGTTCATGTTAGCATTTAATATGGCAAAGATATTTGTGTACAACTTTTAAATGTAAAAAAAAAGTTCTTTTCTTAGTTGGTGAAAGCCAATTGTTCAATTTTTTTTTTAAATCACATATTTGTTACAAAATTATATAAAGTAAATTATTATGTTTTAAACAAAATATATTATATATAACTTCAAAGTAAACCAAATACATATGTAACTTACTCAATGTTTATATAACTACAAACATCATCATATTCTTTCGCTTATGTTTTAACTGTTTTTTTAATTTTATCTTTGTTATGTCTTGCTGTAGCGTATTATTTTTTATTAATTAATTAATTAATTAATTTATAATATTTGTATAGTTATAATTATTTTATTAAATTTATTTCTATGAAAAATTATTTATCTCGCATATCATTGGTAGGTGTGGATGATGGTCTTTATTAAATGTTTTGTCCCAGCTTTGGAGGCGCCATGTCATTATCATTTATGTAGTTTTGTACGTTGATATAATAAATATATTCATCCACACCAACATCACATTTATTTCATTGGGAGTCGGTGTTATGCCAAAAAGGCCGATTTGTAGTGCTATCTCGGTGTAGTTGTCACCATGGGATTGCCATGAGAGGGAGGCTTTTGTCGATCAACGACCTCTGTAAACACTCTTAGATCAACCTTTCGGTGAATGTTGTAAATCCAGACATCCGGCTCGTAAATATTTCTCTCTCGGCTCGGTAAGAAAACGTATAGGAATTTCTTTGAATAATTGAATGGAACTTCTTCAAATTGCTCGAGAATTTTTTTCATAATTATGCCTTCTATTACAGATACTGAGCCTTGGAAGGGTTTTTAAATCGAGGCTCCAGGGCTACGATGGCTCATGGTCACCTTCCCTTCTCCTTTATGTAACCTCTTTCGTAATCTACATACTATGTCTCAAATGCATTTCGTTATATTGAGTAAGGTTATGCTTCGTGCTGTATATAGTTTTCATTAACCTTTGTTCGTGGGATATTGGCATGTATACCGGCGAAAGTATTAGTGGCTATTCATGGTGCAACTGTAGTGGGTTTTCAACAAATTCCGGATATGTTTTACTCAGAAAATCTCTCAGCCCCTCCTCCCTTGGAAACGTTAAGGTACTCTTCTTATCGAGGCGCCCAGTCTCTACAGGGATTTATATAAACTTTGAATTCAATCTGGGTGGAGAGCTGGGTTATTACCCTCCGTATGTAGTTTTTATAAATACAGACAATTGAGTCCATTGAGGCCTCGACTATTCCCTAAGATGGAGTATAATAACTTATTGTAATTCCCACTCTATCAAATTGAGTATGGACGGCGGTTTCAATGGACAAGCCCTTTTTCACTGGTTATTTGATTGTGTATCTTGTTAATCTATATTGTATGATATTTTTGGATTATTGATGAATTTTTGTATGGTAATCAATTTGATTGTACTGTATGAGAATGATATTGCAAATTATACCCTAACTGTTTGTGATTTTAATTAGTTTAGGGTCTAATACCCTAACTCTTTGTGATTTTAAATAGTTTTCAAAAAATTGTGTCTTCCCTTCCACTGTTTGGTGTAAAATACCCTGTAAGTGAGTTTGCTCCTGGCAGAAACCAAATGTCGGTCAGGTGCTGAGGCTACTCCCACCAAACTCAAGTGCAATGGTTACTCTGGTTAATAAAGAGTACAACAAGGCCGCCAGAGAAACAATTTAAGGGTATGTTCAACCAGATAGAGTCTTTGTCTGAAGTAGCTGCGCTGCCATATATTTCGTTCAGTTCTAGTCCCACCCATACCTGTGGGAAAAAGGATTCTATTCCAACAGAGCAATTCAAATCCTACCGTACTTACATTCCACTCTTTGTGATTTTAATTAGTTTAGGGTCTAATACCCTAAATCTTTGTGATTGTAATTATTTTTCGAAAAATTGTGTCTTCCCTTCCAAGTGTTGGTAGAATGGGTTTAACCGTGCTTTTTCATGCACTGTGAATAGAGAAACGCTATCGATTTAAAACCCTTGACCCCGCCCACCTATATATTTTGTTTTCTACTAATAATTTTTTCTACTGTATAATCTTGCTATTATCCATTTTATGAACTATATTTTCTATGTGTATCAGTCATTAGAAAGGATATACAAAAATCCTCTATATTCATTCTTGTCTGTATTTTTCATAAAGAAATATATAGACACTGTATAAAATAGCCTCCTCTATTTATAACAAAATTAAAAATTTAACAGTAAGATAAAGCATCGATACAAACATATTTTTTAGAAACGATACACACAAAATCCACGATCAAACTTGCTCTTTGAGAATTGATGTTTACTAAAATACAACTTCTCGTGTCTTCCTGTCCCAGGGATTGTATTAAATCTGCCCTATGTCGTTTTTCCATAACTCCTGCCCCAGGATCGTGTCTTCAAGGAAGAGACATTGTATTAAATATGCTCTATGTTGTTTTTCCATAACTCCTACCCCAGGATTCACCATGGCAACCTAACAGGATGCAGAATAGTCTATGCCACACTTATCACACAATAATATTTCTATAATCTTGTCGACAAAGTTGTGCTATCCTTTCCAAATGTTCCTGTAAATTAATATCGTTCAATGCTTTGTAATGAATAATGTTGTTCATTACTTTGTAATGTAGTTAAAGTATAACTTGGTGAGAATGCAATGACAATGTGGTGCATGGAGGGCATGGATGTTGCAAAATTTATGGCCAATTGTGTTTCTTGCACATAAACACAAATTCCATATAATGTTGCATTGCTTACAACCTTAGTGATAAGATAAAGGCTAAATCATCTTGATTCAAGTGTTCTTGAGTCTTGACCATACGAAACCATTAAACAATTACACAATTCATGGATTGAATCCCCAAATGTCTAGCCTTTTGCATGATTTCCATTCATGATTATGCAGGCTTTCTCCTCTAGATATTGGTACCTTGTTTTTCCTAATTATTCCTCCGAATCTCTATATATTACTCCCCTAGTTTGTTGATTATGGCTTGTATTAATTGTACTCATTTTCCACCACATGCGATTGCTTCAATCTTGATTACTTCTCTCTTCAAAACAATAAATATGGCCCTCTTTTTATTTTTTTGTGTTTAGTAATTGTTAGAAGGTTCCTATCCATGAAGTGACATCCAATTATTATGAATTCTACTAGTGGTTGTGGTATAGGTTGTCAAGGAGGTTTTGTTACTCCCTGCACTTAAAACTTAGACATACATTTTGTATTAAGGGTGCATTCATTTTTAGTGTACTTGCACATGATTATGTAATTGATCAACTAGCAAGAAAATTAAACCTAGTCATGGTTGATTTGAGGAACAATAACACCATATGGCATAAACTCCCCTTTTAGTACCATATCAGGCATAGAGGGGTTCATTCTTAGATTAATGGTGCTTCATTCTTAGCTGCATTGCTTGTCCTCTGCTAATATCTACCAAGTTCTTCATCCTTAATTTGGGAAACCGTCTTATGCATTTCAATTCATTCCCCACATGTCATCTCTTTAGTAATAGAATGAGAAGCAATGCTCTTCCCCTCTCTCTCAAACCAATCTCTCAATCGATGAGCCTATGGAAGGTTTAGATTTATAACAAGTTGGCTTGTGGAGATTGTCCCCACAAATTTTCCACTAAAATGACTAATTCATCCAACTCTCACATCCAGACTAGGGAAGGCTCTAGAATCACATAACTCTTGAATTTGTTGACCTTCGTTATTGCAAAAGGAACCCTACATAGTTAACTCCACACTGCAACCTGACATGTCCTTTAGTTGAAGAGATATTTAATGGAGACTCTGTGCCATTCTTTCTCATTATTATACTCAATGGATTGATTGAGATTGCAACAATAGTGACATCTACCCTAGAATTGTTCTCCATGTTTTCAACTTCACTTATTGATATAAAATTGAAATGATGCTTTGGTATTGAGTTGTCATACTCCAAACATGGTTCTATTGTTAACGTAGAATCTAATAAAGTTTCCCAGCCATTCTTTAGATGATTGAAATTTTTTTGTGTAGGATTTAAACTCCCCTTGGAGTTTATATAAGATTTCCCACTTTCTAACCGATCAAAAAACTTATCGACAACAACATGAAAACATGTTACTCGTATTTTCCTGCCAACAGATCCTAGCATATCTAAACTAAAGAGTTTTACATCTCCTCTTGCATTGTTATAGTGACAAAGATCCCCCCTAGCAGTGACTCTAGCCTTTATTGTCCATCAACCTTGATAAGGATTCAATGCTGCAATATGAATAATTCTTACAAGAGCCTAATTTTTAGCGATCAGTCCTTTTCTAGAATACATGGGAGTTGGTTGATAGGATGGGGCAGCAGTTGGACAACCATATAAATTGGAGGAAAAATTCATTCCTCTAACAATTGATCCAACTACTCCCCCAACCACAAGGATTTTAACTGGATAAATTGGTTTCACAGACCTTGTATATGAACCAGTTCTAGCTCTAGATATATGCGAGTGTGTGGGTACAACACCACTGGGGTCATTATTTTGATAGATGCCATTCACTGGCTAAGAATCCATGTTCATTTTTGGCGGTATTCTTGGTCCTGTAATGAGAGAAATTCCATAAGAATGTGTTCATTGGGCTTGTGGTGTTATGGGTCCCGTCTTGAGAGAACTCACACAAGACTGCACCGGTTGGGCTAATGGTGATCCAGAATCTGTGTTGAGAGAACTTCCATAAGTCTGTACTAATTGAGATTTTCGTGGAGGTTGAGCCTGAAGAGTAGACTGCATTGGAATTGCAATCCTTTGTTGTTGAGCACTAGAATTTACATCTATGACTTGTTTCGGCTCACCCACTATTTCACAGTTAGGTATGACAACTTCCATGTTCAAAACTATGATAATCCTATGAAAAAACAAAAAAAAAACCTCTTTTAATAGTTTTTAATAACCCTCATGCAAAACATCACAGTAACAAAGATGGAATAAAATCAATCTCATCAATTGTTGGACATGCGTTAATAAATTGTTTGTTGGACTTGGTCTAGGTTGAAGATGATTTTGTAATGTATAGATCTTAACATTTGGCCAATGCACACAATTTTTATTGTGGGTAGCTAAATGGGCTCTACAACATGGTATCACCATTTTTTTAAAGCGGCCTGTTAAGCTTCTAGTTTGTGCCTTTTTTCGAAGCAAAATTCAAGATTCATTGTGTGTTATAAGGCCTTTGGCCTTTAAAATAAAAATGAAACTAGGAAAATATAGTATCATATTTCCCAGCCTATGGTGTTTAACAATTATCATTTACAACAAATGAGCAGGATAAAAGAAACTTGGCCAGTGGCCTATAAGAGATCTACATAAAAGCATATAATATAAAGGGGCATAAGGGATATTGGACCTAGGCCTTTTGGTAGCTAGTCTGCATCTTGATCAAGGGAGATAGGGTGATGTGGGCCTATCCCTGTGGCTACTTTTCTTCCTTCTATGATGCTTTGTTTGAGTTGGGTTTGCCCTAGAAAATGGTATTTATTATTCAGCTGATGTGACTCCTCCTTGATTACTTGTAGGTATGGGTTGTTGATATCCTCCACATAGACCAAAAGGCATGCAATGAGCTCCTTTTTGTGCCAATATAAATCCAAAGTTAAGGAATACATGGTATTACTTCTTTTAGAGAAGTTGTCAATTCCTCATCAATTTTGGAGCTTTTTGATTGCTCCTATTATTTCCTGAAATTTTTCTTCAGCTTCTATTGTGGCTGAACAGTGGCAACCTTGGACCTACTATTAAAATCCATTGCAACAATTTGTGCTTCAATTTGCTTCATTTTGGGCTTGGTTTGACATCCTCTCGACTCCTATTGTGGCCTACGAACTAGAGGACGACCTCTACAACTTGGAGATAACTCGTATTTTTCCATCGTTGGGTTGGCCCCTTCATGCCAACATTGATCCAGCCCCATAAAATATTCCTCTTCTTCAATTCTCCAATTAGCTTCATATATCTATATGGGAACCCGATGTTTCATGATTTCCAATTTCCCATATTTCTTAGTTGCCTTGAGCTTCTCCTTTTTTCCTCCTTGTCTTCTATGCAACTCAGACATACATATTGTATAGAGGGTGCATTCATTTTTAGTGTACTTGCACATGATTCTGTAATTGATCAACTAGCAAGAAAATTAAACCTAGTCATGGTTGATTTGAGGAACAATAACACCATAAACTCCCCTTTTAGTACCATATCAGGCATAGAGGGGTTCATTCTTAGATTAATTGTGCTTACTATCACTTTAAAATTATTATAATACATCTTGATCATCCATGGAAATCCATGTTAGTGCATTAATATCATGAACGTGGATGGAGTCAGCCCTTTCCATCATTGGGCCCGTGCAATTTGGATCTGTGTAATTTCTTTTACATGAGGGTTTAGTGCTATGGAATCTCTGTAAATGCAGACATGCCTACTGTTGGTTTTGATAGATCTCATATTTGTTGGATTTAAGTTAATCACCACCTGGGTTATAATCTGATCCTTGCCTCTATGCTGGTTTGAGGCGTGTGTATCATATGAGGTGGAATAGGAGGGTTTTTCCCTAATTTTCATGAGGTGATATTACTTTCATTTGCTTGGTATTTTTTTTCCCCATAAGCAATGGTTTCTACTGCTACTCAAATATTTAATTTATTTGTTGATTTCTTTGACCTTTGAATTCCAAACCCTAAAAATGAAAATTTGAAATCAACCACACTGCTAATTTGAAATCATGAAGAGGAGAAGGATGTGAATTCTTCTTTTGGAGTAGACGACATCAACACTACATGTCACAACCATTATAAGTAGTAGAGTTCATGTGCAAAAAGGTTTGCAACTTTTCACAAAGATGTTAGAAGTGGAGGGCAATGTAAAGGGGTTTGTTGGTGCACCTTTAAATATTTAAAGATCCCAAAGAGAAATAGAGGGCCAAAATGAATGACCTTTTGCAACTCTAGTACAATTACACAACCATGAACTAGTGGGAAGTGGTTGTGGGTAGTAGGATAGATTGTTTGGGTTTGGTTTACATTTATCTAATGGTGAGTTGCATCTTTACAATTTTGTATTTTGACTAAGATGATTTCTGTAGTGATACCAACTCAGTCCATATTATACATTTACCAGAAGTTTTGAGTTATAGTATTTGCCAATTTGGTAAGGTCATCAGTGGCTTGAATACCCAAATCAAGGTAGAAATTAGGTCTGTGATATATAAAATACAAAAATAAATACCTTTTCTAAGAAAAAAAGAAAGCAGATCATCAAATCAAAGTTCAAACTATAGAATTGCAATGATAGACTTGCACTATGAACAAGCAACCAACTACAAGTATGATGTCTTCAAGCTCATTTTGTGTTCCAAAAAAAACTTCTTTATTCAAGTCGATGAGTGAAAATGTTAGTAGATTTATAATATCCAATAATGGCTCCAGTCCCCGTGCATATTTTCTAATACCTTCTCTTGAACAAATCCCTTTCTATGAAAAATTATTACACATTACTAAACTTAGGAAAATAAGAAAGAGAATGTTTGTATGCTAGATGTGAAATTTAAATAGTTCTGGGGAGTCTCTCAAATAGGGTAAGCAATACATATGAAATACAAAAATGTTCTCTATTATTTTGGGCTTCGATGAACCAAGTCAGTTGTCTCTAGCATAACAAGCATTGGCACAATGTATACAATCGACAATTTGTACAAATCCTCTATTTAAGAGTTGTAGTGACTATACAGTCTCTGCTGAAGTAGCCTAAAGGTTTGAACCAAGTTATGGTGTCTGCAATTTTTGGGTTATAAGGTAGATTGACCCTTCTTATATTAACCTGTTTGGCCCTTCATACATAGACCTTATTTGATATCTATCCAATACTTCATTTGGTCGGTTAGTATCCCTTTTCTTATATGTGACATTTGTTGGAACTTTGAATTTGTTTCAGGTATGACATTCTAGATTTGTGCCTTAATGGACCCGAGGAAAAACTGAACTCGACAGTTATAAGACATGTATAAGAGTGGAGGTCAAAGTTTCCAATTGAATAGAACTGTTGGCAAGGGATGGATTCTTCTCCTTCCTTTTGATTAGTGAACATGCAACTAAGGCAATTGTATAAAATGTAGCCCCTACTTTTAACTTTTCAGTAAAATGAGCTGAAAATTGAAGAGCTATAGGGTCCCAAATTAAGAATTCATCTATTTACTTACCCCTTCTTCGGGAAAATTTTAAAATTGCTTCAGGAAGTGGAGACCGCCTTGACCATCTGCATGACACTTCAGACATATATGAAGTAGAACCAATGAATTTTGAGGACAGGATTCCAGTGATATAATGAAACCTCTAGAAAACATGACTAGCATTTTTTGGTTTCCCACAATAGCTGCAATTTCCATGTGTTAATCTTGTTTTACAAGATCTTCATGCAGTGAATTCTTATTATTTTTCTCAATGTCCAATTATAAGAAAATCAGTGCCAAGTTTGCATGGCTTCCTTTACCAGGAAATCCATCTAGTATCAAATACACATCCATGCCTGCTACATGAAGATTTTGGGGATGTTTTTGTTCTTTATTAGGCTATTTTTTGAGTTTTTCTATGAGATCATATTGGGGAATTACTTTTTGTCCATAAATCCTTTGCCAAAGTGTCAAAATTTATTTCTTTGTTTGCCCAAATTATGTATTGTTTTCTGAAGCATTTCAGATTTTGGCATGAACTACCTGCTTCATAGATGTATAGGGTGCATATACAGGTACTATGTAGGTGTGACTAAAGTACACTCTCATTTTTCTATTAATGTGTTGAATTGATGATGTTGCCTTTTATAGAAATCCATTAAAATTATTTACGATTTTTTCTTTCTTAGGTGGAGAGATGCTTACTTGGAACAAGATCGAACCAAATTAGCAGAGGGAGATCTTAAACGTGCTATTGAACAATTCAGGTATTTTCCATTAGAAACAAAAAATATGGATTTGGATTTCTTGTGAACCACATGTGTTTTACTAAACCACTGTTTATGATAATATAACTTTCTTGTGCTGAAGTTATACTTTCCTACAGTTAGTGATGTCACGTTTCACATATTTTCGTTTGAGATTAGTGCATATTACACCATCCATGGCAAATGAGATGATTCAAGTAGTGATTTTTATATTGTCAGAAAGGTTCATAAATTTTCCTTCCAATGCATTTATTTGTGACTCTGTGCTGGTTAACATTGTGAATGGTTCCCTGATTCAGATCCTTCAGACAAAAGGAGTTAAATTTGTTGTTGCACCTTGTGAAACAGATGCTTAATTGGCTTACCTGTCTAGGTTGGACCCAAAGAAATTTGGAATAGTAGATTTAATCAGTGAGGACAATGATTTAATGATATATGGTTGCAATGTGATTTGTTTCATTCCTAAAATTCCTATATAAAATAGTGAATTCGTGTCACCACTTTCATTGAATAAGATATAGAATTTAACAGTTGGAAGCATATATAACTTTAACTGATTATTCTTTGAGGAAAGTTTGGTAGGTTTAATAATTGTTCCTTTTGAAGGTGTTGTAAATAGGTTATTTACAAAATGGATCGGTTTGGAGATGGAGAACAAGTTATAATGGAAAAGGTCTTCAATTGTTTGACTGTACCAACCCGTGAACTTTCGTTTGGATTTTTCACTTAAGAATTATTCACAGGTCACACTTCTAGGCTCAAGCAACATAAGCTCAGTTGGAATTTGCTTAAGATGTCCTGATTTCATCAACAATTGGTATTAAGTATTTTGAACTGAATACTGCAGCTTTTTAACTTCATTGTCCTTTATTTAGTTGTGCTAAAATGTCATTAAATTCATTTTTTTATTGCTTCTTTTATAGTGTTTTTTGTGTTGCTACTGACGTTCAGGTATTCACCTCTGAGTTGAAAAATAAGTCGTCAGCCAAATGTCGAGGAAACGCTGAAACTGACTTTAATCGAGCAAGGTTTGATGCTGCTATACCTTGCAAGGTTCTAGGTCTTTTCTGCAGCAAGCATTCTGCAGCAATTAGAAGCAGTTGTTGTAATGCCAAACTACAACAGGTTGTTCCCAACTAGTCAGACGTTGTTTTCTATTTTGGAGAATGGTTATTGTGCAGAATCAGCAAAGCGTCTAGCTTTTGGGTGAGTTCTACATATTGTTGTTTTCCATTTTTCTTGGTAGCCTAGAATTTCCAGCTGAACTGGCCTCATCAAAATGTTTACCAAATTCGTGATAACAATTTTATCGGCAAACCTTGTGATAGAGAGAGGTTGAAACTTGAGAGTATAATCTTCCCATACTTCCAAGGAAATATTTCTGATACTATTATAGTCTTACTTGCTAATTGATTGTATATTATGTATTGATTGGATTAGCCAGTTTCATTGAAGTTCTATTTATAAAGAACCAAAAACAAAATTGCACAAGTTTACAAAACATTGGAATGTCCAGAACATGGTTATGTGTGTCCAGAATGGCTATGAAATTTTACTCAAATTTGCAGGAAATAGCAGGTTGGTAGCAACTCTAATCTATACAAAAAATAAAAAAGTATTATAAAAACAAAAAATAGTGAAAATTGAGGAAAGTGCCTCTATTGGAGATATCTAATACTCTTTAAAACATGTGTGACCATTGATACCTTCTAATATTAGAAAAGGCCTAATATCAATATGCATGAAACTACTATTAATTATTAACATAGAATTGTATATATGCTATTAAATTTTAATATTATAACATAGAATTCGACCAAAAATTATAACTTCATTTTTTTAGAGTTTTCCTGTACTTGTAATCACCGTCAATATTATTTATTAATAATTATAAAAAGGTTTGAAAATTGACCAGATCGAGAATGAATGGCCTAATTTTACTTAGTACTTGGACAAATCTCAAAACCTCCCTGGACTCGTTGATCTAGATTGACAAGAAATAAAAAAATAGAGGATGAATAACAAAGGAATTCATTAGACTTGGGACATGATAGCCATTAAACTGAAGGAATTCATAAAAATCTGGAAAATAAAACAACAAACATTAAACCTGCAAATCAATTAGGACTCTATGAGTGGAACCCAGTCAAATACACATATTTGTAAGTGTACATCCATGTTAGTTGGTAGTTTGTGGTCCAATTAGGTTGATGTTGTATAAAAATGCACAAAAACAGGGGTAATTTGGGCTCCAAATAGCCAAGAACCCACATAATGTTATGACATTGATAATGGGAGAGGCATGCTCCTGCAAAGCTCCCAAAGTTCCAGGAAGTGCTGCCCTTGCTTTTGGAATGTTTCATAAAATCATTGAGTTGTTCTTTATCTTGTAACACGAAAGCTCCAAAGATTGTGTGAATGCGAATTGCATTTGTTTTGAATCCAGCTCCTAAGAATCTGGTAATGAAAAGAAAATGAAGAACACAAGCAGTAGGGATGCTGAAGAAAATCTGAAATGCTAACTAATTTCAAGTTTGCAACACATATGCCATCATATCTACAAGATTATTCTCTTTCTAGGCTTGCCTTTCACTTTAGGTATCACATTGTATCATGAGAAAGTTTTTGTTTGCATCCTATTTTGAAAGAAACTCCATGGAGTACTTGAGCCCTGCATTTGTCTAATTGCTTGAAAAGCCCAAAAGTAGAGCTGTTACAAGTATCTTGCAAATTATTTGAGCATCTTTGCAGTCAAGATATAACTTAGGAAATTAGTTGAGCAAACATGGTGCATGCAATGTTGAAATCTTGATAAAATACATGCACACATTTTGCAGGAACTATAATTATTAGGCATAATAAGATCCATATAGGCAAGCTGGGTAAGGGCACATTCTCTAAATAAAACAAAACATAAGATTAAAGTATATTTGATAAGATTTTTTTGGAAAGAACACTGCTTATATTACACAAAATATATGCAAAAGGAGGACAATATGTAAAAGAGCAGTGACAAATAAATTAAAGCCAAATATGTAAAAGAGCAGGGGCTTAAAATGATTATGTACTGCTTATATTAGACTTTGCTTATATTGAACACTATATTAGAGATCTAGCTATTGAGAGTGTTGTGCGGGGCACAAGGGTTGAATGTTTAGATGTCACTGGGGTTTTAGAGTTGAGGGACGAGTCACATATATACAAATACATTCTCAGATCAAAAGGTGGTTCTCAGGATTGTCTGCATTGGTGTCTTCCAGGACTGCCTGATACATGGAATGAACTCCTCTTTGCTCAGCTGTTGTTTCCACAACCAAAGAAGCCAGTAGCACAAACATGATGTGGCGACATTGTGTTACTTTTTATTGGCCATTGCATAGGACTCCATTGATGGTTTATGGAAGGCAGTTAATAACTGGTTCCAACATGAACAGATCATGAATTGGAGGTTAATCGTAATAGAGCATAGTAAGTAAATTCACATTTCTTTGTGTCCTATTGTCTATTTGGCTATAGCCTATCATTCTTTCATTCCCAGAAGAAAGCATGACAAGGACTAGCAGCAGATATCTTGTTACAGTTGCTATGCTTTTCAAATATTTTCCACCAAAACAGTTGGAAAATGCATCCTTGTAAGTTTCCTACTAGAAGAAAAGGCAAGTTATTCATTGTGGCATATTGAGTCACTAT
>LPNX010300842.1:94580-114844 GCA_001517045.1 Pseudotsuga menziesii | reverse complement strand
CAAATAATGGCTTATGGATGTTTACTTCCTAAGATTGCACAAATTTACTTGGAATGTGCCCAAAATGCTAATAAGTCATGCCTAGAACTTATACATTATGAGACAAGTCCTTCTGATTGTTATTCACATTACATTTACCTCAAAATGCTTTTTCTTATTCTCAAACTTGTGAGAAACTTATTAAGTTCTAATATCAACACACAATAGATTTTTAGAAAATGAGTCAAATTGCAATGATTTGGGGCATCATCATTGTTTTCTATTGCTTTTTTTTCTCTTAATGTTAATTTGAAAATATATATTCCTAAGAATATATTTTTTCACATTTCAAGTTGACTCAGTGGAGAAGTTGGATCCATTGATGTAAGCATGCAGTGACCTTGGAGTAGCTACTAAACAAAAAAATATTCATGAAGTAGGCATTATTCCTCTGTTTTCGTGGTACCATCAGGTATTGTGTTGTTTCCATAGGAAATGCCAAGAAATGCCAACAGTTCTGAAAATCATAAAAGTATAACCATAGGGTTGTTCAAAACCAAACAGATCTACTAGGACAAGTTTGCAGTCAGATTTAGTGCTCTTCCTGCCCATATTTATTGCTAAAAAACATCCTTGTTTTTCTGCCAATCTGCTACCAGTTTACAGGCCTCCATAAATGTAAGAAGTCATGTTGTAGATGGGTATTTGTAGGCTTTGAGTCTTCCATAAATCCAAGGAATAACACACTTATAGACATGTCTGAAAAGGCATCATCAGTCTGCTCTGTCACTGCTATTTTGTCCAAAATTTTCTGGAGCAAAACCTGAAAACATCCTTGTAGCTGCTGCACTTAATGTCCTCTCTACAATGTGCCACATTTAGTATTTCCTGCCCAGACTGCTATCTTCAAACCGACAGTCAACTCTATTCTGCTAGTATGAGTGATGAATTAGGGTTCCAGAATACATACTTGAATTACATCCTAAACTCTAGAAAGAGGCTTACAATGTCATCATATCCACATAAGTTAGCCAAATGTTCAGGGACAAGGGTGCTGTCCAAATCATCCCTCAAACATCAGGTATTGTGTTGTTTTCATGTTTTTCAATGTTAAGTTTCTATTTAATGTAGAAACTGATGGTCTACAACAATAAATATTTTCAATTGTTTTGATATTAAGTATTTTTTCACTAAAATGATTTGGACTCTTTTGCAAAGCTTCGATAGAGAGCGGAATAAAACTAATTTACGGATTATGTCCTTAGACATGATGATCATCTTACCTTATATGGATTTGGTTTGTTGTTTGTTAGAGTGGGAGAAAAAACACATGTCTGGTGCAGGATCATTATTGTTTTTCCAAGCTAGTCTTGAATTTAAAGTCTACACTAAAGTTTTATCTATGGATTGTCTAGTATCTTGAAAGAACATGTTAGAATCTCCCATTATGGTTTTCAATAAGAGAGTTATGTTTATGATAAATTTAGATTGTAATTTAGAGATGTGCTAAAGTCACATATATTAACTTGGATTGCTCCCAAGTTTGAGCTTTTTTGTGTTGTTATCTTATGAGGCTTCCTTTGCATCCCTAAAACAAGATGTTGGTTGGGAATTACTTTTGGCTCCTATAGGTCATTGATAAGTGATTTTCATCAATCTCACACAAATGTCCCATGTTTTGCAGCATGTTCCTCTACCTCGGTTCCCTTCAAGTGTGAGTATTGAAAAGGACTATTCAATACCCAACCTGAAATAAATATTCATATGATTTTAATCTTTTATAACCCCTGGTACTGTTTGTCAATTGCGAAATGGTTTTTAGTGTCTTGTTTGAATTCATTCTTCTTCTTCTCTTTTAGAATTAGGTCTGTGCATGATGAAATTGGCCCCTAAATATATCAATCTATCAAACTTTTAAGGAATGGTGTTTGAGCGATCTTGGCCCACATTGAAACTAACAGGTCCACATACAAACTATATTGGTTCTTGGCATGGTCTAGGCCTTGGTTATAATCCTAGTGCTAGTCGGATAGATATTGCAAAGGCAACAATGAGTAGCATATTTTGGTAGTTAGAGTGAGTCTTGTCCACACTATGCGATTAGCAAAATTTTGAGTTCCTGTAGTTATGTCTCTTTGATTTCAGTAGTACCAAATCTTGTTTCCTGTAGTCATTTCATTCTCTTCCAGTAATGAATCAATATTCTAATGTTGAAATTATTTAGACAATCATTGCTTCTTGACAATCTTGTTTAATTTCTTTCCATGTATGAATGGTTTGACCTCCAAGTCCCATGAGCCATCTCAATGTTGTTGCTTGCATTCTTCAATGTGGCAAGAAGCAATAGGGCTGTTCAAAACCAAACAGATCTACTAGGACAAGTTTGCAGTCAGATTTAGTGCTCTTCCTGCCCATATTTACTGCTGAAAACATCCTTGTTTTGCTGCCAATAAGCTACTAGTTTACAGGCCTCCAGAAATGTAAGAAGTCATGCTGTAGATGGGTATTTGTAGGCTTTGAGTCTTCCATAAATCCAAGGAATAGAACACTTATAGACATGTCTGAAAATGCATCATCAGTCTGCTCTGTCACTGCTATTTTGTCCAAAATTTTATGAAGCAAAACCTAAAAACATCCTTGTAGCTGCTGCCCTTAATGTCCTCTCTACAATGTGCCACATTTAGTATTTCCTGCCCAGATTGCTATCTTCAAACCGGCAGTCAACTCTATTCTGCTAGTATGAGTGATGAATTAGGGTTCCAAAATACATACTTGAATTACATCCTAAACTCTAGAAAGAGGCTTACAATGTCATCATATCCACATAAGTTAGCCAAATGCTCAGGGACAAGGGTGCCGTCCAAATCATCCCTCAAACACCAATACACCATAAGCAATCCAAATCATCCCTCAAACACCAATACACCATGAAAACCAGCCATGCCTTTCAATAATTTTGAGTGTATGTTATCCAAATACCATATCGGCTCAAAAGGCTAGGGCACTCTATCAATGTCGCATAAGCAAATATGTACAAGAAGAAAGTAATCGAGATATAACTTCAAGACAATCATCCAGATGAGAATATATTGATATTGAAGCATCAAGCAAAAACAACATTCCATGGCTACTAGTGTGAAGATCTATCAATGCCAGAACATCATCAATCACTAGGGCACCATCACAAAGAAGCAAGGATCTAACATCAAAGAACATAGGCCACCCAAATCTCCATCAACATGTCACTCCTTGCTGAAGCATGTGAAAAAATCCACGTGTGGGCACCCATGCAAAATGGGGGGTAACACCTGGCATGGAGCAAGAGATTCTCGGTAACCTTGGTGCTTGCTAAGTCTATATTCTATAGGTGACAGGTAGTTTCTGTTAAAAACCTTTTGCGTCTGTACTTGAAGCTATATGACCCAAATTCCAATGTATTTGATTCTCCTGTGACTTTTCTGTTCTTTGCTTAATCTTTTAGCACTTGAGGCAAAATCTCAAAGTTGTTTGATGATGAAGCCTTTTTAGCAATTGGAGAAAGGAAGTATGCATTTGATGTAAGGTTCCAATCCTGAGTAGTCTCTGCTTCATTTTTATGTACATGACCAACTTTAAACTTAACTGACTTGTCTCCACTGAGTAGCCTGTTTCTGATCTCCTTATCAGAAACAACCAATGCATCTCCTGTGTCTTTTCTGTTCTTGCCTCAGTCTGTTAGCACTTGATGAAAATATCCCTAAGCCTTGTAATGATGAACCTTTTTAGTAATTGGCAAAAGGGGCCCACAGGAGTGTGGTCTAATGGCAAGCAACAAGGTAATCGGGCTTGTATTAACGTGGAGCCCTGGGTTTAGAGCCCCCCAAGTGGGCTCCGATGAGGCCAAGTGCAAGTCCTGGGTGACTTGAGTGCAAGTGCAAGTCCTGGGTGTGTACTTGAAGCTATATGACCCAAATTCCAATGTATTTGATTCTCCTGTGACTTTTTTGTTCTTTCCTGCCCAACATCACGGGGAAGTGTCAACTTGGTAGTCTGTATTCACGGCAATCTCCCAAATTGGCATTTAGTTTTTATGTTAATATAGTAGCATGATGAAGATAAGATTTGGCATGGGCTTTGAGTGATGGAATAATTTTGATATATGTTTTTTACGTCATTGGGCTTCTTCCTCATCTAGGCCCAACAGCACGGGGAAGCTCCATTTTAGTGATTTTGTCTTCATAAACAAGAGGAATTGCCTATTTGTTATGCAGTTAAATTTCTCAGATCTTATTTGTAAAATATCATTGTTTTGGCTATACAAATCTTGAAGATCCATTGCAGTTGCCAAAAATAATAAGCCCACTAAAGGCACAAAATAGAGGGTAAATTGGGATTTGTCATAGAGTGCGGACTTAATTATTTAAATGTTTATCTGTATTACAAGAAATGATTAGAAGATCAAATACAAATTGGCATTTAGTTCTTTTATGTTGCTATAGCCCTGTGATAATGATAAAAATAAGTGTGGGCTTATGGGTGATAGAATTATTTTTTCCTATTATGGTATGGTCTTTAGTGATGGAATATTGTTTTTGTTACTCAAGGTTTCAGAGTTCCAACTGGGGGCATTGAGTGAACTTAGTGAAGAGTTTGGTGTTGAGTCCCTAGTGGTCCAGTGTGAGCAGATGAAGGATGCACTCAAGGACACGCCTATGAGGACGGATCATAAATTGGAATTACTCCATTCCAGTCCTGTAACCTTTTTGCGGAACTGCCCAACTTTCTCATTTGACTTGCCAATTGATGTGCAAAAGCTGAAAAATTTGCTTGAAACTGGAAAATACAGCGATGTTGATGTTTACATCGAGGGGCATGGTCTGGTTGTCCAAGCACACAAACTTGTTTTGAGTGTCTGGAGTGCTCCTTTTGCCAAGGTTATATTCTCAACTTGCTTGCCTTAGATCCTATTTTCATTTTCCATTAGTATATTATAAATATGATATTTGCTCGATTGCAGTCCTTTATGGAGGTACCAAAGTTATGGAACCTATGGGTTTGGATTTAAATCTATCATCGTTTTTGAATGATATATATGTTTGCAAATAATTTATTTTCATATCCAGTTTGGATATTAAACTATATACATGTACTGTACCTGTGATACTTGTTAGACTAAAATTTCCCTTTTATTCATAGATTATTAAATGGGACTGAGAAAGTAAGTTGTATTACTTGGCAGATGTTTACAAATGGGATGAGTGAAAGCAATGCCTCAGAAGTCTGCTTGAGGGATGATTCCCCTAAAGCATTTTTAGCTATGGTGCACTTCATGTACAGTGGGAAGTTGGATATGGATGAAAGACAGGACTTGGGTTCCTTGTTTCTTCCCCTTATTCTACTAGCAGATCAGTTTGGAATTCACCTTCTTCAACAAGAATGCTGTGAATGCTTATTTGAGTGCATCTCAAAAGTGTTATACTTTTCCAACCTCTAAATTATTTTTCATGTCATAGGAGGGGTAGTTTAATTGTGTAAAAGTAGGAGCACGATGATTGTTGCTTTTGACTATTGCATCATAAAAGCTCTCGCTTGGACTTTGAGGTAGTGAAAAGGTTGCAACTTGCAAGCATTGACGAAATCTTCCATAGCCAAAACTTGCCACAGAGGATGAGAATTTTACAAGGCATACCTACCTTGAGCTTCCAAGGGTTACCTGGTGGTTGGGCATCACGAACATCAAAAAAAAGAAAAAAAAGAGTTTTCCTACTTAGGTAGTTACAATTTGGACTTAGTAATTAACATAAGTTGCTCTATACAGATATGCAGGGTTGGTGTGGTACTTACTGGAAGCAGCTTCTTCATCAACCATTGTTTGCATAATACAAAACTGAGATCAGAGATTGTGGGCACATTCAGAAACCATTCAGATGAGCTGTTGCAATTTAATTTTGGATTTGAAGCTGACCTTTTGAGTTTTGTGCTTTGCAAGATTCAGTATGTCCAATCCTACAGGTGGTCACCTCAATGCCTTCATGCGGGCTGCTTGAAGAAGTCTGCGTAGAAACTTTTTCTAAACATTTTGACTACTGTACTTCTGCCAATGCAGAATTCAAAATGTTAGAGAGGGCCTCATTTATGAAAATACTTAAGGTAGGTTGTTGTTTCCAGCTTATGGCAATGCCCTAGAGTGTTCTCCTGTTGCAGGAAAGTATTTCTGACAATTCCTCTTTGTATGCTCAATATCCACCCTGATTTTGTAGCAGGCGTCCGTGAATACAACAAGGTGACTTGTCTTCCTTTGACAGTCTGGAATGTGGAGACATGGATAAATGCAGTAAACATTTTGAGTTGTGATTATTATGGATTTTGCAGCACCCCGATTTGGCAGTTACCTCTGAGGAGAGGGTTCTGGATGCTATTCTAACTTGGGGAACACAAGGAGATGGCCTTCATGGTTGGGAAGGAGCAAATCAGAAGCTAGAGGAATGCAGTCCTGACACACTCTTTGCAGAAAGGCTAGAACCAATGAATGAATTGCTTGCTCTTGTTCGTTTTCCTCTAATGCCGCTTTCTTTACTTCAAAAGGTATAACATAAAAGCTATCAATGTTCATAAAAAATTAATTTCAAACAGTTTTTTCTTTAGTAATCCTGATATAGACACTATGTGATTTTATCAAACTATTAGCATGCACTAGCACTTGACACTTTTCAACTGTGTTGCAGCTGGAGCAGAGCAACCTAAGCAAGCAAATTCCATTCTTTCATGAGCTGGTTAGTGTGAACACATTATTGATGTAACTTGCATTTTGATGTAAATCTTGCTACATGAAATGAAAAATAGAAGTGATGGGCAGTTTGCCACGTAAACAGATAATGGAGGTGCTTCATACCTGGGGACAGATTCAAGCAATGCAACAAAGGAACATAAGTAAGTCATTATATTAAAATTTATGTTATTTTCTGAACTTGTATTTCAATACAAGACTCAAGTGACCAGTTCTTATTTTATGTCATTGCTTTTCGGGATTATTGGCCTTTTATTTTTCTAATTAATAATATTTAATCTCAAAATATATGGCTACAGGCACCTTTCAAAATCATTTGACATAAATAATCAAGAACAGCTAAGTAATTGTATCAGGTTTCAACCAAGACCATCAAGCTTTAAGCAACTCTTGTACATATGTGATGGTGATCATATTGGAGAGAATGGTCTAATCTGAAAAGAAGCAAGAGAATGGTAGAGAAGACAAGAGTGTGGCTACGGGAGTTGCAGAAATTGGGCTACTTAATCCTTCTCCAGATGATTACGAAAGAGTTGCAAGCCATATCAATGATGGACGCTCTCTGAAAAACAATCCTTTAATTGGGCAAAAAGTTTATGGAAGAGTTGATGGAATTGTCGAAGGTGGAGGACATGTCATTACAGTAAGGGTTGGAGAAACCACCATATTTATGAGAGGAACAGTATTTCCATATTTTTCTTCGCAACGACAGAAGGAGAAGAGACCCTAAATATTATATTTTATGGTCTCCTTAAGTACTTTTGCATTGCACTATTTTTTTTGGTATGGATCATCCTGGTTTTATGGGGAATGAACGGTTTTTTTGGGTATGGTTTTAATGCTTTAGTTTATCCATGTGTTTATTTTGTAATGGAAGATGGTACTTATATTGTAGAACTGTTTATGTTATTTAGCTCTGCACAAGAGCACTAATCTGTTTTAATGATTATTATTTATATATGTGATGACTAGCTGGCTGTATTCCTACAACAGAGTTGCATTTTGCTTTTCTAAACTATATATTTATTGTGTAAATTTCAAAAATTGAAATTTGTTTTAAGAGTTATTATGTAGTCTATGTAAATTTCTGTTTTAAAATCTGTCTTTTAGGACAATGTAAATTTATATTATATTTTATGGTCCTAAAGTACTTTTGCATTGCACTGGGTTTTTTTGTACGTATGATCCTGGTTTTATGGGGAATGAACGGTTTTTTTTGGTATGGGTTTTAATGTCCTTTTGTTGGAACTTAGTTTATCCATGCTTTTATTTTGTAAAGGAATATTGTATTTATATTGGAGAATTGTTTATGTTATTTAGCTCTGCACCAGACCACTGATCTGCTTTAATGGTTATTGGTTATTTGTAGATGTGATGACTGGCTGACTTAGTAGCAATTGGACACCTAGGATAGGACATCACATTACTAACCCATTGGAAACAAACAAAGGGGCAATCAACGCTAAATGATGAAAAGCATTGGTAAATGCAAGCTAATCAAGCATTGGTAAATGCAAGCTAATGAAAAGCATTGGTAAATGCAAGCTGATCAATTGAGAATCGGGGATTCGCGAAGTACACTTGTTTTAGGACGTTACTGAGCTGAAGTTTACAGGTCCTCTTATGGGTAAAGGTTTATTCCATCCTTTAGTTCAATCAAAGTATAGTATAGTTCGATGAGTCTAGGTTCAAGCACAATGAGACAGTAACAAACAACACTAACTAGAGCATCCCATGTGAGAGTATACTTCATGCTGCACCTTCTAGGTCTTAAGCTGTATAGTAAGGTACTACTAGAATAGATCTAAATTTCTTTCGTTTTCGAGATATAGAGAGTATCGGTAAGAAATATCGATTTCAATATCTATAGATTTCTTTATAATATATCGATTTAGAGTATAGAGATAGAGATCGGTGTATCTCAGTATCGTGAGGTAGAGCTCTCGGTACAGCATGAAGCTCCGACAGATTTGGTTAGTGATAAAGGTTCTTCCTTTGTGAGTATGAGGCTCTCCCATCTATACCTTGTTTGAACTTTCTGATGAATTAGCTGAATCTGCTAACTTGTCCGTATCCACTTTCAATTGTATCTTAATATGCACAATCCAATCAACTAATTTCATTCTCAATTGATGTCACTATTATGCTTGACCGGTGGATTATAATATCCTTCTTGGACATGATTACATCCATGCCATGAATGTTGTGGTGTTTTCACTCTTTCGGGTCGGGTCATTAAGTTCTCTCATTAGAGACATATTATCACTATCAATACGGAGTGTACATATGAAATAAAGTTGGAAATTGGACCGCTATGCCCGAACTTTGTGTCATTTTTCTAAAATGTTATGTTTTGAAATTGTTTATCTAGAGAACCATGATAAAATTAGCTCCTAGGATTTTGGTGTCTTATCATTAACTAATATTTTGTAAAGGCTATTGTCGTTGGTGTGTCTATTTTAAGTTCTTGTGTTGATTCTATTGTGGTGATACCATGATACTGATACTCGTGTTCACAGTTTTTCTAACCTTTAAAAATTTAAACAGTTTCTGTAAGAAGCTTTCTCAATGCAAAAGTATTTTTTGAGAAACCATGATCTCTGTTTTCCTTTAAGTACTGTTAGAACTAGGCTTAAAGCCTATCCAACGAAGAGGATTTTAATGAAGCATGAGAACTCTTGTTCTGTTTTTATTTTTAAGGGCTTAATGCCCTTTGGAAGGAACTGAGCTCTTCACATATTTTTTTTTGGTTGAGGGGCAACATACTTAGTGCCCAGAAAAATGCCCTTTGGAAGGAATTGAGCTCTTCACATATTTTTTTTGGTCAAGGGGAAACATACTTAGTGTCCAATAAGATGCTTATTGACAAACACGATGTCTTCAAAATATGTCTTTAACTCATCTACATTTTTGAAGTGCTGTCGTTTTGATCAGCGCTCTGACATATAGTTCATAACTTGTTTTTCACATCTTGGAAGCATCTTCAAGTTGATCAAATTCAAACGAGATGAGAGTGGGGAATAGAATCCCAAGGGGAATAATACACTAATTTCCAGATTGTCGAAACTCAGGCCATTTATGGCATCAATGAGCTTAGGGCACAATGGAGGTGTGGGAAGCTCAAGGACAATCAACAGGTTGAAAAGGCCAGTGAAGAATGTTGATTGGCTTGGTAGAGAGATGCTTGAGACGAGGATAAGAAAAACAAATTGGATGTTGATGATGAGAAAGTAAGCTAATATTTTTTTTTGTTTTAAGAGAAATATTTGCATTTGAAGCAAGAAATGAAGGGAGGACAAGAAAAACAAATTGGATCTTGATGATGAGAAAGTAAGCAAATTTTTTTTTTTGTTTTAAGAGAAATATTTGCATTTGAAGCAAGAAATGAAAGGAGGCATTTATTGTATGTTGTTTTCATGGAAGGACTTTTTATACATGGTTCTTCCCTAACATGTCAATGTAAATCAATTGCAGGATATTGAGCTAGTTATTGTTGATGGTATGGGTGCAGAGTCAGGACACATCATAGCTACAACCATAGGTGGCAGAAATGGCCAGCCTAAACAGGTTTACCTATATTTTGTTCACAGTGAGAATTCATTAGGTCACAACCAAGAATCTAAGTGAATAGTTTCTTTATGGAAAAATTTTCCAATTGTTTATTTATTCTTTTATTGACTTGACAGACCATCAGTTACATTGCGGAACATGTGGTTGGAACAGGGTCTTTTGGCGTTGTCTTTTAGGTCATAATTGATTTCTTTGTAGAATGCATGTGGGGTATCATGTCAATATACTAGGTAGAAATATAAAGGGGTATAAAAAATGTAAATGAAAAAACAGATACATGCAATACATAGTGAAAATATGGGTTTTTTTAAATTGGGAAGGCATATTGGGAGGGGGTTAAAAAAACAATTTTGGGAGGTATTTTCCAATATTTTTTGAAAATATGGGTATTGTTTCATATGCCACGAACGAACGTGCTATGGCATGGTTTCACTAAGTGAAGACCCCGTGGGGTGGTCCCTATAAAAATAATCTAAGGTTGTTAATCTATGAAAGGAAAAACAACTATTCTAAGAGTTAAGACAAAATGAATTAAAATAATACCCAACAATCATTGCCAAAAAATTACTTTAGCAACTTAGTAAATATACAAACCATTCAAGACACTTGCAAAATTGATTTATACATAAAAATAAAGTATACAAGTGCCAATGAAAAGATTGCTTGTGTATAAGGGTTGCTAGTGTGGTCTTGGTGAAAGTATTGTAGTGTCTTGCTTGGTAATTTTAAATTATGAAATGAGTGGATTAGGGAATGGTTTAATTGTTGATTCATTTTCTATTGTGGTAATAATCTAATTATTAAGGGGGAGAAGGTATTCCAGATATACTCGAGGGGTATGAGGAATGTGTATGGATTTTCTTAGAAGTGGTTCTCGTAGTGACATGTGGGCTATATGGAGTCATGGGGTTGTGTTCAACACTATACAAACAAGGATGTAACCTAACGGGGCCCCACGGTCACTTTTGAGTTGTTCTCGCTTCACTTGAAGACTTTGTCCACATCTAAACAATATCGAAAAAAACTGGATTTTCACTTGGGGATTAATTGTAAGAAGATACTAATTACAAGTCACTCTAATCCCTTTCTGTTTGTCCCACTATTCCATCCAAAGGCGTGCAGTGCTCACAAGAGCATACAGGGACTAAAGCCCTGTTAATTTTAAGAATTTTAAGAATTTTAAGTCAAACATGTGTTGTTAAAAATCATAGTACCGCTACTCTTGTTTTCTTGTTTTCGGGAACACCATTGAATTTGTTAATTTTAAAAGAAAATCAGAAAGAAAATTAAACTAAGAAAAAGAAAGAAGTTACTCTAAAAAAATTAACCCACAAAAAGAGACAACATGGTTTTCCCTTGGGGGGATGGGGCGTGGGCGCTTGGCTTCCCACTCTCTTCTTTTGTTATAATAATTATTACAATGAAAGAATACTTATGCTTATTTGTAGAATAGGAAGCACAAGTTTACAAAATTTAAGGCTTCAAGGTTGCTTGAAGAAGAGGTAGAGAGAAGGGTGGCTCCTTAATGGTTAAATCTTGAAAATTTCGCCAAAGTGCCTCTCTACATGTTCGTCAATTGCTGCAAAACAACCAACAAACTTATGCTAAATGTGCTAGATTAATCAATTAAAACATGAAAAAATTAACATATAACTCAAGTGCTTTAAATGATATGAAAATATAGAATGAAAGCATTTAGTTTTGGGAGTTAGGTGTATGAAAAGTAAGCCTTTTAAAATTAGATCTAAACTTATAAATGAAAATGCAAATCAAATTAGTTTATGATCTTTTTTATGCACTAAAATGACTAACACTGTTGAAGGTAAATAGTAACCGGAAAAAAAAAAAAAATTGAAATGGTGAAGGAAAGAGAGAAGAAAAGAGATGAAAGCTTGGGAACTTTGGGCCATGGAGTCTGCTTTGGTGGAACACTGAGGGACTATGTATTTCACAAGAAATTGAAGATGAGGAGGATGGAAACAAGCTCAGCCCCTTCTTCAATTGAGATCACCTGCAAACTTGGAAATCCTTGCACAAAAATGGTTAAAAGCTTGATGCCACCTACAACAGAAACTTGGAAAACATGAGGATTAAACAAAATGAACATGCCATTCTAAGAGATATACTTGCAAATGAAAAATAAGATTATGAAGCAAACAATCTTTTCTAATCTTATCCTACTGGGATATAGCTCACTTTCAAAGGCCAAATTCAACCAACATAAAACAAAGAAAACAAGATAGATTATACCTCATAAGCACTTGACAATTACCATCCACACATTAAAATCATTACACCATAGATATGCCTCCAAAGCCTTTATTATTCCAAAACTTTATTACAAACTACAATACCAGAGCTACAACACCCTTTCGGTTCTCTGACCATTATGGGAAAATGAGGGGCCAAGCCTTGCTTTTAAAATAGAAAAGAGCAAGCTCAAAGGAGGGCACACTTGTTAAAGGAAGAGTCTAGCTCGAATGGAAAGAGCTAGGAAGTAGTGCTTTGTTGGTTTGGTAATGGTAAGATCAAAAAATTGGAAAGCCAACAGTCAAAACTCAACACAATTCCCCAAAAATGCAAGCTTTGCTTAGAAAATGCGCCCCGCTTGGAGGAAATTTACATTGCTTTGATTAACTCAAAAATATCATGATTTGACCTTCCAAAATCTTTAGGATACTTTCTGCTTTACTTTTCCAACTCACGGAACTCCTTTTCGGCAAGTTTCCATGTTTTTATGAGTTTCCAAAATTTTCACTTTATCCAATTTTTTACTCTTTTTTGGGTTTTTCGAGTAATAACTAATTTTGGGGATAAATAATTACTCAAAACTTAAGAAAGTAGGTTTAGGGGTTAAGTGGGTGCTCTGAGTTAGAAAATGAGCATGCCCATGGAAAAACAACCTCCTAGTCCTACTTTTATGACTTAGAGAAATTTCTGGAAAAACGAAATTATTATTATTATTATTATTTTTTTTCCGGAAATTAAAAAACTACGAGGGTAATGTATATTCAGACGACTCAAACAATGACTAGCAGGGTAATATACATTGACACTTAGGTTTTAATAACCTCCCAAGGCCTAACAACCAAGACATTATTCCATCTTTGGAGGCTTGAGTGAAAAACTTGAAAATTATAAATCAATAAAAAACGATATATAATTAACAAGGAAAAAACACCCTAGAATAATGTATTAATGACTAAGTCCTAGGAAGCCAAACATTTTACATAAATTCATCATGCTAAATCATTTTATTACAATTCTCCATGTGGTATGAACATGTTAAAACAATAAAAAAGGGCCTAGGAAGGCCTAAATGGACTTCTGAACTTAGAAATTGAAGAAGTATTTGTTCATCTTTGGCGGCTCACTTGAAAGTCCAACTAAGTGCAACTCAGGTGGTAACACTGTAAAAATGCATACCGAAGAAAAATTAGAAAAATTGGTTTGTATCAAGAAAAGTTGAGCCAAGCTGAAAAGTAAAGGGAATATGCATTGAAAAAAAAATACTGGAGATCTTGGAAATAGAAGTGAGATGATTGAAAAGTCAACTTAGTGATTCTCAATCTAAGATTGAAAAACTTTACCTCGACAATCAATACATGTTTAGAGAATAAACCTTTTTCTTTTTTCTGTGGATGGAATCAAGCTCCTTAATGAATTTTGACTCATTGTGTTACCTTCAGGAATTGGGTAGTGGCTGGTTGATGGTTAGTCAAAGGAGGGGTTGTGACAGTGGTAGGCTAGGGAGCATACACAACTTTTTTTCTGCCTCATTCCTTACAATAAACTAATTGATAATCAGTCTAGGAAAGAAAATGATGAGGATTTATTTTCAAAATGTGCAACTTCAAGATGTTGGTATGTTTTGTAGCAAAGATATTAGTATCTACGCAAGTAAATTATGACACCCTTACTCGATCAAGTAAGGACTAGTTTCTGAAGAGGTTGGTGTATAACACATTCTAATACAATAATAATAATAATAATAATAATAATAATCTACTGTTGAGGTCACATCCTAGTCATACATCAAATTGAAGTATGATACCTCCTCATCTTTGTGGGACAATGAACACCCTCTATGTAGTGATTTGACACAATACAAAATAGATTTGGTGATGTGCCCGTTATGTGTCTTTTGCATGTTATTGGCCATAGGTTTCCTAAAAAACTAGATTCGACACAATTCATTCTTTTCAATCAAATATCTGACATAAATAAACACCAAATTTTTTATCATAGGAGATTGAACAAAGATTCTTAATCAAATATATAAGAGTTGTTCCACCCTCCCTTCTCTTTCAACCAGTTTCTCCCCACCCTTGATCATAGAAATCCCTCTTTAAAGCTCCAAACGACAATGCTCCTACCTTGTATTATCCTTTATGCCCAAATCCAAGATTAACTAACCTCTCCCTTAATACACTCCATTGCATCTACTAGACTTTTAGGTGAATCACCAACACTCTTGGCAGATAATAGTGCTGCACATTAGGGGAAAATGCTTGATAGCACCATGAATCTCCTTGCAAGGCCAGAGGAAGATAAGGTAGAGAAGGAAATAGAAAGGCCAGACTTGGAGGAAACCATTGGATATACTCCACCATCTTCCCAACTTCATAATGCCGGAAAGAAAGAGGAGGATCCATTCAAAGAAATTAAAGATCCCAAGGAATTTTTGGTAACTTCATTGGCAAGAATATCAACACAGGCCCTAGACAAGTGTTCCTCCATCATTCAACAGTCACTGGAACCAACCAATCAAGTTTTACTCACTCGGTTTTGCAGCCGTTATGGATGTACTATTGTATAGGTAACATGCCATTTTTTCTGTTTTCTGTTTTTTTTGTCTGTCTAGTTTGCCATTATAGAGTAAATGTCAACTAGACATATTTTTTGTTTTCACATATAATGACTAGTTAGCTCGAGTAAAATGCAAAGTAGAATTTTTTGGTAAATAAATGAAAGATTTATATTGCTGAAATTTTATTGAAGGATACATCATGTCGAGCCTAGAAAACATGCTTATTTAATTTTGCATGAAGGTCCCAGACCCCAATTTAACGATATATATTGCTGAAATTTTATAGAAGGATACATCATGTTGAGCCTAGAAAATAGGCTCATTTAATTTCACATGAAGGTCCCAGGCCCCAATTTAATGGTGCGAAAATGGGCATTGTTGGCTCCAAAAATTACCAGCAAAAAAGTACCATCTATTGTATTAAGCATCTAGTATATTCTGAAGGTTACTATTTTTCCTATCATACGAAACCTATCTATGTTTCTGGTGTTGCATTAACATAGACAATAATGAGTTTGAATGAAAAATAGGCCTAGAAAATGGGCTCTTTTAATTTTGTATGAAGGTCCTAGACCCGAATTTAATTATGCGAAAATGGGCATTGTTGGCTTCAGAAATTACCAACAAAAAAGTACCATCTATTGTATTAAGCAACCAGTCTATTCTGAAGGTTACTATTTTGCATATCATACGAAACCTATCTATGTTTCTAGTGTTGCATTAACATAGAAAATAATGAGTTTGAATGAAAAATGTATATTCCTTTAAAGAAGTCATATGAAGTGTCTCCTTTAATACTAGACCTGGGTCTGCTTCCCATGGATTGGTACCTTTTCCCCTGTGTCACGTTCCAATTGGATTCCATGTGCTAGTATTTTGTCTTTAGTCCTACTAACATCATTCCAAAAGTGGTTGTGATCACTTACCTGGACGCCTGCTACATTGGTCATGATCATCATTTTAATTTTCCGATTGAGATACCTTTATTGGGCCTCTTCCTCGTTCCCAACTATTACTTGATGGTCAATTTCCTATAAGAGTTGTCTTTGGAACATAATCCAATGTTGCCTCTACTTCCACCTTGATAGTTTCAAGGACCTTATCATCGATTTTGTTGATAACTTGAAACCACATGTTTATGTGGCTACAACCTTGCTCTGAAGATGAGAACACAACCCCCCCCAGTCACAGTCAATAAATTTATGGTCTTGAGGTAGATCTGGGGGGCAGTCCTGCTTCCTAGAAATAGATAGTACACATTATGTTTGTGATTCCTGCAGTGCATGTCTGATGCATGCCAAAGTCTCACAAAGCCCATTTTTACTGATAATGATGATCATAACGTCAGCCTCGAAGCATATTACTCCTTTAGGAATAGGAAGGAGATAAGAGTTCTGGTAAGTGGTCTAAACATGCTGTAAATAAATGTGAAGCAAAATGTCAAGGCATAGTGATGCTTTCTAGAACCCCAACAATAGGTATATCTTACATGGAGAAAAGCTTGGAAGAATGAGGAATATGCTTACCATTGTTGCCACTGACCTTGCTCATCCTTAAGAGTACAAATTTCTCATACATTTTATTTCTTTCAAATATTAATTGATGTTAATGATGTCTGTTAAATGTTGATCTTTTCAAATCATTTTCTTGGGGTTGAAGAACTGGACAATCCTTTTCCCTGTAGTTATCAATTTTTTGCCTTCGATAAGGTTAGAGGAATTTTCTCCTTTAGGACTCTTACTTGGCTCAATCTCTGGATGCCCTTTTTGCCATGGATTGATCCATTAATAGATTTGAAATCTGTAGATATCGGGAAATATAATGTTTGTAAACATATTAACCACAGATGATAAAGTTAAACTGACCCCTGTAACTATATGTAAGCCTTTCAAATGACTACCTTACTTCATTGCTAGGTTACTGAAAACGTTGGTCAAACAAGTTGGAAATGTCGATCCACATTTAAGAAACGGAAGTGGATGGGATACGACAGCGAAGCGACAGTGATATGTTTCAGTCACGTTTCATAAATTTGGAAACCCTGTTTCAGGATCTGGAAAAGTAAATCGTCTGTTCCAGAGAAAAAATGATACGTTTCAGCATTTAATGATACGTTTCAGGGGTTTATGAAACGTATCAATTTTTTTATACATTTCACACATTTTCGGAGGGAAATCATGATACAGTTTTTAATTTTTAGAGGGAGATCGTGGGAAATTGTGAGACGTGTTCTTAAAGACTTAAATCCCAGACTCTTCCTATTAATTAACACCCCCCTCCCCAACACATAAATAATCAACAGATTTGATTGCCGAATTCATTAAGGAGTGTTGTCTGTCGTATTCATTGGGTGTTTGTCGGATATCTGCCTTTGCTGAGAGTGTTGACTGAAGACTCGTGACCTGCAAACAACAAACAGTGCCTACAGGCTACGATTGATGTTCAATTCAGTTCGAACTTCGAAGTCAAACCATCACGCCTGAACGGTGAACGAAATGACGCCAAACGAGAGAAAGCCCATGGGTTTGCTTGAACAGAGCTCGGGTGATGGGTCACGTGGAGGGACAGAGCTCGGATCATGTGGAGGGATAGACACCAATTCCATCGCTACATAGAGCACTTGATTTCCCTTGAGCACTTTTGTAGAACAGTTGGGATGCAAGTAAATACTAGCAAGCCGAAAGTGGTAGTTTTCTCTAGAAAAATAAAACATAAACAACATAAGTTCTGCTTTGAAGACAATACCTTTGAAGTAGTGGAATATTACAAGTACCTCGGAATCGACTTCAACAAAAGTTTGAGGTGGGAAGGTTGCAAGAAAAAAAGAACTCTGGGAGGTTGGAAAGCGTTTTATGCTTTCCAAAATAGGTGCAGAGAGGCAGAGTTATGGGACTAGAAAACTATGCAAACCCTTTTTGGGCTCTTAGTGATCCTAGTTGTTTTCTATGGTTGTGAAGTTTGGTCCAGCAGTACCTCTGACTTACAGTGGAAGCAAGTAGAAAAGATTCAAAAACACATGATCACAAGCAAGTTCAAAATTAAGAGTTCAGTGCCATACGGAATCATGCTAAGTGAAATGGGGTGGCTTCTATTGAAGCAATCGCTATAGTGAGACTCATAAGATATCTAAAAGGAGTTGAGCAAATCGAAGAAGGTAGATGGCCTAAGGTTGTCTTCAATGACATATTGTGCAAAAGAAAGAAGACTTGGATGCGGCAAAATATTAAATGGCTTAGCAAGTGGGATATGTGCTTGAGCACGTGCCCTACAAATAGTAAAGAAATAAAGGCTTTTGTTTTCAATAAGTTCCACAAGTGAACTTAGGATAAAGAGCTAGGGAGAAAGAGAAAGTATTATATTGAAGAGTGTAACCCTACCTACAATCAGCATCAAAAGGGGTACATAGGGGTCAATATACCTTGGAAAGCCAAAATTCTCATTGCTCAATTAAGAACTAATTCCCATCAAATCCATTGTGAGACCGGGCGCTGGAAAAGGACAAAAGAAGCTTGGGCAGAAAGAGTGTGTATTTTTTGCACTGCTAGTAAAGTGGAGATAGAAAAACACTTCATTTTAGAGTGTGAAGCCTTTAAGGACAATAGGGACAAGAATGCAAATGTCTTGGTGGATAAATCTTGGGATGATTTATTTAACGAAGGGACTGTGGAAAAATTGGGGTGCTCATCATCAAGTTGAACAGACAAAGGATTGAATTGCAGAAAACGGCGTGCGAGTTGGTCTGTCCCATAGGATATTCTTAGCCTCACGGACGTTAAAATATTTCCTTCCTTCCTTCCAGGTATGCTCAAGCCCGTGTTCTTGCCAGATTGTGTTGAATTTCATTTTTTTTTTACTTTTTGTGTTGAATTTCGTTTTGTTTTTTTACTTTTTAGTGCATGCTGTATGTCCCAAGGGGCAGGGGGTCTTGTAAGTTGTAATGCATTGTCAATAATTATATTATTTATTTTACTTCTAGTTTCCTTTCCATAATTATATTATATTATTTTAGTTGTAAATTCCCAGCGTTGTAGTTTCCTTGCCATGATTACTACTTGAAAAATGCATCAATGTCGTTTTTTATGATAATCAACACCCTAGCGTTTTCATTTTCATTGTTTCAACTTCTAGAGATCACATCTGTGTTGTTATGTTGACTAGCACTGTAAATGATATATCTTAGGCTTAGAATCTTGCTATCTAGTTTAAAAATTAAGACATTAGATTAGAATTCAGGACCTTAGGTGTTTGAGTTTCTACTTTCCCCTTTCCCTAGTCAAATAAGTTAATAATTGTACCTTTTAGTTTCAATTGTGTTTGTACTATGTAGTTTCATTAGTCAAATAGTTAGAATATCAATATTTTATTTCCTTCTTTGTATTTGTACGTTGTATGAAGTTAACTCCCTTCTTTGTAACAAATTCAATACTCCACTATTTATTTTTATTAGAGTACTTACTATGAGTCAAAATGACACTCTGCTAGATAATGTTGAAAAGTAACGAACACTATGTTTATTTCTTGGTCCAACCACAACTTAATGTCAACTGCAGACTGCATCATGGAATCATCATCCGTGAATATTGGAGAGAAGGAAATTGAATCTTTCCCTATTGAGAAAATTGATCCAAAGTCTCATCTTTGGAAATATGTCACTATTGTGGGGAGGATCCAAGGAGGGGGGTCATTAATATGGGCTTGCAGAGAATGTCAAAAGGAATTCAAGGCATCCTACACCCGGGTGAAAGCACATTTGCTTGGGATAAAGAACAATAGTATTCGAGTATGCACTGGGCCACCTAAATCAGATGGAAAAGATGGAAAGGGTTTGAGTAAAAAAAAAAAAACAAAATATAAAAAAGAATAGGATGAGGAAGATATTAAAGAAAATGAGTCAAATGTTGTCTTTCAATTCAAACAACCAACAAGAATGGGAGCATATTCATCAAAGACTCCATTTTGCCTCTAATGAAGGAGGTAGTCTTCAAACTCAGAGCGGTCTAATTTGGGACTGCTTGAAAAGAGTTTCAATAATGATGCTCAAGGCATAGCGGATGAAGCTATATGCTGATGCATTTATACAAATGGCCTTCATTTTAACCTTGTGCGGTCTCCTTACTAGGCAGAGATGATTAGAGCGGT
>LPNX010300842.1:62129-91813 GCA_001517045.1 Pseudotsuga menziesii | reverse complement strand
TATTTTTTTAGGAGATGTACTCAACTTAAGAGTATTTCCCCTTTATTATTGTTCTAGGCACTGCTAATCATTTCTTTCCTACAAATTATTTGTTAGTTGTGCTCAATGGCAAATCTATGCTAGTTTCTACAATGAAAGTAACTCCAAACAACATGACACATTTTTTAAACAGAAACCACTATGCTATTTTACAATTATATATATATGATTCTCTCTGGCTGACCATAAAATAACTATAAAAAATACTTTGGAAAAGCAAGTTATGGCCTTTAAAAGGTTGTGCTTTCAAACTGATTAAAGGCATATATATATATATATGATTCTCTCTGGCTGACCATAAAATAACTATAAAAAATACTTTGGAAAAGCAAGTTATGGCCTTTAAAAGGTTGTGCTTTCAAACTGATTAAAGGCATATATATATATATATGATTATCTCTGTTTGACCATAAAATAACTAGAAAAAATACTTTGGAAAACCAAGTTATGGCCTTTTAAAGGTTGGGCTTTCAAACTGATTAAAGGCATCTGTACATACGTTCCAATCATCCATATTTTATTGTTTTTGGTAGGTAAAGTCCATTTTTTGGGTTGGAGAGAATAGGATAAAGAACTCCATATCGGTAAAGAAAGAGGGCACTTGACTCCGTATTTACTACTTGGTACTGGGAGTGGGCCATCCGAATTTTGAACATGGGTCTTCATTGTGACAAGCACTTCAACTTGCCACTAGATTAAACCCAAAATGATTAATTATCCATATTGTTTATCAGTCTAAAAGCCGGAATTCACCAATGTACCTTTCTACAATTGTAGTTGTTTCTGTTAGTAAAATTTATATCAGCATTTGTTATATTACATTTTCTGTCTTTGTAAATAGTATTCTTTAATTCGAATATGGATTGTGTACTTAGAATAATTAAATTAGCCCATTAAATTGTTCACAATTGTCATACATAAGCACCTATTATGCTGCATTGATTTTCTTTTCATTTGAAGCACTGGAGATTCCTCTTCTCTGTAGTTATTCGTCTTTGCATTCAACAAGGTATGAGGAATTTTCTCCTTAAAAAAAATTAAGATTATCACTAGGCTCAATCTCTGGTTGTCATTTTTGCCATGGATTAATTCATCAATAGATTTGAATTCTGTAGATATCAGGAAATATGTTTGTAAACAACATCTTAACCAATATATTTTAAATAAAACCACAAAGTTAAACCAACCCCTATGCCTATTTGTATGCCTTTCAAGTGACTTCCTTACTTTGTTGTGGTTGTGGAAGTCTCCCAGCCAGTGGATTTATAGTCACATTGACCTTCATCATCTTAAGGCCTAGATAGTAATGCAAACATCAATTTCCTTCAACATTATGTTTCATCAAATTCTGGAATCGCCCTTTCAAAAGTATCCAAGGTTGCATATGATATTATAAGTTGCTTATGCAACGATATTTTCCTTTTCCTTAGATGTGCTTCGCCTTAAGACTATTGGCCTCCTTGTTTTTAGGCACTGCTCACAATTTCCTAAAAAATACTTGTCACTTGTGCTCAATGACAAATCAAGGTTGGTTTCTAATTTTCTACTATGAAAATAACTCCAAACCATAGTAGCATAATTCAAGTACAAATACGGATTCGAATACGATTCGACACGGAAAAAATACGTAACGAAAAATCTAGTACGGAAAAAATACAGGAGTAGGTTTCTTATAGATTTAAAAAAAGTTATTTTTTTTAAATATAGATAAACCATTCAATATTTGTATACATGTTGTAATTTCGCTGGCAAAAGACATGTCATGGGCCATTTTTCTCTTCAAATACAATCTATATTTTTTATTTCATGTCACATAAATCTAAGAAAACATTAAAACGTGTATATATATATTCTCCAAGAGGGAGGATAATTTATCTAATAATGTATTTATAAAAATATTAAATAATTAAAATGCCAAAAATAAATTATAAAACAATAAAAAAATTTCTAATAATATATTCCAAAAAATATTAGACTAACTAAAATCTAAAATCTAATATTATAACTACTTACTAAAATTTATATTACAAAATAAAATGGTATTACGACAAATGAAAAATTCCTCTCCCTTTAGTCGAGCGTGCTTTCCTTCCATTTCAATACGTTTAAAATGGATAGGGGGGATGGCTTCGCTAGGATTGCTAGTCTTCCTAGCTGGGAGCATGTTTAAGAATATGGCCTAGTCTTTTTGTTGAATTGGATGAATGGATGTCTGGTGTTTTTGTTTGGCTTGAGATGGTGGACTTTCCTCATACTGCCTTAATAAAGTATATAGACTTATTTAGTTTCTAACTTCAAATAAGCTCGAGACGTGGCATAAGTGGTGGTACATGAGATAAGCCAACAAAAATTTTGACAAAAGGACGGATTTATAAATAAAGTATAAAACAAAATATATATTATAAGTTTTAAAGCAATAAAATTTAAATAGTTTTTGTGCCAAAAATGTAAGTAAATTTACTGTATTCGTATTATGCCGAATATTCGGAGATTTTCGAACTATCTTTGAATTTCCGTACAGGAAAGTCCAATTTATGCTACTATGCTCCAAACAACATTAACACATTTTTTTTTAATAGAAGCTACTTTTCCATTCTACAATTGTGTAAATATCTGACATAATTGATTAGTTCTAATTGATTAATTTTGATTGATATTATAAAAAAAACTATCAAAAAGACTTTGGAAAAGCAAGTTGTGACTGTTAAAAAGTTATGCTTTTCAAACAGATCCAACTTTAAAAGGTTATGCTTTTCAAACTGATCAAATTTTAGAGGAAATTGTGCTTACATTTCAATCGCCCATATTGTGTTGTTTTTGGTTCCTTAAGTCCTTTTTTTTGGGGGCTGGAGAGGGTGTTGCCAACTTATTTGTACCATAGTTGGATTAGTTGAGGAGTCGCCATTTGATAAACATGATGAATGTTTGTGTTCCAATGTATCAGATGATCCGCCCTTCGTGCCTAGCCAGTTTTTGTTTTCAGTAATTATGACCATGGCCCCGCGAGGTTTGTAATAAAATGTGTTAGTACAGTTTTTGAGTGGTTCGGTCTCCTAAGACGTAGAATTTCAACTAAGGTATTCCAGGGAGTTTTTTCCTTTGTCAATTATGCTTTGCCTATAGCTGAGTATAAACGACGAGGTTTTCTCCCGCTTCCTCCAAAGCTGGAATGCCCGATTTTAAATTTTGGGCCTTGGGGGGTTATTAGAGCCCATATGAAGTGTATAAACCTACTAGACATTATTAGAATAGATTATGGTCATGTCCTAAGTCACTAGGACCCTCAGAAAAAATTTTGAAAATTTTTTACTAGACGCGTTGGATTTTGGGTTTTTTATTTTTTAATTTTTAATTAAATTTTTCCATAGTTTAAATGGAAAAATTTCAATTTGTAATATGTCAGTCATCCGGGGTTCGAATTCAGTGATTGAAGGCTCTAACCTTAAGCCAAAAATCATTCATGATCACCTGGTCAGCTATCTCTAAGTTCTGGATGTTCATTTAGCCTCATAATTAATAATTTATTAAAAAAAGTCATTTACAAAGAAATTATTAATTAAAATATTAAAAATGAATATTTTGGAGATAATCCAAAACTCTCCAAAATAAACCAAATGGAATAAAATTAAAGGCTAAATGACATGGCAAGGGGCATTTATGATGATTCAACTCGGCACCAAGTCTCTTTAGTCAACAACCGGAGAGCATTCAAGACACCTTCAGTTGTAAAATTCGCCCTCTTCCTCTAAGCTCATGAATTGGATGAGGTGGAGAGTAGTTATTGGTTTGGTGTTTTGTTCGAGGCAGAGAGTTGAGTGCATTCTTTATTGTGTGCTAACCCTAAGGGTTTGGCTCTCAACACACCTACTTGCAGCTACCACAAAGCCTACCCACGCCTCCTTCATGCTCTCACGTGTGCTCTCCTTCAAGCTCACGTCTCCTCCCTTAACCTCACGCTAGCACACGTGGAGGGGTTTTATTTGATGGAAGTTGGGGTTTAGGGTTGGGAGTGGGGGCGCCTTGCCAAGGTGGAGGCCACCCCTCACTCATGCCTACCTTAACCTAGGTTTGGACTCTTCATTATGGTGTTGAGTTGCTAAATCATGGGGATTTTTCCCTCTCGTCATGGAGTTTGGTTTTAGGGTTTTAGCCTTCATTTTTTGTATAAGTAGAGGCTCTTTTTAACTCTACAGTGTGGATGATTTTTGTAGAGAACCTCTGGTGAAATATTGTAATACTTGTTGCTTTCATGCAACCATTTGAATAAAGAAAGGCTTTGGAGGCTCATGCGGTGTAGTTTTTGGATGCATGTGCTTTGGTGAATGAGGTGATACAATTTCAATTTTTCTCTTGCTTTGCTAATCTGTGGTTATTGATCAATGCTTTAGAGGGCTTCTATAAGCACATAAGAATAGATATTTGTAGTCTCAAGTTACCTATTTATTTATTTACTCTTAGAGATCTAAAAGAGCATTGTCTTATTCAGTTGTATCTCATGCTGTTTTGATTTCAATTAGTAAATGGTACATGATCTAATGCCCATTTTTGCAAGTGTACAAGTTCTTGTTTGCATATCACTCCATTCTACTGAGTAAAAGGTTGAGCTAGTTTGCATCTCATTTTCTTGGAGCCAAGTATAAGATTCTAACAGCTATTTGCTAAGTGAGATCCAGGGTGGTTTCAAAGATTCAAGATCTAAGTGGTTCTACCTCACTTATTCACCTTTAAAACCAAAATTTCAACTCTTTCTCAGTTACTTTATGTTTGCAAGTTAAAATCAGATCTATAAGTCTAATCATTTTCATTTTTACTTGCTCTCATTTCTAGATCTAGGAGATGTTCCAGTTTTGCATTTAACTGGGATCTAGTTAGTACTTGAAGTAGCATAAAAATTCTATCTTTTGCACAAGTACCAAGTGTAATTTTTTAGTGTATTTTATTGTCTAATCCGTTGTTTTACAGGAAAATAGCTCGCTGGTTTTTCACTTTTCATGACAGGTTAAGCGGAAGTGCTGGCGAAAATTTGAAGTTTCAAGCTCCAAAAAACACTCCTAATTCCCCCTTCTTCATCCCCTTTCTCCGGATTGCATTGAAAGCCTTTTCAAGATAAAAAAAGAATCCCAACATCAAAGGCATTGTAAAAATTAATAAAGAGCAAGTGGGATAAAGGCTCCCACACCCCACTTCCCTCAATTGGGGGAAGCCTGTATCGTCCATTTTTTCATGTTTGCAATTTGCTTTGTTTTATGCTTGTAGAATAATTGGTTAGAATAGAATAGGAAAGGTTAGTTTCAATTTCTAAAAAGTTTGTTTTTTGCTTTCATAAAAGTCAAAAAGAAAAGGCTTCTTGTTTTTTTGTTTAACTTCATTTTAGAGTTTTCTTTCATTTGATATAAATTGCAAAAGTAAAAAAGAACTAAAATCTCTTGAATCTCACCGTCAGGTGGATCAAGAGTGCTCTCTGTCGAAGAGTTTGTGGTTATCATTTATTTCATGCATTTTTTTCTCTCTAACTTGTTAATTTAATTCTAAGTCTCTTGAACTTGCCGAAATCCAAGTCAAGAGCACTCTCTGTCGGAGAGCATAATAGTCCTGCATCATCCTTGCATTTAGGCATATAGAGTAACTACGACTCTTGAACTCTTGTCATAAGAGAAAGTCAAGAGCGCTCTCTGTCGAAGAGTTTAATTATGTTTTAATAAAATTTGCAACTCACATTTTCCTCTTAATTAATTTACTTCGTTGCTATCCTTCACCTAGTATGCTCTGCCGACTTTCATAGCTGGGCTCGTACTTAGAACGGTGAGCGGATTTGATAATTTCTCAAGTAAAAACGTAATAAAATTTTACCCCCATAACCAACGCACAGGCGTTGTCGAAAATATTCAAAGTCATTCTTAGTAAAGGCGCCGAAACTCCCCGTTGTCTTAGAGTCCTAGCTAGCTGGTCAATCCGCAGGATACCAGCCTGGGATACTAGACGAGCCGACATGTCTCGAACGGAATAACTTGGAACGCTTTCTCGGTTGGTCTTTTGATACCTTTGATGAGCCATAATAAACAAGACCACTAAAACACTTTAAAATAAACCAAGAACAATCGCAAAACACTTTCACTAACACTATTTTGAGACTTGTATTTTCAGTATTCTCGAGCATCTTAGACATTTGACTCCATAAGGCACTGGTCTGTTTTTTAATCTTATGCATTATTATTAATCTGGGTCATTTGTCCTTTGGTTTTCTCAAGTAAGATCTTTATCTGTGAATGCTAGTTTATTTCACGAGCTCTCATTATATTGTTCATCTTTTAATCTGGTGATAGCAACGTGGATTGTTTTTTGTCTTGTGTTTATTTCTCAGCTATAGTAATTGCAATCTTCGTTCATCATAACAAACTCCTAATAAACGCCCGTCTGCATCACTTTCATAAAATTTACTTAAACACTTCGAGCCTTAGAAACTCTTTGTTAGGGACCACCCCCCTTGGCTTCGTTAGGAGTTAGCCTAAACGGAGGAGCTAGGAGTAGGTGACAGTACCTGGCTCTGTGCTTGCCCCCAAGGTCACACCTCTCCCACTTTCTCAAGTGAGGAGACAGCTTTCAGAAGATTTTTGCTGCTGGTGTGCAATCGGCGGACAACAGAGGGTATAGAATCCATATCCAGTATAGAGAGAGGGAATATAACTCATCATGATAAGCACTCCAACTTGTCACTAGACGAAATCTAAAAGGACTAATTATCCATATTTTGGTAATTAGCCTAAAAGCCAGAATTTGCCAACATGCCTTTCTACAAATGTAGTTCCAGCAGTAAAATTTATATAGCATTTTCTATGTTACTTTTTCTGTTTTTGCACTTAGTATTTTGCTTTTTGAATCTGGATCATGTACTTGAATGCATACACTTAGGATATCCCTAGGATTAGTTTTGGGTGGGTTTCCACAAAATCTTGGTAGAGACCAACCACCATATCCCATGCCTGGACAGGACTTGCCAACTTTGTCACTTACCGGGACCTGAGATAGATGCATCTCATCCTATGTTACTAGAAACGAGAAACAGGAAACGAAATGAGAAACGAGAACGGTACGCGAAACAAGGTTTACAGGTTTCGCTTATAAGAAACGAGGAGAGAGAAAAACAACAAAATTGAAGATGAAGTGCTCGTAGATCACCCTTTAGTGTGTCCTTAAAGAGAATTAAAGTAATAACTACATAATCTTATGGTGTTAGGTATATATCAAAATTCTTTTTTGCAAATTCTATACAAAATGCTAAAATGCAAATAAATCTAATAAAAATCTTTCTAGTCAAGCTTATTTACTATAAAAGTTTTTATGCTTCTCAACCTCGGCTGTCAAGAAATTTCAATATTATAAAAAATTAATAAAATTGTCAAAAGGAATATAGAGGAGCCGAAGACCAGATGTCTCCTGGAAATGGAAAAAACATGGGCCAGTGAAAACACCACTAGCGATGCCAAATCCACTCCATTACTATTTAATTTCTAAACTACAAAATATTTATATAAAACTAAAATTTAATAATTCACAAATTGTTCAATCTACAAGGCATATATTTTTTTTACCATTGTTATTTTAAAATTCACAAACATTTTGATACACCAGTGATTTCTAAAATCTGTAACCATGTAATCTGAAATTTTTGTTGCAAGGAGTATCATTCCGTGAAACACATTATGAAAGAAAAAAAAATGACAAATCTACAATACATATTCCATTTTTAGAATTCTCCCCGCATTGACAGCAAGAATAAAGTTGTACTAAACCAGAGATTTAACCGAAAAAGTGAAGAAATATAACAGTATAACAGTCTAATATCGCTGCCACCCCTTTTTACTGTGTAGTCTATGGAAATATTTGATTTAGAGAAGGAATTAAAAGAAACGGTTCAACTGCAAAGGCTACAGAAGGATATTCAAATGTTCAACCTACAAGGCATATATCTTTTTTTACCATTGTTATTTTAAAATTCACAAACATTTTGATACACCAGTGATTTCTAAAATCTGTAACCTTGTAATCTGAAATTTTTGTTGCAAGGACTATCATTCCGTGAAACACATTATGAAAGAAAAAAAAATGATAAATCCACAATACATATTCCATTTTTAGAATTCTCCCCGCTTTGATAGTAAGAATAAAGTTGCACTAAACCAGAGATTTAGCCGAAAAAGTGAAGAAATATAACAGTCTAATATTGCTGCCGCGCCTTTTTACTGTGAAGTCTATGGGAATATTTGACTTAGAGAAGGAATTAAAAGAAACGGTTCAACTGCAAAGGCTGCAGAAGGATATTGAAATTTCTCTTCCATTATATGTACCCTTGGAATGAAGTTGATTATTCCAATGTGGGTACCATAATATAAAATAAATTTGTGTTGTGAAATGTTTATTCTCTGGTATATAAATATGCTAGAATTGAGAAAAGTCGAAGTCATGAAAATTTTTGGGCAATTGACTACATTGAAATTTGCAAACTGACGGGATTTATGAAACAAAGTATGGGATTTATGAAACAGAGTATGAGACCCTGTCTAGATGATAGCGTTTTATTGGTCCCCCTTTGTCGGGGAGTAAAGCTCCATAAAACCTGGTAATATTCAAGCTTTCAGGCTAGCCACTCCATCCAATGATCTTCGCTCCATCAAGCTTTCAGGCTAGCCTCAACAGAGTATCAGGTGAATCTAATTCAACATTACAAGGTTGCATAACATTCTTTTAAGAATGATGTACAGATAGGTTGCAGCGGGAAATTAAATTCAACTTTGAAGCTATACGGAAAGAGTTCCTCAAGAAACGGAAAACTGTTTCTACAAAAATCCCTCCCAGGAATGAGGCGTTTCGTAAAAACCGGTTTTTTTATCTAGAAACGAAAACGGTGGTAGAAAACGGCGGTTTCCGTCACGTCCTCGTTTCTACCGTGTTTTCTCTAAAAAACGTACAACAACGTCACGTTTCTGGTAACATAGAGATTCTCAACTTCAGGTGTGCTTTTAACTATGAGATTGGATGTCAGTATTACTATTTTTTTTCAGGATTCGGTTGTCTCCTTCTCCATTTTATTTTGATACCTTGACCAAGATATGCCTTGCTCTCTTCACGAGAGAAATGCACAATTACAGGTCTTAGTCTATGCTCCTCCTGCCTTGGCCAGTGTTTCACAGGAGCATTAGTTCACATTACTAGGTTGTCTCGTTTGATTGGGGCAACAAACATCTGGCAGAGGCCCGTGATACTTCAGACCATGGATTGGTGATACCTCAGGCCTCTTCTCAACCTCATATCATGGATTTGTCTCCCTCTTCTGCAACAAATTCACATTTTGGTATGAGGATATTTAGATTGGCACGATGTGCCTAGATGGAGTATAGGGTTAAGCAACGACTGACTAGTTTACTGGAAACCCTTGGATATTAACCATAAACGTTCACAACACCAAGCTTCTTGACTAGTTTACTGGATACCCTTGGATATTAACCATAAACATTCACAGCACCAAGATTTCCAAGTGGTTGCAATTAATCCACTGGCTTCATTTGATGTTCATCATGTTAGAAAGCAGCAACAAGGAAGGTCTTCTAGTATTGCATGTATCTTTGCATGCTAGAGAGACATTAAACAGGAAGCCAAATCTATTAAAGTGTTTTTCTCAAGTTTTGACTTTAATGGAAAATACGTTAATTATTCTAATTTGATTTTGACTTTAATGGAATCACTTTTATAAAGTGAAAAGTGAAATATTTAAGTAATGGCTAATCTAATCTTGGCCATTGATTCTCATCGGAGGATCTCATCCATAGATCCATAGTGAGAGTTAGCGTTTTTGCTTAGCCATTGAGTTAAAAGGAGATTTGGTGGAGAGGACGTGTACACAGACATGATACAAACTGACAGGGAAAGTGGGATAGAGGATTTTGCTGAGAAGACGGAGGAATAGTTAACCGAGTCACCTGGGTTCCAGGCTGAGAGAAGGCCGTACAAATCACACTGGGAGGAAGCCGTACCATTCGATAGAGGACAGTCGTACAACCGCACGAAATCCGTACAGCTGACATCAGCATTGTACAAATCTGTACAGTTGTGTAGAGGATGTTGTACTCATGATGCAAAAGCAGTACTGTTACGCCGAGGGTGTGTTGGGTTGCTGGACTTGTCCAATGTTTATGCAGAGCTTCACATTCGCTAGGTTTGGGTGAATATTCTGCTAGTTGTAGAAGTTCCATATTTTCTCAATAATAAAATTCATATCTGATTGTTGCACTGGTTTTCCCATCTTGGGTTTTTCTGGGGGTTTCCATACCCAAAATAATAGTGTCTATATTGTGATGTGATGTTGTGAATGTTTCTCAACCTTTTATATTCCGCTGCAATACTAGTAAAGAAGTTCATGTGTGGTTTTCCAGTAACAAATTAAATATACTATTTAGCCCTAGATTGAACTTTAAAGGAAAATTTACACATCATCCTACACCAATTGGGGCTAGGGTTCATTACTTGATAGCTTTAAATCACTATTGGTATACCTTGGTAATACTAAGTCACCTGACTGGAGGACACAGGACACGAAGGACATAGGGATTCGAGTGTCCGACACGGACACGATGGGATTCAAGTGTCCAACACGGACACGATGACCCCCGAAATCAGGAAACGTAGGACACGTTATATATATATATATTAATTATTAAAAAAATAGACATATAGATCCAAATTTTTACAAATATTCAATAGAAATCATAATCAATGCACATTTAACATTAGTTATTAGTATTACACATTTACAAATCAAATCAGTAATCACAATGAGATTATGAGACACATAGATAATTCATGATGCATTATACTCATGATAGTCATAGATCAATATGTCAATACTCAGGAATCATAACCATATTTCTCATTAAGTCATCAAAATCAAAATGTATTACATAGATGTCGGAATGCCATTGGCAAATGCCAAATAGACCAAGCTCTTCTAGGGTTCAAGGTCTTCTCATCCTCCACACCAGCGGATCAAGATCTTTCGTGGAAAACGTGTCCCGTTTTCAGGAAACATCCTTACTTGCACAGGACACGCGTGTCCAAAATCAGGACATGCTGAAAAGACAGGTGCGACACGCTCTGCCAGCGTGTCTGTGTCAGACACGCGAACATGGGACATGCTGCCCCATATGGACGTGTGCGGTATCTTAGGTAATATATATATATATTTTTACGAAATGCAGATTGTGGGAAAGTTGAAACCCTCTAAGCTGCAATACTTTATACATACATGAGGTGATCACTCACAGAGGGGAGACCTTACAAGACCTTTCTAGAGCCTGCATCACTCGGCTCATCGCCTCCTCTTTCCAAACTATATCAATGACTAAGGCACTTACTTTCATTCTCTATAATTTCATTGCATTATGTCTTGTCTTCTCGTTCCAGAAGAATATTTGGCAGGTCGTGCATTGCACATACATATATAGCCTCACGTCTCCTGATCACATGTAATATTCTCTATCCTGCCATTTTTTAATATAACCTTGCTTTGTCCTAACTTCTATGATCTCATTGGAAAATTAAATTATCTCCTATTATAAACTTCTCTCTACATCCTTAAATCTGTTCCTATGTTCTACTGGAGCAGAGTTGCTTTTCAATTTCAACATCCTTATCTGTTCTTATGTTCTACTGGAGCAGAGTTGCTTTTTAATTTCAACGTAATGTGTGTGGAAGGTCAATATATGCCCAGGGTACTATTGATGCTGTCCTTTTTATGGCAAGGAAGTTATGTTCCCTTTATATCAAGCATCCCTTGTTTTTAGGTTTTCATTTTTATTGAAGTCCAATTTTCATCATATTCTAGTGCGAGGTTTCTTTTAATGAGGCATTTTAACTTTTAAAAAACCTGATGAAGTTTGAACAATTAATTATGAGGACTTCTCAGAGTGATTTTGTTTTCCATTTTTTCATTGCAGGTTCAATTGAAATTTGAAAGCGAAGAAGAGGATTTACAGATTGATGTTTTGCATGAAGGTATTATGTGTTGATGCTCTTTGTATTGATCCATACTACCATAGTTCGGTATCAGAGGATATTCCCTTTTCAAAATCTGCGATGGCAAGAAGAAATGCTAGAAGCTGTTAATTTGTTGGAAAGAGAAAGATTGTTCCCATTCGAATTCTCAGGTAGCCTTTATCTTCCTGTCCTTGGAGCATATTTGACCATCATTTTCATTTTTCTTCTTGTTGCCTTATTTGGATGATTTCGATAATTTTTCCTTAGAGGATTGAGAAGGCATATCTGAACCTTTTTCTGGGCCTATTTAGCATTTGGTAAACATGACATTTTAACTATACACAATATCAGTCAATTTTGTTATACCAATACTGCTCTATGTATTTAAATTTTAATGGCTATACCAAGAGAGCTATGATCTATCCCTTTAAAACATATTTTCTTAGTGGGTATAAAACATTCTTCCTTTGATGCATTGCAGGAAATGCCCTTCCCCACATTTCCAGGCCGGAAACATCCTGGGGATGTTTTGGTAGTGAAAATGTGTCTTTGAAACGTGCGATCATATGTTCCAGCCCAAAGAGGGTATGTTTTGTGTGTGTATACACATACACACACACATACTACTGCCTACAGTCACCATACTAATTTTAAAACTTTTTCCTTACTGATGGCCAGGTTGAATTTCTGCTGATGGATTTAGCATGCAGACTGTAACATATATACTAAAAGTAAATATATTTGTATTTGAAGTTTCTAGTGTAATGATGATCAAGGGGAAATAAAAATCAAAACTGTAAATGATTTATTTAGGTTGGATACTAAGTGACTGCATTGCAAGTTACCAGAATGGAAAAATGATATATGTTGGCATAAGACTATCTGTAGACTACTTTTAACGTAATTCAAGCTTTAACCTCACAATGTGGAACAAGTTTTAAAGTGGGCATATATTGAGGAGTTTACTGTAGGAGAGCTTAGGTTGAAGTTCATTCTGCTTGCTTTCAAACTCATTGGTTACAAACTTTCAGTTAGGCCTCTTCCCATAATATGTTCTAAGAGAAATATTGTTTCCACATAGAGGCTTGATGAATAACACCTCTACTATGGTCAAAAGAGTACAGCATTATCATTACTTTATAACTGACAGGTATCAGGGGACCATTTTACCATATTTATGCCATTTATCTTTTTCAGAACAAAAATTATCTGAAATTGTTTCAACACTCATTGTGCATAAGTGGTGATTAATTCTATTTCCTAGATACATAATGGTTTTAATGAGGGTTGATAAATAATAACCTTTATCAACTTGGCTACTTTCATTCAAAAAAGTAATTATTTTTTCCTCTTGAGGCAATGGATGAATGGTCTCAGATCTGAATTAGCTGATCTTATTTATTTCATGTTTTTTAAATTTTAGTCTCTAAATTACCAATTGCTAGTGAGCTTTCTCGTTGGGGTTACTGTACTTGTCTTTATACTTTTGGGGAAGGTAGATTAGACAAAAATTTACATATTCACTTAATTTCTTTATCATTTCTATCTTGATCTGTCGATGTTAACTTCAAGAGAGAGCTGCTAAGAGGTCATTTACAAGTCTAACAGCTGTGCAATGAATAAGGGAAGTAGGAGCAGCTGGAAATGGCTGATCAACTAATTGTAACAGACAATGGTCAATTATTTGTGGTATGCAGACTATATATTCCAACCATATCTTGTTGGGTGAAGAACATCTTGTTTGGACTTTTTATGTCATGTCTTTACACCACCAATAGGTGTCTTAACCATGTTTGCTTTTCCCATTGGAAAAAATCGTATCCATTTCCATTGCTGAAAATGAAAAAGATACATATCTTAATGTCTTGTCTAAAACAAGGCTTCTGTCAAAGAGAACTGAGTATCCCAGGCATATTTCAAAATTATCATCCATAAATGCTTTCTTAGCATGTCCATAGTACATACACACATACCTTTGAGATGTAAGAAATTAAAGTTGAATTGAAAGGGTTCCAATTTTTTCCATTTCTCCTTGTTTCTTCGATCACCTTGAGAATATCCCTCCCCTGGACTTCAATAAAGCTCTTTGTTGCCACCTAATTCGCACCTTGGGTCATGTGGCAGAAATATTCAAGCCAACGGGTGCGACCTTGGGGGCAAGCTCGAGCCAAGTGTTGTCCCCTGATACTCAACTCCTCTATCTAGGCCATCTCCTAGTGAAGCCAAGGTGGGTGGTCCCTATGAAAATAATCCAAAGTTGTTAATCTATGAAAGCAAAAACAACTATTCTAGAAGTTACGATGAAATGAGTTAAAAAATTATCCACCAATCGCTGCAAATGAATTACTTTAGCAACTTAGAAAATGTGCAAACCATTCAAGACACTTGCAAAATTGATTTATGCTTACAAATAAAGTATACCAGTACTAATGAAAAGAGTGCTCGTGTATGAGGGTTGCTAGTGTGATCTTGGTGGAAGTATTGCAGTGTCTCGGTTGGTAAATTTTAGATTTATTAAATGAGTTGATTAGGGGAGTGGGTCAATTTTTGGGTTTGGCTCAATAAGGCAAGCTCTCTTGAAATGAGAGCTAAAGTGGATTTACCAACTGTCCAACAGGGAGAGGCATAACTTCCTTGGATTAGCCCCCCTGACTTTGTGGTAATCACCTTTTGCGGCCTCCCAATTTCTCAAGAACAAGCTTATAAATATTTTCCTATTATTATAGTCACTTGTATCCCTTTCCGGTATAGCTAGCTGATCAGACAAGATGCAATGGTGCAAAGCATACGAGGAAGGATCCTTTGTCACTTTTATTAAAGCTAAAAAAATGATGTTTATTAACTAACTACTCATGGTTGAGAGTCTCTTTCCTCCTTTCGGGATACTTGGGAGAGCACAACTAGGTTAATTTTTAAAGCCTAAAGAAATAATTATAAAAAAAAAGAAATAACGAAAAGAAGCATATTTTCTAATTAGTTCTACCACGAATCTCTTTCCCCCTTTCGAGATACTCAGGAGAGCATTAACTAGGAATATTTTATGATTACCTCTATAAACATTAACTAGGAATGGTTTTCTATATTTAATCAACCTATATTTATGTGGTCATTTGAGTTATATGGCATTGGGATCCCACAAATAAGTGTCTCCTAAGACTACCTCAAATACATGTAATGGGACTACATCACTTCATCAATGGAATGAATTGAAATACCCAATTCGATCTTACATTTGTTTTGTGACCTACAGTTCGGTGTCCTTGTGGAGTCATTCAAATATTGGTCTGGATGCTTGTGGCTGTTAAATCCCAATTTTTGCACCAATACCTATGAAATGAGATTCTTCTCTCTTGGCATCATCATTCATTAGTTGATGGTTTTTAGAGTCACATTTCTAATTCTTGTCCTTGAATATTAGTGAGTGCTTGCTTGGATGCTTTCTTAGATTTTTGGGATGCAATTTTAGGGGCAATTTCTATTGAATTTCCAAATATTGTTGTCGAATTGTTGAACTTTAATACTCTTACCACAATTTCTCTCGAGGTAAAATGCTTTATGTTTCCCTATGCTGATATTTCTTACTTATTGTAAGAATTCTTGCATGCCTTCTAAGAATTCTATAGGATGAGTGACTTGTTGATTTCATGGCCATTGTTGTAATTCTTCTTCCCCCAACTACGGTTGGGATATGCTCTCATCTAAAGCATTTTGATTGAGGTCCCACATCCTCCATCACTTGTCAGACCTTGTTGTTATTCGTCCAACTCAAAGGTTTATGTCGTAACTAACATTTCCTAGTAGAAATATCCATGGTTTCCTCTCTGCCCGCTCTATCATGGGCCTCAAAATATTCTTCCTCATGTCTTTAATTAATTGGGTCTTCCTTCCTTCTGGTTTTCTGATCTGAAATTGATCCGAACCAATAAATGGGTTAAGGCTCTATTATCACACAAAGCGTAGCTACCCACTAAAGGTATCCCATTCGAGACGATAGAGGTAAGGTAGCTAATCGGTGACACCGCAAGGGCCTCGTCCACTATAGATAGAGGGTAGTTGTCACACCGGGTGGAGTCTTGTCACTTTAGATCAATCCAGAGAATGACCAAGGGGGAGCCCATACTACCCTAAGAGGCTAGCGCACCTACTCAAGACACTCCTAGGGTTTGACAATGTATAAAAGAGGAGAGATAATGGGTGGATAAGAGCAGATCTAACAACTTAGAGTGGTATGGAGATTAGGGCCAAGTTGGGGAGGCTTAGTAAAGATAGGAAATGACCCAACTTGAATGAGATTGTACCACAAATGAGTTAAGGAAGTATATGTAGGGAGATCTAGCCAAATGAAAGGAAACTCTAAAGGGACCCACCTAGGGTTTTTGCACAAGTGGACAAAGTGGACCCAAAAGAGCAGATCAGGGCATGAGATGACTAGATCAGGGTGCTTGAAGATTAGATCTATGATTTTGAGGTGGTTCCAAGCATAACCATCTGATAGATCTGAAGGAACGACCACCCACCCAAAGAGGGCGCCCCCACCTAGAGTGACTAGTGCTATATCCTAGGGAAAATGGAATCCGATTTTCGTAAAACTTGAGATCTAGGGTTTATTCATTAATCTCCAAGTGGGTTTTGATGGTCGTTATCAGAAACTCACCGGATCTATCAGATCTACAAAACTAGGGTTTTAAGGAAAGAGGGTTTGGTTGTGACAATCATATCAAACCCCAGAAAAATAAAATATATGCAGATGTACCTAGAAATACTTGCTATTAACCTTGTAAGATGATGATCTTTTCTTTCTGATCAATTATGAGCGTTTTCTATGCCTCTCCAAGTGAAATCACTACCCCTGTTGAAATACTGAGAGGGGGTGATGGAGCCGACTTCTTTAAAGAGAAGTGAAACTTTATTAAAAAGTAACTTTATTAAAGGGATTTTTAAATTAAAAATAATTTGACCTTTTACTTAATTTAACTTTATTAAAAGGTAACTTTTAAAGGATTTTTAAATTAAAATTAATTTGATCTTTAACTTAATTTAACTTTATTAAAAGGTTAGCACTATTTAATAAAGAATTGTTTTATGTGTTAAATATTTTAATGTTTTATTTTAATATTACCTTTAAGACATGTCTTAATGCAAGAGCTCTTTTATTAATAATTGTTAAATCTTAAGAAATGTTTAATTATTAAAAACTTAATTATTATTTTAACATTAACCATGTATGTGTGTGGGTGCCCATGCTTCATTAAATATTTAGCCATCAACTATGCTTTAGTAATTAATTTGTTTATTTGTTTTATTAGTTGTTAGAAGTTTTGGTAGGGTTTTATATGTTAGGGCATCATTGTGTAAAGTTAGGGTATTACTTAGTGTTTTAGGAGCAAGGTGTACAACATAGGGTAGAAAGTAGGCTTATGGACCAAGGCTAATGATTTTAGGGTATTTTGTTAGGCCATTAGAGTCACTACAAGTGAAGACACATAACCATCAAGGTGTGGGGGTGCCCAGACTTCTCCTAGGGTACCATGACCTCATTACAAACACAAATGACCACAGGATGGGTTATTTGGACTCTACACTTCTTCAACCCACCAGAGACACTTTCCTAGGGTACAAGGGCATAGATTGTGGTACTGGGGAACCAAGGAAACAACTGGGGAACCAAGAAGAGAACGGGGATTTTGCCATTGTCCCAAGGGCTCCAAGGGTTTCAGACTTGGGCTTGGACAAGGTCAAAAGGTCTCCTTAGACACTGATACTCTATCAACCCTCAGGGGATCCTCAAGGGGCACCAAGACACACTAACACATACCTGTTGGCATCAATGACAATTTAGTCAACAATCTCCCCCTTTGTCATTGATGACAACTCCAAAGCTCCCCCTTCGAATGAGCTTCCTTAACTTTGTTGTCTCCTTCATATGTGGTTTGGAGTTTGTCCCACATTTCTTTTGCAGAAGGACAATTCATCACTTTGTTGAATACATATTCGTTTATAGCACCTAGGAGATGATTTATGGCCTTCGAGTTGTTGTTGTATTGAACCAACTCGTTTGCATCTGTTGGCACGGTCTTTGGTACTTTGTACCCATTCTTGATACTCTGCCATATTTCGATTCCTTGAGCTTCTATGAAGGCTCTCATTCTTATGCTCCAGAATGCATAGTTTCTTCCATCAAACAAGGGTGTTCTAGATTTGCTTTGTTTAGCAAACTTCCCCATAATTACCTTCCATCTGTTAGTCTGTTTTGAAGGAACTTGACTAAGGGGGAGTTTTGTGGACAAACTCCCCCTTTGTCATTGATGACAACAACTCATGCTCCCATTGTGAGCATGCTCCCCTTTTGTCTTCATCTCTCCCCCTTTGGCATCAATGGCAAAGGGTGTCCACATACCTGTGTCTGAAATCTATGATCTCTGCTCATTGCTCCCCCTATCAATATGCATGATCCTAGGACCTGTCTGTATACCAGGAGTAACTATCCTTTTTCCTTTGAGTTCATCCTCCAGCCTCATGAACTCAAGGTGTGCTAAGGTCTTTGAGAGACCTTACACTTGGCTTGCCATATGGCATCCATCCTCCCTGCTCTGATCAACCTCTCCTATCTGCAACTGATTGGTCTTCTTCATCCATGCTTTTTCGCATCTATCCTTTTAGTATTTGTTCCTTAATCAGTACTGGATTTCCTTGATGAGCTGTATGAGATCCTCCTCATGGGTTGTTTATGTGTACTCCAACAGTCTTGAGCTTTGTACCCAAGGCCACTGCAACTATAACACCTCATCATATGACAATATGCAGCAATATGATGCACATGGTTGCATGTCCAACATCTAACCTTGTCATTGGGGCTTCCAACACTTCTTCTTCCATGGAGTCTGCAATCCATAGCCTTATGACCAAAAAGTTAGAACAAGAAAAACAATAACCATTAAATCCATACCTAGAAACAAGTGGTCTTCTTTGTGACATGGTCCTTCTTGGTGGATCATGATGATTGGATCCTCCTTGCTGAGTTTTAGTATGTTCTTTCTTGCTTTCTTCGCCATGCTTAAGACTCTTCAGAATCTTTGCATAACTCCTAGGCTTTTCTTCAGTCTTCTTCTCTGGGAGCTTGAAATCTTCAGTGGTCTCTTCCTTATCATAGCCTAACCCAATCTTGACAAGTGGTGATCTCTGATAACTAAGGATGTCATCTACAGTTGAAGAACTCATTTTAAACTTCAAATTTGTAGCAGCTATCTTGTTCATTTCCTCTTTCAGAGAAATGATCTCAAAATCTTTTGCTTGATTCACATTATTCTGTTCTAGTAGCTGGGCTTTGACCTCTTCCGACTGACTTTTAAGACTCGCACAAGTCTCATTAGTTTCTTTCAAGTTAGCCACTTCATTTTTCAATCGATCAAGTTCATCTTTCAAAGAACTAACTTCTGCATTCTTTTCCTGAAGTTGACTCATGAGGTTTTGCTGAGTTAGCTCAGATTTTTCTAAAAGTCTTTGCTGCAACTCATCCTTTTCCCTAGAATTCTTCAATTTATCGAGGACCTTTCTTTCAATCTTTGTGAGTGCTTCCTCTGGTACTTCATTCATTGAACAACCTGTTTGTTCATCTATTGTGTCTAAGGATCTCCTTCAAGCTTGCAAGGCTTGTAACGAAGGCCCACTCTGATACAAATTGTTGAACACAATGGTTACACTAAGAGGGGGGGTGAATCAGTGAGTGAGCAATTTTAAACTTTTTACCTTCTTTAATCATTCAGAGTATATCAATCATTATGTCATGAATCAAATGCATCAGCTAAATCAATTATACAATCATCACATCAAGAGACACGTGAATATGTGGAATATTGATCTTTATTTATTATATATGGAAGACAACAATCTTATTGATTACAATCAACACCAACTGATAAGAAGAGCGCCAACTTTGTAACAGGACCCAACTTGGTTTTCTTATCTCCAATTAAGAATGGTTTGAGGAGTCCAATCCTCAAGTGCAAGTCATTGCTTGCAAGCTTGATGCCAATCACTAATTGTCATCAATTTGTTGTTCAACCATCTCTGCTCATGCTCATCTTCTTTGCTCATCAACGCTGCTCATCATATCTACTGCTGGTCATAGGTCAGGTCATCTATCTACTCATCAATACTACTTCTCATCAATCATCTTGTTCATCTTCTCATTGCTGCTCATGAACCTTTGGTCAATCCTTCTTCTACTGGTCATTCTGTGCTACTCGTCCTCTTCTCTGCTCACCATTCTTTACTTCTGTAATACTGATCATCAAAGCATCATCATCATCATCGAACTAAGGCATGTATATGTCATCAAGGTTCCAAGATTACCAACAAGGTTTGGAACATCATAGGGTTTGATCATAGGGTATCATCACATCATTATGTACAAGGCATCATTATAGATTAACATGCATCATCATCATCATATATGCATCTTCATCACTATTTATACACTTCAGGATACTTCACTATATATGTTGTATACATGTCACTGCATTCTTCATTACTGTACATCAATTTTAGTCTTGACTGTGTATTCCAATCATCGTCCTAGGGCGGTCATCATCATATAGAGTACCATTACAGTGTATATGGTGTATAGGGTGGCATCATCATTGTGAAGTATGTATTAGGTTTGTAGAATCACAATATATTCACTGTATCCTCATCATGCATCTTCATACTTGTTGTAGGTACAACAGATCCCATGTTATTTTGACATGGGAGCCCAATCACACATACGAAGGTAACTTGGTGGGATCCTTCGTGACCTTGTAGGCTTCTATTACATTTTTTATTGACTCATGGGATTCCCTAACTTAACCAAATTTCAAAGAAAATTCATGCTTGATTTGTTTGTTTTAAGCTGCGAAAAGACTGTTTGTTTTTAAGTGTTTGGGCGTCCCGCAGCCCGCATCCCGCAAGTTGCGGAATGCGGGATCTTTTAGTTGGATATTTCGATTTCTAGTTGGATGCGGGGTGCGGATTTGATTCAATAAGATTTCACTGTTTTGTGATTCTGCATCTCGCATCCCACAAAATGCGGAATGCGGGTTACAGAATGATTAATAAAATTTTCGAATTTCATGTTTGGCCCCGCATCCCGCAAAACCTGATCCTGACCGTTCTTTTCACTCTGATCCTACGGTCTGTATTATTACCCATGAATTATAAATATGGTGGTCTTATTTACGATGTTTTCATTGTTTTTACCATGGTAATTTGCTCTCCTGCGTGAATTTACATCCAGATTTTACCAAGCAATTTTGACAGTGTTCGCTACGGTTTCAGGTTGGTTATCAAGTCACAATTTGAATTGATTACTGTGCTTCCTTTATAATTCGGTTTAATTACTGGTGTCAGCATTAGAACAGGACATGGCAACATCCAAAACACCCTGAATTACCAGGAGCAAAAACCTCCAGAAAGACATGTATACGAAAGACCCGAATTTTGGAGTCTTTTCCGACACCAGTGGCTGAGTGTCTGAAACCTACCAGTTGGATTGGTCTCAATTTTATTCCATCTTTGATAACAATGACCTTTCAGACTTCCAGAGTAATCAACTCGTTTATGAGAGAATTAGGGATTATGGCCTTCACATGATTGCTGCAAGACCGGCTATCCTCCCTTACAATGATGTAGTTAGATGGATTATAGACCACACAAACCTGAAAGACCGTTCCTTTAACACTAGTATTGGAACGCAATTGGCCAATTTCCGCTCCGAAACCTTTGTGAGAATTTACGCCCTTAAACCTTTTGCGTAGCTCCTCGATGCAGACTTTATTATTGCTGCTAAGTCTTGGTTCAATTTCGACCAAATGCTGAAATCCTGGATGGTTGAACCGCACAAGTTCTCCCAGAGGAAAGGCGACCTTCACCCCATTGAATGGTTCAAGGAACCTTATTCCCTGCTTCCAGCAATGTTATGAAGGCTTTATGGTCTCCCCAACTGTTCTTACTTCAAGAAAGAATGGGCCCCCATTGCTCACCATGTCATAACTACGGGTGAATCCTTCCCTTGGGCTTCAATCCTGTCACTTGAACTCAAAAATGCCATACAAGAATTCCAGAAAGCTACTGCTAGGAAGAAGCCCAACTTTTATCTTTCTGTCTTCATAAAGGATATCTTTTGTGTCGAATTCCGCTTCCCCAATATGGGATGGAGTTGGGAATTACCAGCCCCACCTGTGCATATTTATCATTCTGAGCTATGGGATACAAATTATGTAACCAGGTTTTATGATATATGTGAGAGTTTCCTCAGCCGGGTCTATTTCCTGATTTTCAACAAGGAAGCTCTTGCATTCTCACCCAAAGCTAAAACCCTCATAGCCACTATGGGAGATTGGTATGTCGGTGAATCATTCACCTATATCAGGGCTTTTGGTAGCAATGCGGCCCATATGTTGCCTAAGGTCGTTCCAGACAGGTTGGTCCTTGAGGAGATTTCATTTCAAATAGTCACAGAAGGGATTTACAAAAAATGTGTTGCACCTAAGAGAAAGGTTTGGCCCAAGTTTCCTATCACCCTTGGATCTTTGAGCATACCTACTTCTACTTGGGCATCAGAGCTTAGTGACCACATAGTGTCACTCAAGCTCGGTTTTGCTAATAAAAGGTAGCATGATCCCAAAGGGATTGTTGACCTCCACCTCAAGCAGAACCATTTTAAAACAGGATATGCTCATGAAGAAACTTCAGATGACTTCATATACCAGGGAGTTGACACTTTTTTTGAAGTCTTGGCGAGGGCTCAAAACAAGGAAGAACAAAGTCATATATTGCAATACCAAAAGGAAATCAGGGACAGAGTTCGGCATTACAGGTCCATGGAGTTAGACATTCAGGAAAAGGTAATAAAAGACAGGGAAAATAGGGAAGCTAAAGCTGCGCCAAAGGAGGCTCTGGCATCCACGGAACCTAGTTCAGACACAGGTAAAGGGAAAGCTCCCATGGAAGAAGTTCCTCAAACATCGGTGGAGCAACAGGTCAAGGCCTATTTGCACACCTCAGAGCAGATCAAACAGAGACTGAGCAAAATGACTTCAGCACTAGACACTAAAGAAGTTACAACCTCTCAGCCAACTGAAGATGTTCAGGTAACCACTGTGGTTGAAGAAACTCAATCTGTCCTATCATAGATTGAACGGGAACCTCTCAAATGGCTGGAATCTTTAATTTCCTCTGTTCCCGCCTCTACTACAGACTTGACTCATTCACAGGAAGAGGATGAGAGGGTTTCCCCTATGCCTGTTACTGTTGAAGTTGGCAATGGTAATGATTTACTGAATTTTACCAATGGTAACAATGACAAGTTTTCATCACCCCCCTTACAATCTCAACTTTCTTCTCAGTCTGGCCCTTCCTCTTTTGCTTTACTTATTTCATCAATAATAGCTTTATCTTCATTATCTGATGGTTCTACCGTGACATTGTTTATGACCCAGCTTTATCAAAATGCTACTTGTCTACCCGAATCTATTACACCTATTTCTGTGGATATGCCCATTCCTTCATCTATTGTGCCTCCAGTTTTCAAAATTCCATTGCATATCCCTTCATTCAACTCAGTGTCATCCCCTATGACTGTGAAAACTTCAGCAGTTTCATCATCATCACTCAAGACCACTACTTTGCAAGCTTCATTAGCTGAAACTTCAATTCTTGACATTTCTTCAGCTCCTGAAGTAATTCCTGCTCAGAATGTTAGCCCTTCTCCATCTACTTCTCCTATTACTATGATTATACCTTCTCACACCACAACTCAAACCACTTCTCTAATATCCACAGGCATTAGTATACCCCCCATTTATGAGATGAGGGATGAATTCAATGAAGATTTTGTGGTATCCCTGGGAGAATATCGGTACAGCAAAGCTGATAGATCAGTGGTGAAGAAGGGTAGGAAGAGGAACAGGGATCAGAGTGATATGGACATGTCTGTTGCAAATGAGGTTGTGTGGACCCAGCGATCAAGTGACCCGTAGGCATATGCCACAGATGCTGCATCTGTTTTAGGGGCTTTTACAGGAGCCAAATTTGATGTTGTTAACACTTTGAACCAAGAATTTGACAAACAGAAAGCAGAAATTGTCAGTCTGAAGGAGGAACTGGAACAACTTAAAAGGCAACATGAGAACAGGTGTGATGAACATCAAGAGAAGACTGTTGCTCTCAGTGAAGAACTGCAAAGAGAAAACACTGTTAATGCCACTTTGGTTCAGAAGGTTGCATTGTTAGAAAGATAGTGTGAAGATGCAACTGCAAGTGCAACTTCATCTTCGTATTCCAAGTTTTTTCAGGAAGAATTTAAAGAGCTTTCCATTCTAACCAACAAGGAACATTATGATTTGGTTTGTGAGTTATTTAAAACTCTAGATAATATCTTTGAAACTCACATGGTTTTTGACAAGATGTTTGTTGTTCTGGAAGACTTAGTTGAGAAGAGACAACAAGCTTCGAAGGCTTATGATGAAGTGATAGACTGGCAAAGGTACATGAAAGATAAGCTAGATAATGCCACTATTCTCACTAACTTCCAGCTTAAGAGGATCAGGACTATCTTGAGAGCCTGGGAAGATCTAGATGAGACAGTAGCTGAAGCCACAAAGAAAGCACAGGCCATTTGCAGCAAGAGATGGTATGCAGTTGACAACATTATGGATGAATTGTACTTTTCTGCAATGGTGCTTATTGAAAAAGCTTGTCCACCTGGATTGATGATTGAGCAAGTGGAGCAGCGACGGGATGAGGGAGAGGAGAAGATCAAGAAACTTGACCACGTCAGCATCCACGATGTAGATCAGTCGATCAGACAGCCATTTGCGGTGGAGAGAAAGATCCACATCTTTATCCGATTTTGGCATAAACTGGCTAAGAATGAAATTGAAGATCATAAGTGTAATGCACATCTTGGCATTGAATCTGCTAGTTACCCTGATATTGAGGAATTGCTCCGTATCTAGAAGACGTGGAGAGATTTCTTGGGATATTAGCTTTGTTTAGACTTTGATCCCCTTTAGGGGAAGATCCATTTTTTTTGTAATAATTATTTAAGAGGGTGATCTCGAATGTATTAGCGACTGTTTTTTGGACTTTTGGAAGAAGGAAGACTGATACAGGAGATTGAAAGAACACCTCTGGTTGTTCATACGGTTTATGTAATTTTTTTTACTGGACTTCAAATCAATACAGTACTGTCATTTCTTATCTCTTGTCTTTGTCTGAATGAATTTCTTCAAATAGATTTCGATCTTCTTTGTTTCAAATGGACAGATAATGCTGTTGATTATTTACAATTATTAAATGTGTTTATTTAACTCAGATTTATCTCTGTTATTTATTAATGCATTGATAAGGTTTCATGAAATTTATTTTATGAACTTTCTTTATCTATTTCTGTGAATAATTGAGCAGTAATATTTAGCAGCATAATATGTTTGTTTTTCAACTTACATGTGCTATGCAGGTTAATTCAGAATGATAGAATCTTAAGTCACTAACTAATTGATTTTCATTAATTAGCTGTGAATTAAGTGATGAGTTTCTAATCTGATTTACATTTTTGTTGATTGAATGAAAAGTACTTGTCTGCTTACATATCTGGTTCACCTGCAGATCAACCCAGTATCCTTTTTTTCAGAGTAGTTTAGATCTAGATCAGGTTCCCTTTCCTGGTTAGGTTTTAAGTTTTCCTGTTCTTCATATCATCTGCCTCGTTTCCTAAATCGGGAAATAGATCCTCTGTGGATCAAATCCAATCATAAGCCAGCGGAGGCTACAAAAAGTAGCCGTGGGAGATCACCATCCCAGACAGCTCGAGGATAGAACAATACCTGCGTGGGATTGTTTGAAGCCTTTGGCTGGGTTTTCTCCATGTGTTGCAAGCCTTAGACATCTTCTTAATCAGCCACATACACAGTTGGGGCTTCAACAATACTGTATTACACTAGTATAACACTTAGCATTACACATACCTTGTATATCATACTGTTCAAACTCCTCTTGTACACTGTTGTTCGCACAACATTATCTTTTGTATACCACATACACCATTGTATGTTCCTCTTGTACATTAACTATATTCACTGTTCATACTTGATAGCACATAGCATACAAACACTGTATATTTGCTCTATAGATTGTATTGTGTGCATGAACATACCTTAATCAATGTCTGTGAAAGCATTCACTTGTTATGTCTTCTATACTGTGTCACATCATCAATGTGCACATATCTCTATCATTAATTTGTCATACTTTCAAGCATATCATTGTCAACCTTCTTCACAAAAAAAGACTGTCAAGGTCTTTAAGAAGTGGACTGTCAAAATACTTAAAGAAAATAATGTCATCTCTTCAGGAGGTTAAGCATTGTCAAAACCAGACCTCTTTAGGTGTGAAGATCAAGGCTGCATATCACCGAATTTAGGTTTAGGGCACACTGCTTTTGTTGGTTCATCCGAAGTTCACACTACCTCAGTAACCGAATTTATTTGTTGCCTCAGTCCACTACTATTGGTCACTCCAAATTCCTTCTTCACCACCGTGGGACACTGTTGTTATGTGTAACTGAATGAAGGGCTTGTAAACTTGTTGAATGCTTCTAATCTGTAGCAGAATGTCCTTAGTCCAATGTGTGACATGTGGAAGCAACATGTTCGACTTGATTACATGTCCAACATCTAACTGAGTCATTGGGGCTTTCAACCCTTCTTTTTCCATATAATCTACAATCCATAGCCTTATGACCAAAGTTAGAACAAAAATAACAATAACCATTGAAACCACTTTCATACCTGGGTCTTGGAGTTGTTTCTTTTCTGAGCTTGCTTTAAGGAATAGACCTAACTCCTTGTTTCATCTTTAAACTTCCAAAGTCCTTGTTGTCATGTGTAGGTGCATGGGGAGCAACTTTGGATGTTGATGGACCTGCTTCTGGAGTCTTCGGAGACCAAGTGTCATCTTCAGAGTTTTCCTTGTCCTTCTTGTAACCAAGACCAGTTTTGTCGAGTGGAGATATTTATCAATCCAAGATCTTATCTAGGACAACTGAACTATCCTTGAACTTGACAAAAGTTTCATTCTTCTCACCTTTCTTCCCGAGACCAACTACCTCCATTTCAAGCTTCTGGATTGTCTCCTCCTCTTCCAGCTAAATCTTCAGATTCCTTCTATCCTCTTAGCTTCCTCCAGCTGAGTCTTCAGATCATGATTGACCTCTCTAGTTTCTTCAAGCTCTTCAACATGCTCTTCTGGTTCTTTCTTTTGACCGATCAATTCAGTCTTTAGTTGTTCAACTTCAGCATCCTTGTCTTTCATTTGATCCCGCAACTCTTTGTCCTTGTTTTTGAGCTTTACAAGCAACACTTTCATTGTCATGGTCTTCTGTTGATATTCATTAAAGGAGTCCAAGATTTTCTTTTTGAACTTTGTGAAGTCACTCTGGTTCAGATTTAATGTGTTTAGAAACCAATTGGCTCTAAGATCAATAATCAGCAACGTGAGATGTATCTCATGTCCAACCTTTGATAGGCCTTCATCATCATCTGCAAGAACCTTCTCAATTTCATCACACAAGCTATCATTATAATTACAAGAGTCCATACCTTCACTGGAGTCCTCTTCTTGCTTGTCTTCTTCTTGATTGACCTTTTCCGGGGGCTTGTCTTCTGATTTTTGATCTGTCTTTTCAGGTTCTGGTCTTGCATTCTGATACTTGCTTTCCAACTTGAACCATAGGTCTTTGGCTGAAGTGTACTCCCTTGCACTTTCCTTCACTGAGATGGGAAGTCCATCCATGAGGCACTTCAAGGCTGTAGTATTGTCCTTCTTTGCTTCCTTTTATGCAACTAATTTACCCTTCTTATTTGATGTAGCAGGTGGATTAATCACAATCTCCCAAATGCCAAACTTCTTTAGATATGCCTTCATCTTGCTCCTCCAATTGAAATAATCTGTCACATCAAGTATTTGGCACGCCTTTGCTTGATGACTCTTCTTTTGCTTCCATTGTGTCTCCACAGATCTCCTTCAAGCTTGCTAGGCTTGTGACGAAGGTCGAATCTGATACCAATTGTTGGACACACTGGCTCACTGAGAGGGGGGAGGTGAAACAATGAGCTTATACTTAATCCAAATTTCAACTTAAATCAAAATCGCATATCTTCATTCAGACATTTACTTCATTATCACATTCATCAATAACCTATATCATTAATCATTCATCAAGTTAAACACATAATCACCAACACATTGCACAAGAGACGCAAGATATAATATTTGTAATCTTTTTGTATTTCAAACAGCTACAACCGTGAGGTAATTCAGCACCAATTGATACATAGAGCACCAACTCCTTATCTAAAACCCAGCCTAGTTTTCTTAGACCCAGCCAAGAAGGGTTGAGCTTTCCAAACCCCAGATGTAAGACTAGCTTGCATTTACAATACAATATACTTGTCTTACCATTCTCATGTCATCATTCACCTGCTCTGCCCATTCAGCTGCAACTCAATCAACCAATTGCTCATGCTAAAGATCTACTCAGATGCATATACATCTGCTCTGCCCATGCAGCTGCAACTCAGTCAACCAACTGCTCATGCTAAACATCTACTCAGGTGCACATACATCTGCTCTACCCATTCAGCTGCAACTCAGTCAACCAATCGCTCATGCTAAAGATCTTCTCAGGTGCACATACATATGCTCTTTACTGCTGGTCAAGTATTGTTGGTCATCTATTCATTACCCATGTCAAGTCTACACTGCTGGTCATGCCTCCCTAAAATTTCGAGCCCTAAAATCTCGAGCGTCATAAAATCTCGACTTGAAATTTCGGCTGTCGTAAATACTTGAATTGATGACTAATACATCTATTCCACTTTTTGATTGATTCCTTTAGGCACTGGTCACTAACCTTGCACACAAAGGAGATATACTTGGTGTCTAAGTGTCTTTTGCAGAGTTACATAGGGCTTTCCCCTAGGAGGTTTTGACTTCCAAAGAAGTTAGGAGAAGTGACAAAGGTGACAGTGGTCACTTTCTCCGCATATGTTTGCGTAGCTTGGATTGCATTTCAACCGGTAACAAAACCTATTATTTCCTAATTATTGACATGTTTGTAAATGTCCTTCTCTTTTGACAACCTCTAAAGAGTTTTCAGAAATACTGCTCTTTTCTTAAGATTCTCTACATTTCTCTTGATTTCATCATCATAAGAAAAATCTATATCAAACTCCACTACTTGTGGCATATCTGTTGCCTAAGCAAGTCAGTGGGCCTATTGGACCTTTAAATGCCACTCATTATACACCTTTTGTGGTCGTTGGTGGACCACCATAGTGTTTGTGGGTGCTCACAAACACTACACTGGTCCACCACCAACCATTAAGGGTGTATAATGAATGGCATTTAAAGGCCATTGGAGACACTAACCAAGCTTTGCCAACATTGGGGCCAAAACGTTCATACCAAGGTTGTACATAGACAAAGGATCATCTACTCATTCATACTCCACTCAAAAAAGAGGACGCAGTTCTTCTTGGTCAAGAACTATACTTGATAGTACCCCAAGAAAAATGTTA